>OZ010682.1:1075785-1552730 GCA_963932265.1 Thymelicus lineola | reverse complement strand
AAATAATAAAATATTATTGAAGTTATACTTCTTTTGGCGCGATGGTGAAAAATGATGAGAGTGAATTTCTACGATGCGCGCGCACACCGACACCTAAATTCTGCATCGTGAAGTTAGCTCAATTCTGTATTTTTTCTGTATGCAAAAAAGTTTTCACAGTATTTACCTCATTACAAACGATTTTATAATCGATTGAATTGATTCATAATAATCGATTGATGGAATATAATAATATATTTTATGTATTATTTGTTAATAATAATTATAATATTAATTTATTTCTTATATGTTTTCGTATTCCATACATATTAAAACTATGTAATATATTTAGAATTACCATTCAATCGTTACGCTAATTTTATTAAACTACATTTCGAATATTTTGACATCGATTAATCGATTGACAACAAAGATGATGTAGGTAATCCCTAATAATGTCATTTTGGTAACCATAGTATTTATAAATAACACCACTGTACTGTCATATTTGTCATCGATCTTTCATGTTTCTACGCGTGGTTTTTTGTATTTTTCTATTAAATATTTTCAGCGTACCTATTTGGAGTCCTATTTACTATTGAAACTCATCGACACGCACACAGTTATTTTAATTTACTGTTGTATTCGATTACGTACTTGTGTTTTGGTGAATGTGTTTTCGCAGTTTCGCTACAATTTCTGGCAAACCAATACTATATGAATATGGACTACTTAATCGCCTGTTTTGTGACTGACAAAGGTTCAGAATAAGTCCTGAACACTGGATAACGTACCCTATACATCTTTAGAAGATCAGTAGTTTGCTGTGGCCATACTTACAATGAGTATGTTATGGTATCTTGATTGGGCAAGGTACCAACGAAATATAGCGCCTCCTGCACAACTAGACGAAATATTAATATAAATGATAACTAATAAAACCTCTTGAAATATGCAATAGCTTTTATTATACAACCTTTTTATGACATTCGTTTTGGGTAAAAACCATTTAAGTAGTAGATAGTACAATAGACACCCGCCAACTTAGTTTTAACCATTAAACTCGTAGATTCTATTGGCAAGTCACGTATTAATTTTGGGATTTTATTATAGAAATGTACACCAAGCCCTATGAAAGATCGTTGCACTTTACTTTGGCGGAACGAAGGCGTAATTAATTGATACATTCTTTTTGTTTGGCGATTATTAATATCAAAATTTTGTTTATACGCGTTTATAGATATTCTTCCTTATAAAAACTACATTATTAATTAATTAAGTTGGTTAACCTTAGCTGTGTGTTGTAATGTTTAGTTTGTACGATTCCCTAACATGAAATATTACATGTTTCTTCTGATGTATATAAATATTATTTACTAGGTTGATCCAAAAGTAACGATAGTAAAAATGATACACGTTCAAATAAAATAATGTATTATTTTACAGTCTCCTAACTAATCAGTTCACATTCTCGGTAGTTATATTAAAATTACAACAAATTGAATTGCTTTAAATTGGGTTGGCATACGAATGATCCAAACGCACGCCTAATGATAAATAATCACTATCGGACGAACATGAATCATCAAAACTGCTCTCAGATTCCGTATCACACTCGTCTTTCAATTCTATAATAAATTTATCAATTTCCGCGTCTAAGCTTCCATCCATTTTACAAAACTTATCCTCAATATGTCGCACATGTTTTATACGCACTCGGGTTTTTTGTATTTTTTAATTTTTTTGTGTGTAATAGACCTATAATTGATTCATCCATCCATCCATCCATCCATCAGCCCTTGGAGGTCCACTGCTGGACATAGGCCTCCCCTAACTTGCGCCACTCTGACCGCTCCTGAGCCTTCTGAATCCAGCGGATGCCCGCTGTCTTCTTCAGGTCGTCGGTCCATCTTGTTGGGGGGCGTCCTGTACTCCGCTTTCCGAGACGCGGGCGCCATTCGAGGACCTTTCTTCCCCAACGGTTATCGGTCCTTCGCACTATGTGGCCAGCCCATTGCCACTTCAGCCGGCTAATTCTTTGAGCTATGTCGGTTACCCTTGTTCGTCTACGGATCTCCTCGTTTCTGATACGATCACGATAATTGATTCAGTTGGAAAAAATATTAGAACACGATTTCGTGAGCCATGACCACGTTTTATGCTATAAATGTACCTACGTTTGCCCAAAATTCTTCTGTATTTTCATTGAGCGACTCAGTTTCTTTTGTTTTTTGTATTTATAACACTATTTTCTATTTTAATTTTCAATATTATATTACATTGGTAGAAAATGCAAAAAATCGGGAGAAACGGTCGCTAAAACGGGATATCGGGAGACGATAATAAAAATCAGTAGATCTCCCGATAAATCGGGAACTTTTACAATACTCGTCACTTGACAGCAAGTAATGCTAATCTAATGGGAAGGTAATGACAGCTTGTCAGAGGTAAAATAACTGTGAACGGACTGTAGTAGTAAATAGTAATCGATACTTGTCTTTGGGACTAGGAGCACATTCTTTTTCTCTCCTTAATCTGTATTAAAGTTTAATGCCTGTCGGAAAATAAATTATTCTTCAACTGAACTGAATAAAATCTTTCATTCCCTCCCCCCCACAAAAACTGGTTTTACAGCATGGTATCGTAATAGTTCTCGTAATAGAACATAGATGGTGTTTTTACAATTGTAAAAACAGAAAAAAAAGATTTACAATTGATTTGTTTTTGCAATTGTAAAAACACCATCTATGTTCTATTACGAGAACTATTACGATACGTAGCAAAGTAATATTAGAATATACTACAAAATTAATCACAGATGGCGCTTAACACATATAGTTTGGCTATAGAGATTCGTAAATTAAATTATTTCAAAATATTATTTCATTTTTATTTTTACTATTGCTGTTTTTGAATATTGTATTTTGAACAATGTTTTTTTAATATTGTTTTTTGATTTTTTTTGCATGTCAAAGAAGTATAACTTCTCACGCGCGTACAAAAGTACACGCACCCTTTTTTTTTTTTATATAAACAGTCTGAGTGAAGTTCCATTTTGATTACGGATGAGCCGGCACGGGGAAGACGATACATAAGTAATGTAAAAACCTTTTCGTTTTTAAATGCTCAATAATCATTTAGATTACACCTCTAAAAGAGGTACCACTAAGCAATAAATTATGTATTGTCTTCTCTTTGTAAGTTTGTAGTGTAGGTATATCTTGTTGGTGTGACTGTGTAGGTCTGAGAATCGGCTACAGATAGTAGCTATATTTTTTATACCCCTAAGTGATAAGGGTTGTCCACCCCTAACATTTTTTTATAATGTGGCATTAGAAATACATGCAACCCTAAATTTTCACCCTTCTATCACCAACCCCTATTTTTTAATAGTCATTATAGCAATTGAATCATTTTTCATCCCGCTCGATTACTGATCAATTGTTAAGCGATACGAAGTTCTCCCGGTCAGCTAGTAAATAAATAAATCTGTGCCATCAGTCGATGAGACATGTTCCTGTGGGACTAGACAGTTATCATTTTTCGCAAAATGCGGCGGCTCGGCCCATTTCGCCTTACTTATCTGTTTGTTCCCGGCAAATTTGTTGTGCCAACAAATTTTTTGCTGTACACGCTGGGCTTGATAAGACCGGGGCAAAACTTCTTATCTTCCAACGGGGATTTCGTAGTACTGGCAACTTAACAAAATCTACCGAGCAACTTTATTATTTAACTTACTTACTTTAAATATATAATTATTATAATTTATGTTGTAGAATAAGAGATAGAGTAAATAAAATTATGTAAATTTGTTTGAGAAAACGAAAGTCACTCGATCTGTTGCATCTAAAGAATAAACGAAACCCACCATGGTGAATAAGACTGATTAGTAACATAAATCAAAGGGTATATTTCCCCATTGCCTGGCTCGTCCAATGTTAAGATATGTCACGAAATCCTTCACGAAATTCTTCAGGGTAATCGAAGCCCGCCTAACCGGAGGTGTTACTCAAATTAATGCCAATGATTATGTTTTTTCTGAATGTCTTTCTTACATAACAATGCTTTTCATATAGATACGACGTGTATTCATCGTGAGGCAACCTTCGCATCTAAAAGTTCTCACGAATGTTCTCAAGCTGTCTATCTAAAACTTGGCCAGCGGTGAGGAATATGAGCGTCTTCGGTCTTTGAGCGTCATACATACAATACGAGTACAATCTACACCCAGATTCACAGGTAGTCAAAGTTCAGTTGGTATTGTTTGCGGTCACAATTAATGTAAGATGTTTCGCAACGTGAACAATAGATGAAGATATTACATAACTTAGTACAGTTCTCTAATGAAATTGCAATATTATGTAAGTTATGTGTTATTGTTCCCTTAGGACTCATTCATTATGAAAGATTTGTTGTTCTGTAAGTCACAGTTAGCAAATTTTAATAAAGTAATATATTGCATGTAGAACAGTGCAATGTGGAACATATTATACTATTTGCTGTACAAAAGCTACTAATGTTATTTTGGAACAAAGAAATGCACCATTAGTTATTCTGGATTTTAAATTATCTCAAGTAATTTTTTGCGTCCATCTATTTTAATGGACCATTAAATTTAGTGATCTCATACAAGTTGGCTCAAAAATTAATTGAAGACTCTCATTCTGCGGCGCGTTTGTTACAATAAATGAACGGTTAATAAAAGAGAGATTAATTTGGGAAGTTTCGGCTGAAGAGATTCTTTGAGAGCAATTTTGTCTAAATTATTTTGTACAGCGCCAGTAATCAATGTTCTGTTAAAACCTGCCGTTTTTAACTTTCTGTGGGAACCCTTGTAAAGTTGGCTGTTTGAAACTCTAAAAGCAGAATTAAAGTGTAGTATTCGACAAATGATCTAACCGTGTTTAAAATATGTTTTTATTTAGACTTAGATTGCAAATAAAATCAGAAGACTGAGATTGGACCCTGGCCGGGATACCAAAGATAAAAATTGAGTTTTATGATTACATAATCAGTGCATTTAGATATTGGTTCGTGTTCATATTCCCTTCCTTTATGTTCTGGGATGGACATTGAATATTCCAACATAGTGCTTATAAGATTAAGGTTCAGCAATTGCTGTCTTGTGTTCAATAAAAATCAATTAAAACAAGGAATGTCAGGTTTTGGCAATAAAGGACTTAAAACAGCCTTCCGTGACTATCGGTAGTATTCGGCTGAATCTACGTTGATCAGTGTTGGAAGCTGGCATGGTTAGGAGGACAATTTAAAATGTGATGTCCAATTGCTTTAGTTGTGTAAGATAAGTTGTACTGTAATTTAATTATTAAGAGCAAGACAGTGAAAATTTAAATAAAATAAAAAAAATGCTTTTGTTACACCACCCACTTCGTAAGTTTTAAGGAGCTATTTTGCTTTTTTCTGTTTTTTGAAGTTATACTTCTTTTGGCGCGATGGTGAAAAATGATGAGAGTGAATTTCTACGATGCGCGCGCACACCGACACCTAAATTCTGCATCGTGAAGTTAGCTCAATTCTGTATTTTTTCTGTATGCAAAAAAGTTTTCACAGTATTTACCTCATTACAAACGATTTTATAATCGATTGAATTGATTCATAATAATCGATTGATGGAATATAATAATATATTTTATGTATTATTTGTTAATAATAATTATAATATTAATTTATTTCTTATATGTTTTCGTATTCCATACATATTAAAACTATGTAATATATTTAGAATTACCATTCAATCGTTACGCTAATTTTATTAAACTACATTTCGAATATTTTGACATCGATTAATCGATTGACAACAAAGATGATGTAGGTAATCCCTAATAATGTCATTTTGGTAACCATAGTATTTATAAATAACACCACTGTACTGTCATATTTGTCATCGATCTTTCATGTTTCTACGCGTGGTTTTTTGTATTTTTCTATTAAATATTTTCAGCGTACCTATTTGGAGTCCTATTTACTATTGAAACTCATCGACACGCACACAGTTATTTTAATTTACTGTTGTATTCGATTACGTACTTGTGTTTTGGTGAATGTGTTTTCGCAGTTTCGCTACAATTTCTGGCAAACCAATACTATATGAATATGGACTACTTAATCGCCTGTTTTGTGACTGACAAAGGTTCAGAATAAGTCCTGAACACTGGATAACGTACCCTATACATCTTTAGAAGATCAGTAGTTTGCTGTGGCCATACTTACAATGAGTATGTTATGGTATCTTGATTGGGCAAGGTACCAACGAAATATAGCGCCTCCTGCACAACTAGACGAAATATTAATATAAATGATAACTAATAAAACCTCTTGAAATATGCAATAGCTTTTATTATACAACCTTTTTATGACATTCGTTTTGGGTAAAAACCATTTAAGTAGTAGATAGTACAATAGACACCCGCCAACTTAGTTTTAACCATTAAACTCGTAGATTCTATTGGCAAGTCACGTATTAATTTTGGGATTTTATTATAGAAATGTACACCAAGCCCTATGAAAGATCGTTGCACTTTACTTTGGCGGAACGAAGGCGTAATTAATTGATACATTCTTTTTGTTTGGCGATTATTAATATCAAAATTTTGTTTATACGCGTTTATAGATATTCTTCCTTATAAAAACTACATTATTAATTAATTAAGTTGGTTAACCTTAGCTGTGTGTTGTAATGTTTAGTTTGTACGATTCCCTAACATGAAATATTACATGTTTCTTCTGATGTATATAAATATTATTTACTAGGTTGATCCAAAAGTAACGATAGTAAAAATGATACACGTTCAAATAAAATAATGTATTATTTTACAGTCTCCTAACTAATCAGTTCACATTCTCGGTAGTTATATTAAAATTACAACAAATTGAATTGCTTTAAATTGGGTTGGCATACGAATGATCCAAACGCACGCCTAATGATAAATAATCACTATCGGACGAACATGAATCATCAAAACTGCTCTCAGATTCCGTATCACACTCGTCTTTCAATTCTATAATAAATTTATCAATTTCCGCGTCTAAGCTTCCATCCATTTTACAAAACTTATCCTCAATATGTCGCACATGTTTTATACGCACTCGGGTTTTTTGTATTTTTTAATTTTTTTGTGTGTAATAGACCTATAATTGATTCATCCATCCATCCATCCATCCATCAGCCCTTGGAGGTCCACTGCTGGACATAGGCCTCCCCTAACTTGCGCCACTCTGACCGCTCCTGAGCCTTCTGAATCCAGCGGATGCCCGCTGTCTTCTTCAGGTCGTCGGTCCATCTTGTTGGGGGGCGTCCTGTACTCCGCTTTCCGAGACGCGGGCGCCATTCGAGGACCTTTCTTCCCCAACGGTTATCGGTCCTTCGCACTATGTGGCCAGCCCATTGCCACTTCAGCCGGCTAATTCTTTGAGCTATGTCGGTTACCCTTGTTCGTCTACGGATCTCCTCGTTTCTGATACGATCACGATAATTGATTCAGTTGGAAAAAATATTAGAACACGATTTCGTGAGCCATGACCACGTTTTATGCTATAAATGTACCTACGTTTGCCCAAAATTCTTCTGTATTTTCATTGAGCGACTCAGTTTCTTTTGTTTTTTGTATTTATAACACTATTTTCTATTTTAATTTTCAATATTATATTACATTGGTAGAAAATGCAAAAAATCGGGAGAAACGGTCGCTAAAACGGGATATCGGGAGACGATAATAAAAATCAGTAGATCTCCCGATAAATCGGGAACTTTTACAATACTCGTCACTTGACAGCAAGTAATGCTAATCTAATGGGAAGGTAATGACAGCTTGTCAGAGGTAAAATAACTGTGAACGGACTGTAGTAGTAAATAGTAATCGATACTTGTCTTTGGGACTAGGAGCACATTCTTTTTCTCTCCTTAATCTGTATTAAAGTTTAATGCCTGTCGGAAAATAAATTATTCTTCAACTGAACTGAATAAAATCTTTCATTCCCTCCCCCCCACAAAAACTGGTTTTACAGCATGGTATCGTAATAGTTCTCGTAATAGAACATAGATGGTGTTTTTACAATTGTAAAAACAGAAAAAAAAGATTTACAATTGATTTGTTTTTGCAATTGTAAAAACACCATCTATGTTCTATTACGAGAACTATTACGATACGTAGCAAAGTAATATTAGAATATACTACAAAATTAATCACAGATGGCGCTTAACACATATAGTTTGGCTATAGAGATTCGTAAATTAAATTATTTCAAAATATTATTTCATTTTTATTTTTACTATTGCTGTTTTTGAATATTGTATTTTGAACAATGTTTTTTTAATATTGTTTTTTGATTTTTTTTGCATGTCAAAGAAGTATAACTTCTCACGCGCGTACAAAAGTACACGCACCCTTTTTTTTTTATTTATTTTTGTAATCTAATCTTTTTTAATTAGGTATCAACTTTGATGTTATACCATAACAAGCTGAGTCTTGACAACTACACAAAAACCCGAAGGTGGTTGATTTTATTACATTGTATTCGGTAAACAATTGACATTGAAGAAGATAGCTTATTGGTCTCGGTTTGCACGAGTACTTTGTAAAAGTTGGGAAGCCATTTGAATTAAGCGTCCCTTCTTGTTTGTCAAACCGATCTTGGTCTTTGAAAGCGTGTGCTAATGTTGTCTTAGGATCCCTTTATAATTGTACTTCCAGCTTTCGACAGGCCGTTTTTACTCCCACACGACTTACTAGTCTTCGTCACTAATTACTTTCTTTAAAGTGTTTTTTACGAAAAATACGAGTGAGTGCGTTAAATGTCTTTCTCTATGTTAATGGGCGACGTTCGTAATGCATTTCACAATTTAATCTTCATCAATTTAATGCGAATCTTCCGCGTCTTTTGCCTAACCGCACCTTTGTCGCTTATATAAACAAAAATACATTCTAGGAAACATATTTTTATTGCAATCTAATGTATATGAAATCTAATGTATATACTAATGTATATGAAAATAGTTAAGGCAATAAAGTAATCAGCTGTTTCAGAGCATTTTTGCGTATTTAATTAAGGTTTTATTAACTTACTCGTTTGTTACAGTAATTAATAGTTAATTTAGTAGTGATTTAGTCTGTATAAAACAAAATAATACCTGTTTAAGAACATCTTCTTAACACAAAAAAAAATAAAGTAGAATCATAAAATTATGAACGTGTGAAGTATTCTTTCCTTTTAGTTATTCTTGTTACTCTGGAGTCTAGATCATACCAACATTGGATCTTCTAGCTACAACAAAATATGCTTTTCCTTTAAGTATAAAATAAATGAAGTGGAATATAAAAGTGAGTAATAAATTTCGATTACAGCTCAAAGCCGTTTCCACGTAAGTAACTACATCACTGCGAAAACGTGCTTCGGTAAGCATAAACGATATTCGATAAAAAGAATTGGCATTGTCACACGGATGTGTTTTACTATTGGGTGTATTCAAAAAATCGGGCCGAATATTGGATTGAGTACCTATATTTTTTCATTATATTAATATTATTTTACAGTAGGTTGTCCATCGGAGTTATTTTATGGTTCCATAGATACGCTTTCAGTTGGTGAAAAAACTGAATCACTCGTGTATCTCACAAACTCTCACTATATTTTTTCCAAACAGATTGGATGGATTTAAAACAGACACATAAAGAGACTAACGTTCTGCCCTCGGCTTTGCCCGCATTTTCTAGGATATTAAGCTTTTCTTGAAAATCCGTCCAGTGGTTTTTTTGTGATAGAGTAATAAACATTCCTACAAACTTTCACATATATAAAATAATTCTTGACAAAAACTAACCGACTTCAAAATTAGTGATAACTCAAAAACTACTTGTCTGATCTCGCTCAAATTTAAATGAAACCATACGAAAAACACCAGCTTTCGATCAAAAAAAGAATCATCAAAATCGGTTCACCCAGTCGAAAGTTCTGAGGTAACAAACATAAAAAAATACAGTCGAATTGAATACCTCCTCCTTTTTTGAAGTCGGTTAATTAGTAGGATTATTAGGAATACATCCATATTAAGTCTGGCAACGTATCGGTATTGCATTTTGTGTAAATGATGTCCAATGTCCATGGGCGATGGCTACCACTTTCTTTTAAGTGGCTCGTCTCTTTAAAATATTTCTTAGTCATACAAGGGTCTTATACTGGCTCTTTAGTTAAGTTATAGTTAAAGAAGTTCTACTTCCGAAACGGAGTTACTCAACTCTTGCATTGCGCATTGTACTCTCGCACAAAAGATAGTTAAACGGGATTAGTATCAATGTCGAAGTCTCTTGAAAACTTTAGTAAATAATAAAGTTTAAGTGCTTTTAGGGATGGGAGATTTTTGTTATTTATAATAATACATTTCAATCGGTGTAAATATTCAGCGTCAGTCGTTGTAATACGTATTAATTTGATATTTAGTGCAGAATTTGAATTTGAATCACCCGATTGGGAGACCACAACTTAATTACAATATGTTATTAATCCAGTTTCTTACAATATGCATATCATAATACAGTTGTACAGTCCACCCGTTACATTCAATTACATTTTCGGATTGGCTTCAATTCATTAACGGAGCATGAGTCTCTACTTTTGAGAAGGCTTTATAACATACCTACAAGAGATTTCTACATTGATCTCAATATCGAGAAATGAGTAAAACTGGTACAGACGAATTTGACTAGCTGTAAATGAATCTGTCCTCTTGCGAATAATCCGCTTAGACTACAGCGTACTTATTTTCCTGAATCGTTTTTTATAACAGTAGAAAAGGTAATTTTATTGATGAAAACAAACAAACAACAAAATATAATTATATTTCTAATTGAATTGTGATCACAATGAAAACCTGTCTCTACTTCCTCATCTCCGGTAAGCTTCGGAGTTAACCTAGTTTCAGTTCGTTAGATCCTGCTTCGCTATTTCCTGAACTACGAAATAGACTCCGAATGAACGAAGTTGTCTTGATACTTCTATTAAGATACTGATTGAGTTTGTGAGCTGCAAACTTCACAGCTACACGCTCAACTTGTAGATTCAACCGAAAGGTGTAGTATGTTATTAGGGGACTATTTATAAATGGTAAGGTTTTAAGACATCAAACGCTGTAATCAAATTAATTTGTTTTACGTAATTTTTGGGACACAAGATGCAACTTATAACGAACTAGGAAATCGCCGTCGTTTCGCTTCGGGAAAAATAGTAAAAAAATATAATATAAAGTCAAAGTCAAAGTCAAAATATTTTTTTCATATAGGTATCGTTGATACACTTATGCACGTCATTTATAGCTTGTGCCACCCAGGGATAGTGTAGCTTCTCAACAGTGAAATAATTTTTCAAATCGGTTCGGTAGTTTCGGAGCCTATTCAATGCAAAAACATTCAATGTTTCCTCTTTATAATATTAGTGTAGGTAAGATAAGCGTTGGTATTTTTTTAGACAAATTAGGTTAGTTTTAAAACAAGTGACATGTCATGTTATTTTTCATTTTAACACTATCGAGTATCGACAATGTATATCGATATTTTTAAAATTCCAGCCTTGATGCAGTGGGTGCACGGGTAATGGCCCGTATTCGAGACATGTGAAATTCGTTGTTCTTTTATTCTTGTTATGAAATTAATGTAACTGCCCGGAAATAGGAGCTAAATAAATAAATACGGTGCGAGATTTAAAACACTGTATATGGAGTTTCTTACTGCAATATTTTTTTTTATATCTAATACAGAATGGTTGTAAATAGTAGTGTAAAAGTCAATAGAAAAAAAATTAAAAGGTGTCAAGGGACACGCGGATGGAACGAAGTTCCTTTCGATTTAAGTATTGTTTTACGCGCTCAGCAGTGTGATTCAGCAAAATGAAACCATATGAAACTTCAAAAAGTGTTAGCGTGATTCAGAAAGTCGTACAGCGCCATCTAGTTTCATATTACTGAATCACTTCAAAAAGTGTCGTGACAACTTTTCGTAAGAATTTTTTCCGTCTAGCCCCCTTTCACAACGCGCGATAAGGAACTTCGTTCCAAAAATATTTTGTCATCTTCAACAGACAGCTGTGTGTTCTTTATTTGAAGCTGGCTGCGTTCATAATTCACCAGTAAGGAATAATATGGTGCAACAATACAGTTGCTAGTTACTGCTGTGTGTGTTGTATGAGTTCAATACCGGCCAGAGCGGACATTTATTATTAACCCCCGATGAAAAAAGAGGGGTGTCATAAGTTTCACGTGTCTGTGTATCTGGGGATCTGTATGGCTGTCTGTGGCATCGAAGCTCCAAAACAGATTGACCTGTTTTGATCTAGTTATTTATTATGAAAGGTAACTTAATCTAGAGTGTTTCTAGCTATGTTTAGTATAAATAAATAGGTTGTTTTTTTTAATTTTAATTTAAGATTATTTTCTTTCGGTTAATTAGTTCGGTTAGTAATGTGACATACATTATTTACAATATAAATTATGGTCCGGTAATATAGTCTACCTAAACGCCTAGTTAATAAGATAAACATTTCACATTTTCTTTCTTTCTTTTTCTTCTCTCTTTCTTGGTCAGCTACGCTACAGTGATGCCTGTGCCATGCGGTGTTGCAGATGTCCATAGATGACGATAGCCGCTTACCACGTTTGCCAGCTATTTTTATAAAAAACATAAATCTGATCGAATCTGGAAGCATAATCATTAACTCGGCATTAACATTGTTAGGTACTGACGGAGCCACGGGGTTGTCTCTATACTTACCGTTGTCTCAGCTTGCCAGTTGAATGATTTCCTCCAAAATTATTGGACTTAAGCCGACTAAATGAACCAGAAAATATATTGCAAACTTCTTTATTGAGATAGTCAACATTTTTCTTTCATCCGCGTAAATCCTTAGATTCATTTATAATAACACTGGGGGAAAGAATTGTATATTCGAATCTCTTTGAACAAGCAAAATGTGTAAATTAACTTTGTATGGTAGATGTACCAAAGTTGGGCCTTTTATTATTATTTCTATAGTCAAAACGAGTAAGGGCGTAAAGGTTATTTTCTCAAAATTACTAGCTTCTAATTTCAACTTTAATTAACAAGACCTCTCTAAAGACTAGAAAGAAGAGAATTATATCTTTACACAAGTTCAAAAAACAATAGTACCTACTATTCATGAAACGAATATAAATGGAAGGAATATAATGGCGTCCTTCAGAATCTTGAGAAAGACCGCTGTAGAAAGGTGAATTTAGTTGTGAGACGAGCAAATCAAAGACTTTATATTTTTCAAACATTTTAAGCTATTGCATAGCTTCTACCGCGGGCCTTGAGCGTGGAGACCGAATCCAGGAATTCCGTAACGAAAATAACCTAACGCACGTATCGTAATAGTTCTCGTAATAGAACATAGATACTACTTTTACTAGTTTTGTACTAACTAGTAAACTACTTGCGGTTAAGTTCGCGTGGATATAGAAATTTCGCAAAAACGACATAATTTGCAAAAATAATAAATCTTAATTTTTCCTCATTCTATAGAACAAATTAATATTTTTAATACTGCATTATAAATAAAACTTATAATAACATTGTTGTCCAGCTTTTTAGCTCAAAGGAGCTGTTCGTTGTTGACTTAGTAGGTGAGTCAGAATTTTTTTATTTGCTTTTATTAAGTCGAACTGTAACAAACTAATTCTAATATACAGACTGTATTACGAGTCTACAGGAAATTGCACACTTTTACGACTATACAATTCTTTCTTGCCAGGGGCTTCAACAATGTACTGACATTTTGTTAGCAATGACTTGATGATTTATAACATTTACATCGCATTTGGCAGTTTTTGGATATTACTAACAAAATATCTAGCCGCCCTTACCGCGCATCTCAACCAAACTTATACAACTAATATTGCATATACGCGTTTATCTCAAAGCATTATGTCTACTATATACAAATTTAATAAAACTAGAATTAAAATTATATTACAATGTCTGGAATTATTTGTTGGAAAGGTTTAAGATTTCATATTAAACATTCTAACGCTGTCAGCTTTGTAAGAAAAATACTTTGTTTCATAGTACTACATCGCAGTTTTTGGAAAATAATCGCAGCTTTTATCAAATAAACAATACCTATGCAAATTGCAAACAATACATTTCATTTATTGTCTTAATATTGAGAGACAAATATTTTAAATTTAATAAAATTAAATTGTTTTCTTCCATTAATCATGTTTGTTTGATCATTATTATAGCGTCCCATTCTAGATTTGATATTTCTAGAATAAGGAAGGTTTAGACAAGCCCATTAAGGTATTGTAAAAATACAAAATACTGTCTTCAAGTAATGGGTGACTTTAAAAATTGCCTATAGAGATCGATGTAATTTGATAACTGAATTGCATGAAATTATTTCACAAACAAGCATTCTAAAAAAGTTAAATTAAAAATTATGAATAAAGGTCCTTAAATATTAATAAATATAATATTAATAAAATAAATATTCGGCCTTTATTTTATTTGGTAATTAAAGTAAAAAAATGGTGGTGGTAGATTAAAAATTACCTAAGTAAAGTAATAATAATGTTTTCTCTTCAAATGGTTTTGTTGCTGACCTTTGCGCCCTTTATAGGTTCATGCTAGCTAGACGATTGTTGTCATTTATTTGTAGTCACAAATACATAGCGGCTCTTTAAAACTGAGCTCCGAATGCGTAAATACAATTAACTTTTTAATTACTAACATCTTTGGTGTAACAATATATAAGTGTAAGTTTATAAGTAAAGTGTATTTTATCAGTGTCAAATGTGCCTTTACAAACTTTAAAGTTGTTTTAAGCTTTCAGGAAAATAAGAAACCGTTTCAACTAATTTCTAACTCACCGAACCCTTGGAATTGTCTTCTTACAACAAATAACAAGAAGTTAAAAAAAGTTTAGAAGGTTAGTTAAAAGTTTCAGCATGAAAACCTACTGTTGTTTTCTAACTTCATACATAATACAATTAGCTTTGTCCAATCATTCATAAATTATGCACAATCATGTAAGGGAATCTCACTCAATATACGTCATCGTACTCGTAAATCTATTTATACATTTTATCTGTATAACAATCTCGCTATCATTATAACATACGATCACAAGGAAGCAATTACCATTTATAACGTAATGTCCTAATTACGTATTAATTATATACAATTATCGTCACTAAAATGTCTTTCATTTCGTAATATCGATAACAAATACTTATAATGGCACCAAATATACATTTAGTAGATTATACAACATTACAACATTTAGCTATAAAGCATCTTTACGCAAAAATAGGGTATGTATAAAATAATTATAATTTATGACTACATACATACATTCATACATATTACATTCATTCATCATATTTTTCTCAGTACTTTGGTCTATATTTTGATATTGAAATTACAAAGCAATTTCTACTCGTTTTTTATATGTTTGTTTTCTTTTATTGCGATGACAGTAGCATCTATAAAATATAAATTAACCTACAAAACGCGGATTTGCACAAAAATCTTATGATGACATTTGTATTGCTTTGAATTTATATTTAGAGAAGAAAAAATAACGTACTTTAACACCTATGAAAATTAAGACTGTAGGAGTGCATTATTCTTAAAAATATCGTAGATAATGCATCGAATGGAATATAAATTAATAACACTTTGCTTTTCTTTTTAAAACATAATATGAAATCTCATAATATGGAATTTAATCTATTTAAAATTTCCCCGGAATCCCGCTTATCGGTCTTTGTTGACTTAAGTCAACAAACTTTCAAGCGATTTAAAATTGAGAAAATCTACATTCGTCAATAAAATAGACCTTCAAGAAATATGTACACGTATAAAATCTTCAGAGTTAAACATTTGAAGGAAAATCTATGATATGCATTTTTAACTATAAATTTACTTTTAGGTTACGTAGTTTAATCATTTACCTATGAATCACAGTATAGACTAGCTTTATAATTATACAAAACTACAATTCAGTTAAGACTTCGAAAAATTTAATAATAAATTATAATGTTTTCATTATTATTTTGTAACAACTTTTTTTAACAATAAAATACCAGGAACGTCAATAACAATTCGTGTTAAATTACCTTTGAAAGTTGTAAACACTTTGATCTACATGTTTATTGAAATCATCTTGGTACAACTTAATTAGCGAAGTAATTAATACAGTCTCGACAAAATACAAAAGAGGTTAATGTAAATTAATATACCTTTCCGCTCTGTTCAACTTCATGTCACTTAGATACGTTATTTCATTGCAAATTGTTTGAGTTGAACATATTCTCTTGTTATTCGTATGAATGCTCTTTGTTCCAGGACAACAATTACTCGAATGCGGAAAATTGTTTCGCGTAAACAATATCATGGTGTCAAGATTCTCGCATTGAAATCTACTAGAGTATAACACACGCTACGTCGCTTTAATGGTATTTACGATTGTTTTGATTTCTTTCAGTAAACTATTTATTAAGGTTCTTGTTTATAGTAGTTGTGAAAAACTATCTACAAAACGTAATGAGATATCATTAAATTGTTTATCCTACTCATTAAATTCATTAAACGATAAATCTAAACAAATGAACACAATAGATAACAACAATAAAGATCATTTCAACACGAACAATGGAATGTAAGTACAGTCTTTATATTACACGGTTACTTCTTCCGTAAAGCGGCTCTTATCATCTAAGTTGATAACGATAGCATGAGTCCTCGCGTGGCCCGACCGCACGCCCTTCACTGTTTCCGTGCTGCTTGGACTGGATTTCACTTCACTTTTGTCACTTTTACCGTAACCGTTTCTACTGGCCACCTCGGGTGGTCGAATGTCACCACAGTTCGCTTCACCTGAGATTTTAAATACACCATTTTGTTTATCGTCCTTCTCTTCTTCGTCCGTTTCAGGTTTTCGTTTGGGCGAATCAGTT
The DNA here is from genome assembly GCA_963932265.1 of Thymelicus lineola. Lineage (NCBI taxonomy): Eukaryota > Metazoa > Arthropoda > Insecta > Lepidoptera > Hesperiidae > Thymelicus > Thymelicus lineola. Next base: position 1,535,767 of record OZ010682.1, on the reverse strand, counting down.
GTGATGTCTGTTTGGCTCTGTTCTGCGTTGCTGTTCTCAGCGCTTTTTGTGGGTGTGAACATTTTGTGTCTGTATGCTGGAGGCGCTTCGAAAGGAAGATCTCGGCCGCTGCTGCTGGATTCTTCAGCTGGTGTTACTGTACACATGAGACGGTCTGCGACGGCGCTGAACACTGTGTTTAGTTTGAGAGGTGCTGAATGGTCGGAGGCGGCAGGTTTCCGGTCGTGTAGTGCTACAGCGTCCTGCATGGCTGTGATCCGCCGAGCTATCTGTGCGCCCGCACCGCACCGTTCTCGGAGTTTATCGAGCTGATTTAGGATTTTCCGGAACTCCTCCTATTGCAAATAAAAATTAAATAAGTTTTCTTTTGCATGAGTTCCTGATGCAGAAAAATGAAGATAGCCATATTTGTTTGATTCTTAATTTTATATTTCAATTATACGAGTAGATGAATATAATCCTGAACCGGTCGGCAACGCATTAATTATGACTTTGATTTAACTGATGTCCAGAAGCGACTTTAACAGCTTACCATCTAATGGCTTATCTGCTTGTTTGTCAGTAATTTACATAAAATAATAACAAATAACTCTAAAAACACCAACTCTGGCTGAAAAATCAAATGATAGTAATAGTAGCAGAGTGTTAGCATATACCGTTCAGTAACTTGTAGGTTATTTCAAATAAAGCTTAATTTACCTACCACACAATTAAAAACTGCAAAATATGCCTATAACAGGCGATGTAATGTGAAATTAATTAACAATCTATTAGCTAACCTCCAGCTCCCTCTCGGACATGTTGTCGCAGAACCTCGCGCTGCGGTTTGTGGTCATGGTATAGGTGGAGTCGGCAGGCCGGGACCTAAACTTGCCTGTCTTCTCGCGTTCGTCCTTGCCATGACCCTTGTACACCATGTAAGCCTGGTATGCAAAAACAATTCGGTACATGAAATTTAAATTGGCATAAGAATTTATACATGCACATAGGAGATGGTAATTATTTCCCACCCACTTTGAAGTTTCAATTAAAGTTTATTGACAGTTCTGTTATTTTAAACTTTACGGTTTTCTAACGAAGCTTTTGTAAGAATTCAAACTAGAAATGCATTTAGTTTGGACGTGAGAATAAAGCCACCTCTCAATAGCTTTGATTGAAAATTTAAAAAATCTTAATTTGGAACAAATTATCATACACCAAACAAATAAATATGTCAGAAGATTTCATCCCCTGTTGAAGCTGATAAAACTCGAGCCTGATTTATTTAAAAAATTGTTGTATTAACCCAGTAATCTCATAAAAATCGTTCGTCTTTAATTTTTTAACCGATTTCAAAAAAAGAGGAGGTATTCAATTCGTCTGCATTTTTTTATATGTTTGTTACCTCAAAATTTTCGACTGGGTGAACCGATTTTGATCATTTTTTTAATCGAGAGCTGGTGCTTCTCATGTGGTTCCACTTGAATTTGAACGAGATCTGATGAATAGTTTTTGAGTTATCCCTAATTTTGAATCAATTACTTTGTGTCAAGAATAATAAATGAATTTTTTTATCCCAAACACTTTATTTATCCAGGAGGATAGTTTTTTTTTATTGCTTTTTAATAAGTTATTGTTTGAAAACATATTTCAAAGTAGGTACAATGAGAAGAAAAGGGAATCTTTCTAAATCTCAGAGCTTATAGAATTTTGCCTGCCTAGGGAGTTGAATGGTCAGAAATTACACAAAATCCGCTAGCTCCTACAATGACATAAAAAACCGGGCAAGTGCGTATGAGGTCACGCGTAATGTAGGGTTCCAAAGTAGTAAGTTTATCGACTATTACTCATTAATTAATTATGCTAACCTAACCTTATAATGCTAACCTATAGCCGTGATAGCTTGAGATAGATAACTTACAACGTAATTTACAATGTAAATTAATCATATAGCCTATGTTTGAGAATTTTTTCATTTGACTCTAAACAAAATTAGCATTTTATTGCCAAATATTTCGCAAACGGACAAAAATGGATTTCAAAAATGGTCTTAGAAGACCCATAATATTTTTGGAAGACCTTTTTAACGATATTTCACACTAGGTATAGGGTACGCAACAAAAACAACGCAACGAAAAAACGACGGCAGACGAACGAACGGACAGACGGATAGACGGACGGATGGATATGATAAAACCACAAGGGTTCCGATTTTACTTCGGAATCCTAAAAAGTATAATAATTCCAAAAATAAGGGCACTTACTTTGCTGCCAAAGATAAAGCAGAGTAGCAAGGTGACGGTGAGCTGAGTATGACAGAAGAATATTATGTACAAGAGATCCGGGTTCGCAGGCGATTGTAGGAACAACCTGGAAAAAATATTAGTTATAATTGTTAACCGTCTCCAAAAAAGGTTCTCAACTCGGTCGTAGTTTTTAAACTGTTTGTGACCTGGACACTCCTTCTGTATCAAACCGTTGCGAAATTGTTTTTTGTTTGAAATATTATTGTTTGAAAATTAATAGCTATTCTGATGATGCAATCCATGAAGAATTGGTAAAATTAAATAAAAGAATGCTATACTATTATATAAAAAATTGGTTGTCTGTAAAGTCGATTTACGGACAATGGTTTTACGTGATAACGTCTATTTCGTAGAAGAATAATTTATGATATAAATAATGTAATGTAAGAACGTAATGGAAGCCCTACGCACGGAGCCGCGGTGCTACTCGCCAGTTGTGTCAGCTTGAACATGGCTTGACGCGCCACCGCGACCCGCGTATCTAGCTAGATTATAATATTAAATTTCATACTAACTATACGATTTTAAACATATTTGAGTTGAAAATTTGGTTTAAATCGTTTTAAATATCAGGAGCTGCGCGACATCTGTGATTTTCTTGACTACAACTAAAGTCCGAGTCGATGTACTGTGTAAAGTTCTTTCAAGTAGTTCATACCTATAAACAGAGATGACGCTATTGTAGATTTTCTTCCAAGCGGACCGATTACGCTTGAGTGGGAGAGAGACGGCCGGTCTAGCGTGCCTCACTCTCTAATGCTGCGCGCGCTTCCGTGACATTACTCGGTTTTCGTGAATGCCTCTCAGGCTCATCGTCTTTATAAACGTTATCACGTTAATATAATAAATAGTTTCAAGATGATTTCAGTGATCCTTATCATTAAGTAATCTTTGATTTCTTGTTGCCAGTACTTGTTTTTCTTCACAGTTAAGTTACTAATTGCCGTAACAAGTTTTAGTAGGTACTTTACAATATAAATCTTGGAAAGATAATTTTAGCTTCTTAGAACTCACTAACTTTGCAAATTACTTTCAAAGTCAGTACTTATCATAGTACAAGATTTGTCGCGCTAGGTAGGTACCATTTTTTACCTCTGTAATTGGATTTTGGTAAAATTTTAGTATTTTTTTTATTTTAGCTAATCAAAGTACCGGCCCAAATGGATGGATGGATGGATTGTTTATCCCTTTACTGTAAATGTCTGCCGGACGGGAGGTGATGAAGTCAGCGAAAGCGTTTTGTATTGCATCTTGGGTGTTGAACTTTTCCCGCTTAAAAAATTGTCTAAATTTTGAAAAATTCGATTCGATTTTGAATTTCCTCGTTTTTATGCAGATTCAGTAGTGATTTGCAAGGTTCCACGGGCTGCGGCTCTATTGTTTTCTTCTTGGTCGGCAACGTATTGGTGACGCCCTCGGTGTTACTAAGGTCCCATGGGTATGGTAAAGTTATGTTTTAATTTTACTACCAAATTTTTATCAATAATATATATTCAAATTCTCCACGCATCATTACAATATTTTTATTACGACTAGTTCACTAGGTATTCATTGGAGAGAACAATTAATGAATAAACATTTAAAACTTTTAACTGACTATTGGTCAACAAATGCTGGTTTTTCTAACTATCTATGTATGTTTTTATACTAGTGTGGTATTATTATTATGCAAACATTGGAGACAAAACAAATGTTTGCTTGCGATGGATACGATTGAAACAGTGAGCAACGTAAACAGCGCTAAGTCATTAATAAACAATTTAGAATTTTGCAACAAAGTTGCAACAAATCAACATTGTTAACAAAGTCACAATCGCTGCGTTCAACAACACATATTTGGCAAAAGGGTATACATCAAGTGAGTGTATAATGAAATATACACTCACTTGATGCGTACCCTCTTATAATGAAATAGATGTACAATGAAAATGTTGAACACCAGGTACAATAAAAAGTTTTGTGTAAACCCTTTAAGGCGATAAAGGATTAAATTAAGTTTCTTTCAAATTGCATCAACGTAAAAGCTTGCCCTGTGATATAACTTAGTGAAAGTTTAGTTAAAGCTGAACGCAAATCGGGAGGAACAATTGCTGTTAAGCCTGTCATTAGCAGTTAATATTACGGAGGGTCTTGTTTCGTTACTAAATTAAGCGGACGATTATTATTATTTGTTTTAAAATAAAAGCTTAAAAGCAATACAAATACTAATAGTTGTATTGGGCTAATTAATAACATTATTCTTTGTTTGGTAGGGATTTGTTGAAGCGATGGCGTTGAGTGACTTTCGAAAAGTGTTTGTAACAAACCTACTTCGAATAAAACTTATTTCATTTCATTTCGTTTGCTGGCATATTTTCATTTTGTATAATTTTATATAGTTTATTTTTTAATTTTATCACTAGCTGAATATTAAATTGATTTCAAGATAACCATTGGCAAAAAGATATTAGTGATTTTAACGGTTGTACTAATATAGACACAAATTAATATAAAGACATTGAAGTATTATTAATAACGTATAAAACAGACATGTTTAAAGATGTGATTTTATTACTTAACAGTGATAGTTTATAAAAAAAATCTACTATGTGAATTACGCTATATATGTATATGTATTTTACTAGACCAGCTGTTCCGTAGTAAAAGACGCACTTTCCATCAAGCGTTTTTACTGCAACTCATTCCTAACTCGCTTACTCTTCCCATGAATAAGATAAGAGCGAGCAGTATAACCAAATCGCTGACAGATGTCAAATTTCCACGCTATGCCACACATTTGAATTCAGAACAACCTGATAGAAGTCTTTTTTTATGGAAATAGCCGGCAAACGAACTGACGATCCATCTAATGGTGGCTATCGCCGCCCATGAACATCAGCGATACCAAAGGCATCACTGATGCGTTGCCGGCCAAGAAAGAAAGAAAAGAAAGAAAGAAAGAACTGGCTCTCAAGCCCCCAGCCGGAAAACGACGAGTCGTTTGGCGGCTGACTTGTGCTTGAGGGTGGTAGCTATCCAGGCAAACCCCTCGAGAAATAATAATAGTAATAATGGTATTAATTAACAATTAAAATCAATACTACCAATATAATCCCTCCGAGGGCCCTACCACCAGCGGGCCGGATTTAGTCGCCTCTTACGACACTCTTCCGGCGTGGGATTGGGGTTAGTATTCTAAGCCGCCCCAATACGGCTAAAAACGGTCTTTGTTTCGAGTAGAACATTTTACTCACTTTTGAAGTGAATTATAGCTTTAGATACGACCAGGTTCTAAGGTATCGTACCTTAGATTATATTATAATTATTCCAATCTGAAGGAAGTTATCCCGTTAACTACCGTGAAAATAGGGCTCAAGAGGCGATTTAACCGGCAGAAATGGCTACCGGCGAAATAAACCGGGACTAAATGATATTTTCATATTAATTTTGTGAAATTAAACGTTAGAACCTCGAAGTATGTAAAATTCACGGTTTGTTTGATACATATTCGTAGAGTAAACAATAAAATAAAGCGTGCATTTGATACAAGCAATTGCGGATAAATTATTTTGCAAGACAGGCATCGGGCATAACTTTGGTTTTACATTATGAAAATATCATGAGTAATAGATATGCACTTTATTAGAATAAACATAAAAATTAAAAAAAAGAAAAGTTTTTTTTTCAAAAATCAAAAATCGTTTTTCGTTTTAAAATATAATAACAAACAAGTGGTAAGGGCCCCTGGGGGCTTACCATGACATCTTAAAACAGGCCAATATTAGCCAATAATTGAGCTGTCCTGCTATATCCTACCATGACCTAGCTAAAGCACAGGTCAGCCAGTGATCACGTGACCGTAACAGGACAGCGGTCACGTGACTTCGATAATCTTCTTCTGCCCTGCGATTTGTGTACCATGAAGCGATTGTTGACGTATTGATGTCGGAAAGCGGCCTATGTCAACGTCAAAATATTACAGCCTACCGAAAGTAACTTTAATTGTCCTGTTTTGGCTGTTTCGTTTATAATTTCTTTATACCGTAAGTTATTTTTACATAAAACAGTTTGAATATAAATTTATGATATTGAAGAACATTAGGTATTTGGTAAATATTAGCTATCGACCAATCTGCCTTGCCTACAATCTAATCTCTACAAGCTGTTTCCAGCTGTTGTTTGTTGTTGTTGTCTCGAGAAACGCCTTGCTAAATACACCGAAGAGCATCAGCTAATAGAGCAAGCAGGATTTATAAGTACGTATTCAACTATAGACCACATTCAAAAAGATTACATCATGGAAGGCAGCTAAAGGCAAGAGAACCAGACGCAGAACGGCCGGGCGGCCGCGCCGGAGAGATGGCTCGATGAAATTTTGTAAGCAGCGGGAAAAGAATGGATTGATAAAGCGAGTGACAGAATTATGTGGAGAAAAATGGAGGAGCCTTTACTCTATAGAGAGAGTATAATATAAAAAAAGTAATATAAACAAAGAAATATATATCTAATAATGATTATTGAATTAAAAGTCAAGAATTAAGATAAAGGATTAACGAACCCTAAAAATTGCTTTAACTTTAAGTTGAAGACTTTTTATTTATTTAAATCATATATTTCGAAATCACAGATAGATTCTTCAGTTTTATTATTTGTATAGAATATAGATTGCATTGCATGCTTTTTAGTCGTTATGAAATTGTAAATTGAATTTTCTATTTAAGAAATAAAAAGGTCTAATTATTATTTTTATTACTATAGTATATTTTTATAAACATATACCATATATTTTATGTATGTGGAAGAAAAGGTATTATATGATAATGGTTATTCAATAATATTCTATTTGCTTTGCACCAATATAAGTATATTTTCAGTTATCCTAACGTTCACATCGATAACAATCTCTACTACTCCGTGATCAATAATAGAATTAGAATATCCTACGTATTAGGTATAATGTTCTAAATAAAGTGACATATTCCATATTCTAAATATTTAGTTTTCCTTCATAAATCTTCTCGTATGACATCGTATGGTCGCTCGCCGGCACGGCTATCCTGACGTGCGCGCGTCCTCGAGCGCCTCCGCCCTCATGTCTCCAGTGGACCCCTTTGATCGATGGGTGCTCGTCATCGAACGCATTTACTTCTGATGTAGCCGTACACTAACACGGCTTCAACAAGTTTCTTACTCAAGTTCCCATCTCCAATCCAATTCAACATAAATTAAGTACATATTCATATTCCAATCTATGTATCGGAGCATCTTACTGTCAAGGGCTCTCGGCTACATTTTCTTGCTCGTGATCTGGTGAAGGCTAAGAAATTTAAATTCTGCTGGACAGCATACGGAAAAGTATATCTGAAAAGGGACGAAAACTCACCTAAAATACTAATCAAGAGTGAAGCTCAAATACAACAGCTTATGTCATCCTGACTATATGAAGCTAATAACCTAATTAGATTCTATGCGTGTAACTTAATAATTATTATTACATTACTTTCTTATACACTTTACACAATTAAACCTACATACAATAACAAACACACTTACCACACACACACACAAACACAAAATACACAAATACTCATCTACATTTTATTATTTCAATACAAAATAAATATCTATAACAGTAATTTAAAATATCATAAGTTGCGATCCCTACAGTTTATAAAAGACTATTCTAACTTCGCCATCAGTATTATAACTTTCTATAATGGATAGTTCTCTTACAACTATAAATGAAATAGATAATACAACCACTGCACGAGCTATTCATTGTGATATTGAAGATCTGGCTAAATGTATTCCTGTTCAAAAGAACGATTTAAAAATATTCTGCCAAAATATAAGGAGTGTCTATAGTAATTTTGATAATCTCCAAGTGTCCTTGGCGTGTTTAAAATTTACTCCTGATATCTTGATTCTGACTGAATGTCATCTGAATCCAAATAAACCTGTACCTAATCTACCTAACTACTCAGTATTTCAGACAACACATCATTTAAATAAGAATGATGGTGTAATAGCTTATGTTACAAAAAATATTACTGCAAAAGTAAAAGAAATTAGACTGACTCATGCCTCGGCCCTAGAAATTAAAGTTAATAACAACCTGGTCCTGGGAGTATACAGATCTCCTTCCAATACAAATGCAGACATGTTTATCAATTCTCTTAATTCCTACATGGAAACAATTAGATCTGTTAATAACATAATTTTAACTGGTGACATCAATATTAATCTTATATCGACACCAAATGAGCAAACTCATGAACGTAATAATAGGCAAAACTACATAAACATGTTAACAGCTCATGGATTAATGACTGGCCACATTTTACCTACTAGACTAAATAATTGTTTAGATCATTTTATGATCAAAATCAAACCAGGAATTACTTCTGCTCACATTGCGGTTCTAAAAACAACCATAACTGATCATTCTTTATTATTTTTAAAATTATCTAAAACTAAATTAAAACACAAATGTCAGAAAATTAAAACTACTGTCGACTATGAATTAGCTTTAAAAAAATTATTGGAAAAGAACTTAGAAGAATTATTAATGTCACATGATCCAAATTTTATAGTAGAACAATTAATAATTAAAATTAAGCAAGCTCTGCAAGAAAACACTATTAATATACATATACCTAAAAATAGACGAACTTTGAAGCCTTGGATCAGTCCAGGCATATTAAAATGCATCAAAAATCGAAATAAAATGCAAAAAAAAGTAAAAGAAGATCCTCACAATGAAATTCTTAAAATCAGTTACAAAAGGTATCGTAATTTTTATAATCAGTTAATAAAAAAACTTAAACGTAAATATGAAAGGGAACAACTAGCCAATTCAAGTACAAATAATAAACAACTATGGAATAACATTAAAAATATAGCTCATATGAAAAACGATAAAACGGACAACTCCAATCTTTTAAATTTAAAAATCTCGCATACTGACTCAGCAAATTATATTAATGAATATTTCGTAAATGTAGGTGGAGAGCTGGCTCAGATTATAATGAAAAATTGGGACACGGATACTGACAATATCATCATTAACAATCAAGTATACTCATTTGCGCTTTGGGATACTGATTATCAGGAGGTACAGACATATGTTCAAAATCTGAAATCTAATAGCGCTCCAGGGTGGGACGGAATCCCCGCAGCTTTTATCAAGCTATCTAAACATGTAATAATCCCAATCATCGTTCATTTGGCCAATTTATGTTTTAAAACAGGTATTTTTCCAATTTGTCTTAAGAAGTCAATTATCACTCCAGTGCACAAGAATGGGGATAGAGACGATGTGTGCAACTATAGACCTATATCTGTACTACCTTGTATATCAAAAATTATAGAAAAATTACTTAATAAACGATTAATAAATTACTTAAATAAATATAAACTAATATCTAAGTCACAATACGGATTTCAACAAGGTAAATCGACTGAAGATGCAGTAACCGCGTTAACCTCTCTTTTAACTGAGAAACTTGATCAAGGAAAAAAATGCATCACGGTATTCCTTGATTTGAAAAAAGCATTCGACACAGTCTCTATTCCCATTCTTGTAGACAAATTGGAAAAGATTGGTATTAGAGGTGCTCCATTAGAACTTTTCCAAAACTACTTAACGGAACGAACGCAAAGGGTTAAAATCGGTCAGGTTGTCACCGACGATTCTAATATTACTTATGGTGTTCCTCAAGGTAGCGTCCTCGGACCTACCTTATTTTTAATTTATATAAATGAATTGTGTGAACTTGAGGCAAATGGTGGTCGCATCTTCTCTTACGCTGATGATATACAGCAGTTGTTTTTAGTGGAGATAACTGGGATACGGTACGTTGGGACACTGAACAAGGTTTAGCTAGGATTGCTTCTTGGCTAAGAAATAATCTTCTCACGCTAAATATACAGAAAACTAAATATATCTGTTTCTCCCTTACTAGTAAAACTCAACCTAATTTTAATTTTCATGTAAAAATTCATCAATGTGGTAACATCTTAAATTCTAACTGCACATGCATGGCTATTGAAAAAGTTGAAAAAATAAAATACTTAGGGGTTATTTTAGACCAGAGGTTATCGTGGCATCATCAAGTAGAAATAGTAAGTGAACGTATTAGAAAATTAATCTGGATTTTTAAATTACTACGACATGTTGCGACAGTTACTCTATTAAAAAGAATCTGTGTAGCCCTCGCTCAATCAGTCTTAACATACTGCATACCTATATGGGGTAGTGCATCTAAAACCAAATTTCTTGACATCGAAAGAGCCCAACGCGCCCTACTAAAAACTATGCATTTTAAATCATATCGTTTCCCCACAGATGATCTTTATAAATTAAGTGGCATGTTATCTGTTAGAAAGCTGTTTATCTTAAACACTATTTTAAAGATTCACGGAACAACAGTAGGTATATAAACCACCTCTTATGACGAAACGGCGAAAATCTACAGTTATGGTAGTAAGAATGCGAACATCATTTGCTAGACGTCAGTATGCCGCTCAAAGTGCATATATTTACAATAAAGTTAATAGAAAATTAGACATATACCCTAAAACTCAACATGACTGTAAGAAAATCGTAACAGACTGGCTAAAGACATTATCGTATGAAGAAACTGAGACAATTCTTAACAACACAATAATCTGATGTCATAATGTTAAAACGTAGCAAAATTACCTCTAATCCTTTTCCTCACACACACACACACACACACACACACACAAACACACGCACACACACACACACACACACACACACACAAACACACACACACACACACACACACACACACACACAAACACACACACGAACATGCATAATAACACACCGACAATACACAATATGTACTCACGCACATACACGCACAAGCACGCATACATAAATAATAACGCTTCACACGCTTATTTTTTTGTAAATTTCGTTGAATTGTTTGTAATGTACATTTAATTTTTTTTTTTTTTTTTTGTTTGATAACAGGCAATAATATATTGTTTTAAGACTGATGTGGAAGAGGGAGTCCTTCTGGCACAGGTATCCCAATACTTAAAAGAAGGACTCGAACATTTGTAAAGTTTATTACCTGTAATATTTTGATGAATAAAGTTATTTATTATTATTATAATATATATCTTTCATTTCTTTGAAAGTACGTTAAAAATTCAAAATTGCACTTAACCATTTTAAATTATCGCTCCTAAATCACACATTTTATTAGACATTTGGACATGTCACTGTGTCAAGTGTCAAGTGTTGTAAGATTACGTTCAAAAATGTAGGCATCACATAGCGATTATTTTTTTGGTAATCTTAGAGAACGAACGGTTTTTAAGCTTAATAAATAACGACCGTTAAGTTTCTATAACAAATTTCAAAATCTTCGATTGAGATTGTTATTTAAAATTTTTAAAAACATCAATATTACGCATTGATTTGAAAACCGGTAAACCGATAAAACGCCCTATTTCCGAACTTAAGTAAAACAAATTTTGTACCGTGCACAGAGTACTTTAACACTATGTTGTACCGCGCAGGTCATAGACTAAGATGCCGGACAGAAGTAGAGGCACTGCAGGCCATCAGGTGAGCGTTCATGGTACGAAATACACTCCTGTCAGGTTTTAGCTACAAGCTGACCTGTCCTGTACATGACAAATTTTATTAGAGTTCATGGTAAGGCACCTGTACTGGGTTGATGTAACCTGTGTTACGGGGTACCTCGCTCTTTCAACAAATTACAATTGTAATTGCTTGTTGTAAGTCTACTTGTTGCTAATACCTATAAATATACTTTTAATTTCATAAATTGTACTGTTTTGATAACAGATTTATAAACAAAAACCTACGTAATATATTGTCACAATCACGACGTATATCATTATAAAGTTTATGTTTAAGCGCTTTAATGTTTCGATTTACACCAATTCGTTCCAGATTTTTAAAGTTATTTAAGAAAAACGATACCGAGAAGTACTGAGATAGGATCCAAATAGATTTTCAATTTACGCGCAGTCTGTTGTTATACATGGACATGGTGCTGTAAGTTGACTTTTCAGTTTAGGTCCACAATGTATTTCCCAAAGTAATTGGTTTCATTCGTGTACACTGCTAATTGCCGACATTAAATTAATGCTTACTTTAATATTCCTTCTAGTTTTCTGTGCATGTTCGAACAGCTTAAGACAGAGCCATTTAAGTTGGATATAAATAGGCACGGAGTTTTATGCTAATTGGCTGTTTTAAAGGAGCACGATAAAAACAAATTATTTTATGCAAATTACAGTTTCAAGCCATTTTAATCGGGCAAAATTTATTTTTCGAATTATTGAAGATCATGCAATGTGCAAATAATAATGCCTGTGACTAAGTTAAATGATTCATGCATATTTATTATAATATTTACATTTTAGTTTCAGTAGGGCTGCTTTTGCTGTTAGGAAAATAAGGCAGTATACAGACGTCGAAACTGCTAGGATAGTCTATTTTGCTTATTTCCACAGTGTTATGCCTTATGCCATCTTGCTGTGGGGCAAAGCAGCCAATATAAATCAAATTTTCATACTCCAGAAACGGGCAGTTAGGGCTATTTATAAACTTAGGTCTCGGGAATCTTTGCGTGAAAAGTTCAAGGAAATAGGTATACTTACAGTAGCTTCCCAGTATATCTTTAACAATGTAGTTTTTATACGGAAGAATATAAACGCGTATAAACAAAATTTTGATATTAATAATCGCCATACGAAAAGAATGCATCAATTAGTTACGCCTTCGTTCCGCCTAAGTAAAGTGCAGCGATCTTTCATAGGGCTTGGTATACATTTCTATAATAAAATCCCAAAATTAATACGTGACTTGCCAATAGAAACTTTCAAAAAACGTGTAAAGACACAATTGTTAGGCAAGGGATATTATAGTGTAGACGAGTATTTAAATGACAAAGATGCATGGAAATGACCAGCTCTGCAACCAGTTCCGCTCAGAATAGTAAATACTTTTGTATTATTATCTTTTTTTGTAATATTATTTTAAAAGATGTGCTGAGGAGTTTCTTTAGGCTTTTCTTCTCCTCCACGACAAAGCACCTTCCGAAAAGCCAAAAAATGACGTGCATAAGTGTATCAGTGATACCTATATGAATAAAATATTTTGACTTTGACTTTGACATTATAATTTTGAATTATTATTTAAGAGTGTAATGAAGTTATTTATTTTCTAAAATATTACTCAGGGGATATAAATAATTCGTAAGAAATGAGAAATGGAAGAGTTGATTTTAGGCTGTAAGTCCCTTAGTTTTCTCCTTCAGTTTTTTACAAAATCTTGTATCTTTTCAATTAAATGCTTACTTGAAAAAGAAATAACGTTATTGGATAATATACAATTAGTAATGTAATTAATCAAAACAACAAATGTTTTCTGCCACGAGCATTGGTTTTAATTAATTCATTTACTATAATTACTTATTAGAATTAGTATCGCATTTAATATCGGTAAACATTGCATCAAGCGTGGGCCGTTTTACTGATATTAATAACATCTGCAACAGGTCATAGCGGTTTATGATTATAATAAGCTGAAACCGCATCAAATTTCACTTTGAAATTATATTAATTATTATGATATTGAGTGCTGTGTTTGCTGTAACAAAATAATTCGACCTAGGTTAGATTTTAAGAATTTATTGAAATAAATAAAAAAACGAAAAACACGACTGCGTCAAACAAACTAAAAAGAAAAAAACAAGCCCCGGAGTTTAGAATGTTGTTAAAAGTAACAATGAACAACTAAACCATAGAAGTGATGATGATGATGCCTCAGAGCCGATTTCGGCTACAACGACTCTGTCTAAGTCTGATTGTGGGCTCTCCAGTGATTTATGTATCCTATTTTGGCCTTGAATGTACGGCTGCAATAGATACACGTGAGCACACCATTATCATAATTATAAGGGATAGCAGCAGGTGGACGGAGCTTAAGTTCGTCTCGTTTCCGATCTAAATCAGATCTACGGTCTTGTTCAAAATCGCGGACTTTATCGTGAACGAGGCTCCTCCATTCTGTGCGTCGAACCGCCACGTCCATTCTTGGACGCTTCTACCATTTCACATCTGAATACTTAAACAGCGTCTTAAGTTCAAATTCACTCCTATCTCGTATTACTTATGTAAGTTCCCTATCGAGTACTAATAGTATTCTGGCAGCCGATACAAGTAGCGTAAAATGGACTTGTTCAAACTTTGCTCCTCAATTTCTACAGACAAACTTGTATTGTAGCATAATATTGCAGTGTAGTGTTGCGACCCACGAAGTTTGAAGTTTGCTGATACAAGTTCTTCACGCGCGATGGACCCGATAAATCTTTTAAGAGCCCCGTTTGATCTGGAGACTGATCTTGAGTCGAGCAGTGTCTCGTGGATCCATTAATAACTGAGAGCCTTTCGATTTTATTTAAAACTAAGCGAGATCGTTTGTATCGTCGGTCTTTTCAAACCAGAAATAAAGATGTTCTATATTATTGTGGCTAACTTTAGTCATACTTTGATTAATACATGTGAGTGGTTTTGCTGCGAGAAAAAATATTTAAACAGTGGGAAAACGGATTTGCTATGTAAGTTTGAAGATAATTCGTGTAACTCTTGTTAATTTTACTTATTTTGAAACTGTGGGCATGTAAAATTATGTCGTACTTCAATAAATCTATTTATGGTTTTAATCACAAAACGCGGCAAGAAATGTTTTTATCACTCATAATGAACGATTCCGTAAGACTGCGCACAGCCAGAGTCCCATAAAGCGCGCCCTACCCTCCCATAATTTTAACTTTTCATTGTTTTTATTTATAAATATTATAATTGAATTCATTTATAATAAATACAAGATGCCTAATAATAGAAAATTTGAACATGACTGTGTACTAAGTATTGTATTTGATTTATATTATTATTTTTGGTTTTTTATTTATTTTCTCTGGATAAACCAGGTAGTCTTAAATAACACGGGTTTACACCAATTGTTATTTAGAATAGTGTAACTTACGATTATGCTGTTACATGTTCTATGGCACTACTATTGTCAGTATCTAATTGTAGGATATTAATATTATTATTATTTATATTATTTGTATTTGATCAAGCGTCAAGCGGACTTGACGCGGCATCCCGTATACTTGATCATGTACGGCCACGGTAAGCTATTTGGCCATATTATAGTTATCTCATCATCTCATAGTTATGTCACACACTGGAACTCCTCTCTCATTCTCCTTGCAGTCGGGTAAAAAGTTAAATATTCAAAGTTTATATTGTTGTAATTGTGTTGACAAGTTATGGTAATAGGTGCAAATGTCGCTGAAAGTAATAAGTACCAGCCGAAGCTTTTATTTTTGAATTTATGTAACGTATTGGGCTTACCGAAATAATAACGTATATTTTTCAATACTACAAAAATTATCTGAAAATTGTTTCCAGTTTTTAATTAAAATACTTAGACGATCGAAATGATAATAAAGTGTTAATAATAAAATGTTAGCAATTTTATCTCATGAAAGTCCCATTTCACAAGCCCATTCAAGGAGACAAATTTCGAAAAATTATATCTAAAATATAGTTGAATTTATAATAAAATATCGTTAAGGTTTTTAAATAAAACCTTTTTATATAAAAGGATAAGGTATTGAGTATCTAGTACAGACTGTAAAAATATTCTTCTATTTAAACGAGTTTAGTAGTTATTAAGAAGACCATAATTTACTTATTTAATTTAGATCCTACTCGTAACTTGGTAATACGATATTGCCTCGTTACAGATATTTTTCGAACGAAAGCGTAAGACTTCTTTTTTGAGGAAATAACCGGCAAACGAGCTGACGATCCACGCACTTTATATATCCGATAGCAACGCATCAGTGACACCAAAGGCCGACACCAAAGGCATCACTAATGCGTTGCTAAAGAAAGAAGAAAGAAAAAAAGAGAAATAATTTGTATAGATAGTTCCTGTGAAAAGCGCCTAACAGCAGCGGGTGCAAGAAAACAATATCGCTGGTACACGTTCGATCAATGTCACGTTTCAGCTCACTAAATGGCAATGGATTTTATGTAAGATTTTTCTCGCAATATCGTTACGAAATTCTGATTATATGATGTTCACGGAAATACTGGATGTCATAGTATGAGTGCGATGACATGTTTGAGAGCGTGCTTTGATGCTGTGATGATTTAGTGATTTAACTTTTTGTTTATGGGAATACTAATATTATAAAGCTGAAGAGTTTGTTTAGTTGAACGCCCTAATCTCAGGAACTACTGGTTCGAATTTAAAAATTCTTTTTGTGTTTGATATTCCATTTATCGAGGAAGGCTATGAGCTATATAACATTACAAATTAACGCAGATGAAACCGCGCGGCACAGCTAGTATGTAATATTATATTATAAAATAATGTTGGTTCATGTTACATATCGTATAAACTTACATGGAAATATTAAGGAAGACGGACAAGAGGAACTCGTTGTAGATCGCCATGGATATGAACCTGCTCTCGTTGAACTCCGACGGCGCTTTTCGCACCATGATGCACAGACGGATGCCCCACATGAGGAAGATAACTTCCACTGTGAAGAAATAACACAACTGTTGTTATAAGTACTTGAGGAGGGGAAAGTTTCATACAAGTTTCACAAGAAAATATAAGGTTGAATTAATATAAATAAGGCTTAACACGCATTACGATTTTTTACCGCACGATTTTTTCCGCAAAATTCTGTGAAATATGGAAATTGTATGAAGCTGCACGCACTTGCGAAAAAAAATCGTGTTAATTATGATTCAGTACGCGATTTAAGAAACCTCATAAAAAAATCGCGCGGTGAAAAATCGTAATGCATGTTAAGCCTAAATATAACAAAATAATACAATAAAAAAGTAACGCTACGCACTCATAGACACTAGGATTTCCTATGTCGTGGATGCCGTGGACAATACACAATGACAAGAACACACACACCCAGACAGAGAATAGAAATTCATATTCTTCATTCAAATTTCCACACGGGACGTCAGTTCTAAATTCTAATACGTAAGTTATGTAAATGAGACCCATAAGATACAATAAAATCCGATTAAAGTTTCATATATAGATTTGTCACGAAACACAATTTTATACGCACACTAATCGTCAGGATACATTTTTCAATTTTCATGCTAACGTGATCTGTACCATTTCGAAATACGTTATGTTTGAGCGTGCATAGATGAATCAGGGATTTGCACTATTGCTGTTTTATTCAGCTGGTTTTGAATAAATTGTGTGTAAATTAAAATTCTATAATATTTTTGTAGTTTTAACTCCAATAAAATCGATTTTAATAATTATGAAAATGTATGAGGAGTAAAATCAAACTTTGTCCGTTACTCCGTTACGTTATGCGTTATGTTTGTAATTCATAACACAGAATCTATAATTGTAAAACGTCACGTTAAATTAAATAATTAATATATGAATATAAATAAATGTATCAAGCATGCTTTCAGTAATATATAAAATGCATTCATTTACCCTCATTCACTAAACTATACAATTTTATAATCTTTCGTAAGGAGTAAACTCCAATCGTCGGAGCTAATTTTTGTTCGATTTGACAGGGTACAAAATGTCAATTAAAATCCGATATAAAATAGCTGTATTCTAAGCGCTTACCAGAAATATCGTTAGTCTTTGTGGTTTTTACATCGAATGAGGCGAATGATTCTGTGATTATAATACAATATAACATTATTTCAAATACGCCGATTGGCATAAGTTTTTTGCACGTATAGTTTGAAGACAGTCACAGTAAACATTTTGTTATAATATAAAATACGATAAGATTATAATATTTTAAATTCGGCATGTTCAATATAAGAGAATAGATAAATCATCGTCCCCACAAACTTACGCGTAGTGAACGAATGATCCCACCAGTCTGTATTGCACAGGTATGCCTTGAGGTCTTCTTTCGTCCTTCCCACGATGACCGCAGGGGGCGCCACCAGCGTCCGTATCGACAGGAGAACGCAAGCCACGCCCACTATCACCCCGATCCGCCGCAGAAGATACATGTCTGATATCTTCACCGCTTTAGCAGACCTCACTTGGAATATGACAGATATCCTGGTGAACAAGAAAAAAAATTGCCTTAAGGATCAGCTCGATTTGAAACACGAACAAATAAAATTGTACCAAAAATAGAACATACTTGGAGTATGTTTTTGGAAATCGTGTTTGAGAAACAAAATGTATCAAAATCCTCACTTGTAATCGCCTATACCTACCTATAATATTTGAGGTGTTCTCTCAATTCATCATGAATGTCATCATCAAAAAATATGAGACTTTCGAATTAAAAATGAATCTACCAAATGGATTGATAAATGAATTGGTTGATAAATAATGAGTTCTTATGAAATAAACACTAAACTAGTAAAATAAAAAAATCTAAATCATAAAAACTATCATGATATTATGGCATTTTGAAATCCTTATGATAAGCTTTTTAATTCGATACCCATATTGAATTATTCGATTAATTTTTATTTTTTGATACTTCAAACAATGACATCTCATAGCTATCATATTTGTTTTTTTTCTATTTCACTTATCTAAGAACACTTGGGTTATTAAGAGTAATCTAACGATATCCTAATTATATAAAGCCGTTTGGAATAATAAATGATAAGGTAATAAATAATATTACACACATACATACATACATACAACTATCGACTACTTGCGATTCTCAGTTTAATCCGTTTATCCACCCTGAAACTGTCATTCTAGCACATTCATAACTGAAATTCACAATTACATTTAATTTCTATGTAATGTTTGTTTCAATGCATTGCTTTTAAATTTCTGCATTTATTTTAGGTCAATGATATAAAAAAAACATAGATACGTCATGCCTTTACAAATCAACCAAACATCTGTTCCGAAAAGAGCTACATACAACACACACACACACGTTTATCTTTTGTTTCACTACACCAATCACATTACAATAAGACAAGAAGGCATTTTAACGTTGTATGTCAAATTACAAGCACTTCTGACAACAACAAAACTGCGTATCGTCTTGTATTGACAGAGCGACTACGAGCAGACGAGGTCAACTTTTTTACTTATAATATCATTATTTTAGGTAAGCAAGCAGATAATTTGATCCTATCGTCTCGATCCTATCGTGAGTGAGATTTTTTATATCTTTTTTCTTTTAATTGTAAGCTACCAACATAATATTTTTATATAGCTGTTTTTGTATGTAACAAAAAATCTATAAAATGTAGCTAGATTGAATTCTTATGATCAAATATGTCATTAATCATCTGTCAAAGTTATACCAAAGCAGTGTATAGCATATCGCAGTAATCAACTAAAACGTCGTTGTAGTTAGAACTTAATTGAATCTGTCACCCACTTTACTGTTCTTGGCACCGTTCTCCCATACGCCGTAATTGCCAGTTCCCACTAACCTTTGGCATTTGTGAACCTTTACATAACATGGGATTCACTAATGTCTCAAATTGATGTTATGTGTTAACCGAATTTAATAGATTTATTTAGAGCTTAAATAACATGTTCTTGTGACTAATGTTTAGGATTTTCTACACAGAACATGGCATCCATTTAGACCTCAATTCTTTTTTTGAATTTGGCTTTCATTTCATAATTATGTTTTTGATGAAATATCAAATCAAATTCATTTACTTGCTCAAAAGAAGGTATATAACAATGTCTTAAAATTAGGCAATCATAATATCATGCCATTGTATCAATTTAATACCATTCATTACCATTCAGTATCAATTTCATTCCAGATAAATATCATACTCAGCAATACGATAAGACACAAAAAAAATTAATAAACATAAATTAAGAGATCTTTATCATGTCAGACAAAGAATTAGATATTAAAAGAAATGTTTCATTTACAGCTCAATCTTAAGATGAGTGTCGTGGAGATGTATCAAAATTTATTAATTTGAGTACAGAACTCCGAGGGACTTCCGTTTAATTTAGATTGAAACGGAATTTTTTTTGTCCGAAAATATTTTATGAAACATCAAGCTGAATTAAGTTAGCGTTACTTTTTTGTTCACGGAATTACCTGTTTGTGACCATGTCATACTTAAATTATTTTTAGCAAAAACAAAAGCAACTTAACAACAACAACAAGAAAATAATTAATTGATTCTTTCATTCAAGTTATGAAGTTACAAGACTTTTAGGTATACATATTTGTTAAGACGCTCAGAGTTTCTGATTTCGTGAATAATATTCAGAAATACAAATTACTCAACGTAATTAGCAATCAATGAAGTTATAATTATATTTTAATCATATTTTTTATCTTTTTTTCTTATTATGCTTTAATGTTTAACTACATTTTGATGGTGAATAAAGGGTAAATTGTATTGGATTGAAATGAAACCAAATTAAAGAATTATTTAAAATTATAGAATAATTTGTCTAACCTATTATACTAACTATTATAATATTTAATACGGAAATTATTTTTGCATTTTTCTTTGTACCGAATAGGACCAAAACAATCGAATTGATTTTAATAATTCTTTGACATACTCAAATTCTCTGTTCTTTCTGAAAAATATGAGTAGGTATTTATTTATTTTATTAAGGAAAAAAAGGGATTTATACGAAAACCGAAGCAAAGCGAGAGCAGTTACTAGTAATAATACCTAATAGAAATAACCTTATAATTACTTATAAGATACTCCCACGAAGGTTGTGTTAAAAAAACCTATAGAAGACGTCCAATCTTCAGAGCATAAAAGATATTTGTATTGGAGGTCGGAGATAATTTGAAAGGGTCCCCGAGTGACAGAGCCACAACCCAACTGGGACTTTGATCTGTCTGTTCGTTCAATGATTGATATATTCGGATTTAGATACGATTGGTGCACAGACATTGTAAAAATAATGCCCACATGCTGATTTGTGATAGCTTTCTGTTAGCTTTTAGGATTCGATCTTAGGAGGAAAAGGAACCCAACTTTCGCGTTGTTTTCACTCAGGTTTTTACGGAAAACAGAAATAACATTTTATTACAATGAACAGACGAGATATACAGACAAACCAGATTTACCAATCTGCTTTCACGTCAAAAATATTACCAGCTTTTAGAAGTAGATAATTAATGTACAGTCGACAAGAAAATTAAGTATGCAGGGCATGATTCTAAACCCCTCTGTGATGTTTAATATTACATTTGTTTACGTAATATAATAACGTAACATTGATAACACAAACAATATCAATAATAACAGAAGGTTTTAGAATCATGTCGTGCATACCTAATTTCTTTGCCGGCTGTACCTCAACAAAGTATCCAAACAATTATACCTCTCTGATGTTGTCACCGCTAAATGATTCAGATAGAAATGTTTTACTGGGTACTTAATTATTTATGGTATTGGTTTTAGTGCGGACGAAAATGATTGAATAATTAAAACGTTTCGCCCTACAGGTTGTTTAGTAATTAAGAGTTACTTGGTAACGGACAAGGTTTAAGGAAAATCTCACGCCAGTATAATTGAAAACTATGTGGGACACCCACATTTTTCCGAAATTTTTTGTTCGAATTTCATTTTAACGAAAACTATTGACCGACGTCTTTTTTTGCTATATACATTATTTGACATAGTTTTAGATCATCGTAGTATCATGTGTCATAGGTATTTTACCGAAGTATATTTCGCCGATTTACAAAATAACTGTTTGCTATTGATCGAAGCCTCTTTTGAACTTTCTTCATTTGCTATATTACTATTCACCACATGGAAACAACATTTTAGGGAATATTATTTGGCCACAAATATATAGCCGGTTACTTCGTAGCATATTGAGTATAAAATTAAAATAGTGTCATAAAAAATCAGTATGTTGTGCTACAAAATTTAGTGACAGGAACGAATCGCTGCAAAACCGACTTCACGCTGTGTTGTTTGCCTTACCCAGAGTGCAATGTAAAGTCGCGTAAGCGCGGAGAAGCGAGTCATCCCGCGAGCTGAGGAGCAGGTGTGCTTGCATGCTGCACGCTTGTTTGCATGCACCTCGAAGGGCGGATGGATGGATGAATATATGTATAATAATGAATGTTCGAATAATGTTACTTCGGCCAAGTGGAACTTCAGCAAAAAAGTTTTTCGATCGAATGAAACATCGGAGTAACGAAAGAAATCGAATTGACAATAGTTCAACTGATACAATGGCCGACGTGACTTCTATGTAATAAAAAAAACGAAAAAATAATAGTTGAAAAGTTTTAGGTGAAATGAAATTCGGTCAAATATTTTTCGAACTTATGATAGGTACCCATACTATGTAAATGCATCAAAGGTTTTAAGATCTGTATTACGTGGGTTTCTATATAATCGTAAAATGTATTTCTTATGCTATTTTGTGATTTTCCCTAAACTGCTTTATGCAGCTAACTAAGTTAGACTGAGTTTTGGAACTTCAATAAAAATACAAATAGTTGTTCAGGACATTGAAATGAGGTATCACCATTTTCTGAAAGGCGAATTGCCTTAACAGTTAAATAATTGAGCGTAAAGTATGTTATCAAGCGTTGATCAACTTGCTACAAGCATGATTAATTCAGGTAATATAACTGTAAAATTTTAGCAGTGGTTCTGGGAATCTGAAGCGCTGATAATACCTTGATCATTGATCATTCATCATACTGATATCGAAAAGTTAAGGATTTGATTCTTTTGAAAACTGGGTGTTATTAGGAATGCCGATTAGTTGAAACATCGTTTATTAACGAATTCGGTCATAACACCTGAGTGTCTATTTACGTACATGAGACACATGAGAGGTAATTACAATTATTATGTAACAAATTATATTGTTAGATAAGTATAACATTATTATTATCGTTGCCCGGCAGCCAGTGGCAACTTTAAGCTATTGAGTTGTACAACATAGTCGGGAATATGGTGGATTATCAGCAGAGGAAAATGTAATAAAAATAACATAAAATCAATTCCTTTGATGCCCAATTCCCAACAATTATTTCTACTGAAGCCTTAAAATGGACAATTAGATTACATTAACCTAAGTAGTGGACAGTTGTAATCGTATCATAAGCGTCGTTAAGCTAAGGACCTTCAATCTTCTTTCGTCTGGGTCGGAATTTAAACATCTTGGATTATAGCATAGGATCTATACTGGCCTTCATTAATACTTAAATTGATATTGTTTTATACTACAGTTGCAAGTTTAACGCTACTTATAAACAAAAATATATCTGTTATCGTCTACCTCCGGGGCCTAAATTATAAAGGAAACCTGCGATCGGATTCACATCGTAGATAAATTCCTCCATGGATTATAAAAATAATATGAGTTACTCTCAAGTCGTGCCTAAAGAAGTTTTAATTCAAAAATAGATAAAATAGAATCGCTACATACTCATTGTCCCCGCTTGGATTCCCTGTGTTGTGAAAAAACATCGCAGACGGTCAAGAACACACGCTCAAACTAAGAATAAAAATTCAAATTCATCATTCAAATAACTCGCTGGTAATCGAACCCAAGATCCTTCGCGCGCAGTGGCGATCTGACATGGTATCCATTACGCCACGATGAATTTCTCAGCTAGCATTCGAAAATATTAAGTAGCAGTCTGAAAATATCATGCAGTTATCTGGAGGATCAAACTCATGTTGGAGAAGTTCCAAAAAAAGTTTATGAGGCAGTTGTATTTCAGGCGGTATGGTTACTTTGTGAGATATCACTCAACGGCTTATTGGCTTGGGATCGTCAGATTGATGTGTTCTGTACACCTATTGCTGCAATTCGCAGAACAGCAGGAGAATATCTTGAAACGCTTGGCAAGCGAATTAGTTAAAAATGTGTAATGTTTGCTAAGCCTGCAAAAATTATATACAATAAATAAATAAATAAACTTTCTATGTAATTTTCTAATCATCTTCCAAAATGGCTCACCTCCAGGTCTTCAGCATTAAGGCACCATACGTGAGACAGAAACCGACTTCCCGCAGCCAGACCCTGGCTGTGCAGGTGAAGACCGTGGGCCTCCCGTACATGACGAGGGTCGTGCAGTAGATGAGGAGGGCTCCCAGGACGATGACTCTCAGAAGAGCTGGACTTGCTGCACGTACCACCTTAACAAACAATATATTACACCAGTTGTCATACCGATACTGTCATAGCTAAATGGTTTGAATCGTTACCTTCATCGTATAGGGATAATAGGGATCGAATTCAGGTTGCAATTTTTTTATTCACGGTATATGTCATTTACCGGACATATAAATGATTAAGATAGCAAAAATGTCACCACCACCCAGGGACATCAGTAACAACGAAAGAATCAACTTCACGTTACCACCTTTAAAGAAAGCTGCCTTGTCACTAGTCTCAATCTCAATTAACTTTTTTATGTTAATTAAATTTCATTTCTTTTCTGTTTCATTTACTTTGAGAAAAACCAGGATGTAAGATAAGGAAATAGTTTTAAGACACCTCGGTAAATTGACCAAGGTGAATAAAGTCCCGTCGACTTTTTTTTTCATGAAATGTAGCGAAAGTTAAGCAAAATTACTTACGAATTTTTTTTTAAATATAACGTTAACAGACATTCAAAAATTACTTATTTTAAGAGGATCAGGAGTGACAATTAAAAGTCGCAAGTTTGATTTAAAACCCTTTGGTAACATTTGCCATTTAGCGTGTTTAAAAATGAAACGCTGTTTAAGGAAGCTAAACTTTAAATTAATGTTGCACTGAATTATTTGAAAATTTCCGACTCCACGGATTTATTTCCTGGATGGAGTTACAAGATATTGTTAAAACTGCTTTACTGTTGTTGCAGTGATAGTGATTCTTTTAAATGAACTTTATTTAGGTCTTTTTATATGACATTGTTTCGTTTCGGGAAACATGAGTCAAAAAATACTGTGTGGTATTAGGATTATTTTATTATTTTTTCTGTGGGGTCGCCTCAAAAGTAAAGTGTTTGAAACATACCCTGCGACCATCTCAGCACTTAAAGAAAATATTGCTCGTGAGATTAGTGCTATCCCAACATCACTTTTTTAGCAGGTGGCATGGAATACTGAGGTCACATTTCAAGAGTTTGTCTGACGTGATAGTTAACATTTAGATGACATAATCTATAGGAAATGAAATTAGCACTTCTCTTCTTTATAATAATTATTAAAATAATTTTTATCTCTTATGGCTTTTTTATTTAAATTTGTAAACCGAATGGCATGAACCGGTAGCAGCACCGGACACCCTGTTCAGTAATAATAATAATATTATATATACCTATATTTTTTAATACTAAATACTAAATGGCAATGGATCTTGTGTAAGAGGTTACTTACAATATCGTTACAAAATTCTGATTAAAGGAGGAATATGAACATTCATGGAAAGCCGGATTTCATAGATTGAGTGCGATGACGTGTTTGAGAGCGTGCCTTGATGCTGTGATGACTTAGTGATTAATTTTTTTGTTTATGGGAATAGCTGGCAAACGAGCTGACGATCCACCACCACCAAAGGCACAAACACCAAGGCATTACTGATGCGTTACCGGCCAAGAAAGAGAGAAGAAAAAGAAAGAAAGAACCGGCTCTCAAGCCCCCAGCCGGAACACTACGAGCCGTTTGGCGGATGACTCAAGCTCAAGGGTGGTAGCTATCTAGGTGAACCCCATGGAGAATATCCATCCATCAGCCCTTGGAGGTCCACTGCTGGACATAGGCCTCCCCTAACTTGCGCCACTCTGACCGGTCCTGAGCCTTCTGAATCCAGCGGATGCCCGCTGTCTTCTTCAGGTCGTCGGTCCATCTTGTCGGGGGTCGTCCTGTACTTCGCTTTCCGAGACGCGGGCGCCATTCGAGGACCTTTCTTCCCCAACGGTTATCGGTCCTTCGCACTATGTGGCCAGCCCATTGCCACTTCAGCCGGCTAATTCTTTGAGCTATGTCGGTCACCCTTGTTCGTCTACGGATCTCCTCGTTTCTGATACGATCACGTAGAGAAATACCGAGCATAGCCCTCTCCATAGCCCGCTGTGCTACTCTGAGCTTGTGGATTAGGCCAATAGTGAAGCACCACGTCTCGGATCCGTATGTCATCACTGGCAACACACACTGCTCGAACACCTTCGACTTCAGGCACTGAGGTAGTGTTTTGGACGACAAGATATGACGCAGTTTCCCGAACGCAGCCCATCCGAGTTGGATTCTACGAGTGACTTCTTTCTCGAAGTTGGACTTACCCATCTGGATCACTTGTCCCAGGTAATTGTATTCGTCTACAACTTCGAGAGCAGCGCCGTCAACAACAACCGGTACGGGTGTGACATGGACATTCGACATGATTTTCGTCTTGTCCATGTTCATCTTAAGACCCACCCGTTGTGAGGCGCTGTTCAAGTCCCCGAGCATTGTACCTAGTTCCTCCAGGGATCCTGCCAGGATGACTATATCATCGGCATATCGCAGGTGTGTGATGTATTCGCCATTGATGTTAATGCCACGTCGTTTCCACTCCATCAGCTTGAACACATCTTCCAATGCAGCGGTGAACAGTTTTGGGGATATAACGTCCCCTTGCCTGACACCTCTCTGCAATTGGATGGGGTTCGTGGCTGTGTCGTGTACTTTGACGGACATGGTGGCTGATGAGTACAAATACTTCAACACCTCGATATACCGGTAGTCGATCCGGCACCGCTGAAGAGAATTTAGTACTGCCCAGGTCTCGATAGAATCAAAGGCTTTCTCATAGTCCACATAGGCGACACATAAAGGCAGATTATACTCCTCGGTCTTCTGTATAATCTGCCGCAGTGTGTGTATGTGGTCTATGGTGCTGTAGCCTTTCCGGAATCCTGCTTGTTCGGGAGGCTGGAAGTCGTCAAGCCTGCGTGCAATGCGATTTGTGAGCACCCTCGAAAACAGCTTATAAACGTGGCTCAGAAGTGCGATTGGCCTGTAGTTCTTCAAAAGGGCTTTATCGCCCTTTTTGAAAAACAGAGTCACCACACTTCTGCTCCACGCTTCCGGGGTAGTTCCAGTATGGATGACGGTATCAAACAGTTTTTGGAGCGCCACTAGGAGGGGTTTCCCCCCAGCTCTTAGCAGCTCGGCGGTGATACCGTCATCTCCCGGTGCCTTGTTGTTTTTAAGCTGTTTGAGGGCCTCTCTGATCTCATACAGGCTGACGTCCGGGATATCCTCTGTGTAGTGCCGGGTTAATTTAGCTCTCTTGTCGCTCTCCTCACTGGGAGGTGGAGCTTGAGAGGAGGTATACAACCGTCCGTAGTATCTCTCAGTTTCTCTCAGAACTTCAGGTTTCGACGTAACTATGGTGCCGGACTCGGTCTTCAACCTCGTAAGCTGACTTTGCCCAATAGACAGATCTCTGGCGAACACTTTGGAGCCCTGGTTTCGCTCTATTGTGTTTTTTACACGATTTGCGTTGTGTTTGCGCAAATCGCGTCGCCTGCCCTTGGAGATCTGTTCATTGAGCCGTCGGTATTCCGCCATAGAGGTTGGAGATTGCACACATAGTTCTCGTCGATCCCTCATAAGACCGAGAGTTTGTTCTGAGAGAACTTGAGATCTACCACTGGAGTGGGTCTTGAAATACTTCGACCCTACCTCGTGGACAGTTGCTACCATCCTGGTGTTAAACTCGTCCACCGACGTGCATGATTCTAGGCACGTAAAACGATTTTGCAGCTCAAGTTGAAAGTTTTCGGCTCCCTGGATTTGGACAGGTGTTGGGCGAAGCGTAGACTTCATCAGGCGTGACCGTTCCAGCTTCACGTTAATATTTAATGTGCCTCTTACAAGACGGTGATCGCTTCCGGTTTTGAACCTGCTGATCACAGAGACATCATTAAATATGTGCCGTTTGTCTGCCAGAATGAAGTCTATCTCGCTTTTTGTGGAACCATCAGGACTTATCCAAGTCCACCTGCGTTGAGGCTTCTTTCTGAAGAAGGAGTTCATCATAAAGAGATCTTCCTTCTCCAAAAAGTTGGCCAGCAAGTGTCCTCGGTGGTTCCGTCGTCCAATTCCGAAGGGACCCACTTTCCTCTCGGCGCCATTTTGCGCGCCCAGTCTCGCGTTAAAGTCCCCCATCACAACTGTGCAATGAGCTTTAGAGGTATGTATGGCTCTACTGATATCCTCATACATAACCTCTACTTCATCGTCGGGATGTGTCGAAGTCGGCGCATATACCTGTACAACCTTCAACGAATATCGTTTGGATATTCTGAGTGTAAGGTACGCTACCCTGGCCGACATGCTCCCGACTTGCACAATGTTGTTGACGAGGGACTTGTGGACGAGAAACCCGACACCACCTTGGGATAGGTGTTCGCCTTCCCGGTGATAGAACAAGTTTCCGGACTTGAGTATTATCGTGTCCTCCCCCTGTCTTCGGACTTCAGATAAACCCACAATACTCCAGTTTAACTTGTCTATCTCTTCTTCCAGCTCTTTCACCTTGTCGTCGGTCCTCAGTGTCCTGGTGTTATATGTTGCCAGGTGCAGAAGTCGTTGTTTAGATTGGTAGCCCGATCTCTGCCGGCGATTCTTAGCACCCCCTGCCCCGCCGTTACCATGGCCGCTACCGTAGCCAGGAATAGCGGAGCTGCCGGGGACTGGGGGCCGAGGCTTGGTTTTGGCTGTCATAGGGGGGTTAAGCCAATAGTCACCGCGCTTGGCCAGTGCGTGTTGGTGACCGCAGTAGATGTTAATACTACTCAGGAAGACGCTGCTGCCCATCTCCTGGAATATCCCATTAGTCGCCTTTTACGACATCCCAGGAAGAGGTAGGAGTGGTGCTATTCTACTAAGTGGACCCGGCACCACACGGGTCTTATGGATGGAGAATATAATATTTGTAATAATGGTATAAATTAACAATTAAAATCAATATTACCAATATAATCCCTCTGAGGGGCCCTACCACCAGCGGGCCGGATTTAGTCGCCTCTTATGACACCCATCCGGCGTAGGATTGGGGTTAGTATTTAAGCCGCCCCAATACGGCACAAATAATAATTCTTGAATGTCACCTTACCCTAACATGTCCATATTTGATGGTGAAGTAAACGATGAACGGAAGGCAGGAGATGACGAAGCAAGCCAGTACAAAGATAGTGCTCCTGACTACCCAGTTGAGGGCAGCCACGCAGGGGGAACCGTCGACACAGGCCTCGCAGCCTTCAGCACAGGGAAGGCATTCGAAGGCTGTTATCTTCGAATACAGGTTCTTCTGTAGCTGGTAAAAGAAATATACAGAATGATAAACATGACTTGTTCAAGGTATTTTAGTGAGGGCTCGACAAAAGTCACCGATGACAATTTGAACATGTAATTTTCGTGATGCACATACATTCTCCTGATTTTTGTCTATTTTTGGATCTGTCAGTTTTTACTCAAGTTTAGCGCTTAGGGTTAAGTTGTTGGGTACAATTGAATGCGTCATTAGCATTTTTAGCCATCTTATCGCAATCATTACACACGCAAGCAAAATTCTGCTACATATTCTTAATGAGCGGTTAAAGGTCTATTTGTCAAGGGAGATTGCGCCGCCAGAGCAAGCTGGGTTGGTAAAAGGCAAGGGAACTAGGGAGCAAATCATACTCAAGGAACTCGGCATCAAACAGCGAATATCAGCTCTAGTACAAACGCACATACTTAAGTTCTTCGGCCACGTCTCTAGGAGATGCAATGACTTCATTGAGCGTCTGGTGGTGCAAGGCAAAGTAAAGGGTACCATACCACGCAGTAGATCGCCCATGCGATAGATCAACTAAATCAAATCTACTGTGGGCGGCCCATTGCATCAGTGCATCAAAATGAAGATCAACCGAGCGATATGGCGAGAGATCGTGAGGAGAATATCATCTGCTAATAAAGCGAATACATGACGACCACAACCGCTCTGTCAAGAGCGAAACGATTCACAAGAAATTTTTGCCGTAGAATACTAACTCAAATCCCATACACCTCCGAAGGATTTTATTGTTAATATTGATTTTATTCGTTTAATAATACCATTACTATTATTATTTATCCAAAGGGTCCGCTTGAAAATCTTCCACCCTTTTGCTTGAGTCAGCCGCCAAACATCTTATCGTGTTCTGGCTGGAGACTTGAGAGCCAGTTGTCTCTTTCTTTTTTTTGGCCGACAATGCATTAGTGATGGCTTTGGTGTCGCTGACGTCCATAGGTAAAGATAACCACTTATTATCAAGTCTTCAGCTCGTTTGTCGGCTATTTACATAAAATATATTTCTATATAGGTATTATGTAATTGTTGGCGAAATTCTACCATTCATGCCAATAATTCTTTTCTGTTGGTGTGATGTCAAAAATTGTCAACTTCGTGACACTATCATAGCCAATTGTAGGATAATAGTCAAGTTACAGCGAATGTAGATTATAATACCACAACCAAAGCAAGTTACCGATAAACGCGTTAATTTTGCAGTAGTAGCGATAATGCCAATGCCAATATGGGCAGAGTAATTGGCACAAATCGCGTATCTATGCAAATGAGCGTATACCCAACACGTGGATCGTCGAGGAGTTACTCCACTGCCAGATATACTATTGCAGGATTTAGTATTATTGTTACCATTAAGCGAGCAAAGGATGAAAGATGAGGGAGAGAGAAAACCTCTTATGATTGATTACTGTGACTCATGTTTATAGCATGAGGGATATTATGTTTTTTTCTCAAAAAAAACCGGAGGGATTGAGACGTTTTTTAAAAATCAAACAATATACTTAGATGTGGCAATAGTCAACGTAGTATAATACCTATAAATAATTCACAAATAATCTAACATTTTAACAAAAAAATAACCGACTTCAAATGAAGTACATTGTACTTTTGACATGGATACCATTGTCAGATCTCGCTCAAATTTATGTGGGACTACACGACAAGCACCAGCGTTCAATTAAAAAAAGAATCATCGAAATCGGTTGGCGCGATATTGAGTTATTCGTCCATTTATCGCGCACATACTTAATGCAAATTTAAGACTTATATGATTTTGACATGGATGCCATTGTCAGATCTCGTTCAAATTTATGTGGGACTACACGACAAGCACCAGCTTTCAATTAAAATAAAAATCATCCAAATCGGTTCATCCAGTCCAAAGTTCTGAGGTAACAAACATAAAAAAAATACAGTCGAATTGAGAACCTCCTCCTTTTTTTGAAGTCGGTTAAAAATAAAAAGTACCTGTCGCTGAAACAGCTTATCACCAGTCATTGAAAATTAATTAAATTTTTATCGAAATATAAAAAATAACACATTTCAGTAATTTCATAGTTTGTTTAGAATTAAAAGGAACCAAGGAATTTCTGTAACTACAATAAAAATTGATTAATGTAATTTTTCCACAATCGCAGTCGCTTTTTTTAGTTTTATTAATCTGTCAAAAGCTTGCTTCTTCATCCATAGTTTATCTATTCGTATTACTCATACGGAAAAAGATATCACTCATACGAGCCTTCTTAAGCTGTCGCTTTAATGAGGAAGTTAGTGAAATGTTTGATCATTAGTTTGAAGCACCATTTGATATGACACAATCCTTAATGATCGATTAGACGAATGCAAAGATAAGTACTAGCTTTAATGTCAGTTTGATTTGATTTTATTTAAATCAGTATTACCTTTAATTATTCAGTTAGCCCTAAATACATTTAAAAAGAAAGGAATTTTATCCAACAAGTTCTTTTATCGAATAACGAGTAAATTTCTCTGGATAAAAGTCCACTAACTTAGAACCCAATGAACCAATTATTATCGGATTCAGAGAGATACCTACGGCTTGTTAAAGATTAAAATATTATTTGGAGCTGGAGTCGTCCCTTAGTTTCAAAAAACTATGCTAGATAATCTAGAAGACCTTTTAAAGTTTGGTCGTTTTATTAGCGACCCGGCCTTCGTCCTTTATTTTTTATTGGTTTAGGCAACCGTTATTTTATAGACAAATCACTGATATAACTAGCCGCAAGCGATTACATTTTTAATTTATGACATCTGAAAAACACATTTTTGACTTTCGTAATTAATTGTGATTGAATTGCAATAACATTGTTTGGATACCTTAGATTAGCTCAAATTTCAGTTATATTTCATAGGTTGAGATAATTCTATCATTTAGTAGTATTCATAGCAGACCTTGTCGTAGCTCATTTTATACGTAAAAATGTTGATATCTTTTTTCACTTTCGTTTTCATTTGAATGTTTGCTGTTAAAACAAAGACAAATCACAAGTGCGTGATTGCCTTATAAAAATACTGTAATAATCAGAAACAAAGTAACAATGTAATGCAAACAATGTAATTGAAATTTAATATTTTATAGTCAATGCTTTCTTTATAATTCTTAACAAATAAGTGGCGTGCGAGAATACGACCTATGTATTTATCGGTATGATATGCAAAACTACATATTTTTGCTTTTTCAGATGACGGACGGTCACTTTCTATCGGTTCAACTTTATCGTAAGTTCCAGCTTCTGTATAATTCAAATAATTCAAAAAGCTTCATAAAAGTTTGAGACAAAGGCACTAAATGCGTAACTAACGATCTTCCCTTTTTGTCTTTCTAATTGTTCCAACTATTCTCCTCGGATGGTGCACCTGCGCTGCAAATCTTTGTCCAAGTAATCCAAGCAAGATATTTAAGAATAGTTCAGTGAAGTGCAGTTCCTAAGGAATTGGTAGGAAATGCATGAAAAACTTTCGTCAGAGAGATATTTGAAAGAATTTGGTTCGAAGTTTCCGGAGAGTTTTAAAAAGATGTTACAAGTTGTGTTAAAAATAATTGATCTAAAATTAACTGAACTATTATAAAAGTTCGTTAGTAAATTGTATTTGATATTTCGGTGTTAATGTGGGCATTAATGAATTATGATTTTAATTATAAATCTGTCATTTAGTAGAACTTTCAGAAAGATGTCACGCTTAAACTGTCTGACACCATTGAAGTATAATGACATAGAACAGACATCTCGAACAAAATTTGTGTCCCGAAACCGTGATGACCCGTTTTTTTTAAAACTCTAGAAGGCGATTTACACACTTGCCATAGAGTAACTTTGTATAAGACACTTGCCGACACAAACAGTCAACGACTCCAAATCTTTATCTCTTCCAAATGTTTGATTTAAGGTTTAATTGAATTCTTTGATTAATGTAATACACTTAATTTATTATTTACCAAAGAGTAGGTACTTTAGTCATTCTTATCGGGCTTATTTATTTGTCCATTAACACGCTTACGGCTTGCCAAGTGTGTAAGCCCGCCTAATGATTTTTTCATTCAAAAATGGCGGAAACATTACACAATAATTGAAAAAAAAAATCGTTTTAGTTGGTATGATAATTAATACCATTTTCTTTTTTGTTTTTTTTTACGTCCAATTGTGATAGGTTCTTATCACGCATGACGGCATTTTTTCAGTTTGTTATTAAACAATTTTGGCATGCGGCCGCAATGAGCGCAGGCAAATGACGAGCAAGTGAGTGAATAAATGACGCCACCTGGCTGCAATGCATTCCCCGACTCGATGTTCGGGGTGTCTGTTCTATACGCTAGTAATAGTACTTCAATGTCTGACACCTTTAATTTAACGCAGTGTGTAATTTTACTCCTTAATTTGTTTCATTTTGTTTTGGTTAAGACAGGTGATCTAATTTAAGCTTTTAGGTATGTTGATTAAGGTAATTTAATCTTTTAAAAATATCACAAGGTAAATGATGATATTATAAAAAATTAAACCTTCTTAAAATCTTAAGCATTACATTTGGCAACTAATACCACGAGATAATGAAACCTCATGTGTTGTAATACTATTATATTGTCTTCTGTGGTGAAACGGATAGTATTCGATCAAGGAGAGGGAAAAAATTTTGTTTGTTTTTACATTTTTTGTGAAACAAAAGATTATATTTGTTGAATGTAAAAGAATAGAATATTTTAATCTTCGAAAGCGTCTAAACATAATTTATAAATATCAGAGCCCCATATTTTTGTTTCAAAATATTTCAGGCATTAAGTTTTCAAATATACAACTAGATGGCGCTGTTCATGTTTCTAAATCACGCTAGCGGCTGTTTCGTGTGGGTTGCATAAGTACCAGGTTATTAAAATAAGGGACCTCAGGGAAGAAGTTACCCAAAGAGCTAAATACTTATTTTTGCAAAGCAGAGAGATATGAATCTCTTTTGCTTTGTGATTTTAAAATAATAAAGCACGCCGTCTCGGCGAACTCCGAAGACCGAAGTAGTCATACGACTTCGTACGGCGCGTGCCGCGTATCTTGCGGTGCCGAGACTGCCGAGTGCCGATCATACGTATACCTATCGGGTACGGACGTCGGACCGGGTATCTGCCGTACATAACCCGG
The DNA here is from genome assembly GCA_963932265.1 of Thymelicus lineola. Taxonomy (NCBI): domain Eukaryota; kingdom Metazoa; phylum Arthropoda; class Insecta; order Lepidoptera; family Hesperiidae; genus Thymelicus; species Thymelicus lineola. The sequence goes on along the minus strand of OZ010682.1, from coordinate 1,500,977 downwards.
TCTGCGTACTGACATGATAAGTTCACACTGGGTTTTTATACCTGTACCAGTATATACGCCTCATCCCTATCCCTACTTCGTATCGCCTAACCTGTAAGGTATCCTATCTTTCAAGTTGGATCAAACTGCACACGGTGTGAAAATTTCATTAAAATCATTGAAGTATTATTATTTTATTATTAGCTTATTAAAATCGGGTAGTTTAGGAGTCTATCGCGAATAAACAACGTGACATGTAATTTATATAATATTAAGATTAATAAAATTAATATAAACTAATATTTTAAAGAGGAAAGATTTGATTGTTTGTTTGCATTGAATAGGCTCCGAAACTACCGAACCGATTTGAAAAATTCTTTCACTGTTGGGAAGCTACACTATCCCCGAGTGACATAGGCTATATTACATATATTTTTTACTATTTTTCCCGAAGCGAAGCGAGGGGGATTTCCTAGTAATTAATAAAGTGATAACTTTATTTGCCGAAAATGTACAGGCAGTTGTATTAGTAAAGAATGCAATATTTAATTTTATTTGCTATTTATTGTAAATAGATTTGTTATCCATGGCTGTGTTAAAATCTTATGCCCAAACTAAACTTTTGCACATTCACAATATTGAAATTAGTTTTTAAAACGGTAATAATCAATTACAAATCGGTTCATACTAATGGAGAACAAAACACATTAAATTTTTGTCATTACGTTGGAGTCGGAAACACAGGATCTAACATTGCGATGAAAAGTAGCACGCAGACTTGGCGATTTTGGGGTCGGATTTCGAAAAGGCTTTAGTAACATGGACCACATACATTACACTCAGGCAGGTGATACAGAAGACCGAAGAGCCTACCTCAATATCAACCTGGTGAACAATTCACACATGTTCGATTTGCTGACGATAGGTAGTGATCCTGACGAAAACGCTGGACGACCTCGGTATCATACCAATGACCTAAAGAAAAAAGCGGGAAACCATTGGATTCAGAGGGCCCAAGTTCGTATGGAGTGGCGCAAATTTGGGGAGGCCTATGTACAGCAGTGGACTTTAAAAGGCTATTAGATAGATAGATATGAGATATGAAATTACACTGATCTCATGGTTAAGTTTTGCTCATTTTTTATCTATACTTCTATACTAATATTATAAAGAGGAAAGAATTGATTGTTTGCATTGAATAGGCTCCGAAACTAACGAACCGATTTGAAAAATTATTTCACTGTTGGGAAGCTACACTATCCCCGGGTGACATAGGCTATAGGTATTATATCTTTTTTTTACTATCTTTCCCAAAGCGAAGCGAGGGCGATTTCCTAGTTACTAAAATATCATAATTTTTATGAATATCTCATTGCACAGATTGGATGAAATACTTTCATTCATTTATGATAGCATAGATGAATAAAATCCTTGTTGAATAATTTCAGTCACAATATGCGAACGTTATGTAACAATTTTCTTTTATATATTCATTTATTTTAAGCAACGAAGACCTATGTACCTTACAGACTAACATCGATATAAACTTAGATTATGTATTACTAAATTCCCGGCTAAGTTAGACGCGGTGATTTTCTGCGATCGTCGACATCTACAGAACTTGCGAAAGACGACCCCCTTGGGCCACAGCTCGTCTTTCAAGAATGACGAGAGGCTTGGTTGGTACACGTACAGCAAACGAGTTAAAGTTGACTGCATTTCGCGATTGTAATTTCTCAACTGGTACTTCTTCTTCTTCTCTAAATACTCCACGACGTCAGAGACGTTCGTGGTGTGATAGAGGTGATAGACGTAGATGTAGATGGCTGGTACCGAGCAAAGCCGAGGGGTTTTCCCCCCCGGGTGATCCCCTCTGCCATTCATCTTTTTTCGCTAATGTTTAAAATGTTGGTTATTTGTAAAATCCATGGCTGAGTTAGTAAATTAGGTGGTGATGTATAAATCAGTGGGACAAGTAAAATAATTGTTGTTATTTATTTAACGCTTTCTTTAATATTGAGGTGGCATTTAAAAAAGGCAAATTAGTTTATTATAATAGAAGCCTTCTCATTTTCCCATGGCTCAGTTATAGAGGTTGGTTTCTGTGGCAAAAAAAAGAAAATGTGTGCAATTCACACGTGGTAGAAGTGAAACTTTCCAAAATTTTGGTTTCAAGATAATGATATGAAAAAGCAATAAATCGAATCTTAAAGCAATATATCGAAGCGCCATCTATGAATACAACTTAGCACTTTTTAAAAATCTATCTAGCAATAAAACGAATGTTCTATCTTACGCTATAACTCCTCACGCCATCTATGAATACAACTTAGCATTTTTACTGTCTGTATAATCGGCTGGTCGATCGACAGAATGAAAGAATGAAATTCTTATTTTTTGTTGATAAATTCTTTGAAAATATTTAAAAGAGCATTTGAAAGTATTTAAAAACAGTATAAAAATAAAACTAAAAAAAAAAGAAATGTTGTGAGACGCGAACCTGCGCATCAGGTATTATGTATCTACTTCCTGACCATTCAGCTATGGACAAGTTAAATTGAAAGTCGAAATTAGCGGTTATATTATCTTACCTGTCGTTGCATCCGGTTTCAAATCACTAACGATTCTAAAGAAGTTTCACTTCAAAAAAACTGTGGCTAGACATAAAATTCCCCTACATAATTCTACTTACCAGTAAATGCTTCTCGTATTCCTCCTCGATGTCGCTGCCATTGTAGAAGCGGTTCTCGGCAGTGGTGTTGGGGAAGTAGAACCCTCGTCGGCAGACGCACCGGTATGAGCCCCGACGGAACCCAAGTCCGGGGATGGGGACGCACTACAACAATGGAAGGAAAATTAGATAGTACTCGTAGATTGTTTATGTAAGGAGCTAGCAACTACCTTAGTCAAAGTCAAAGTCAAAATATTTTATTCATATAGGTATCATTGATACACTTATGCACGTCATTTTTTTTGGCTTTTCGGAAGGTGCTTTGTCATGGAGGAGAAGAAAAGCCTAAAGTACAAACTAAAGCCTAAACTACTCAGCACATCTTTTAAAAAAATATTACAAAAAAGATATTATCATACAAAAGTTTACTATTCTGAGTGGAACTGGTTGCAGAGCTAATCATTTCCATGTGTTTTTGTCATTTAAATACTCGTCTACACTATAATATCCCTTGCCTAACAATTGTGTTTTTACACGTTTTTTGAAAGATTCTATTGGCAAATCACGTATTAATTTTGGGATTTTATTATAGAAATGTACACCAAGCTCGTTGATCGTTGCACTTTACTTAGGCGGAACGAAGGCGTAATTAATTGATACATTCTTTTTGTTTGGCGATTATTAATATCAAAATTTTGTTTATACGCGTTTATATTCTTCCTTATAAAAACTAAATTATTAAAGGTGTGTGTGTGTTTTTTTGAATCCATATCACAGCGAGGGTATAAAAATGTGGATAGTCTAGATTCTAGGGTCTCGTGGGCTATTATAATTTGTAACAAAGCAGACGGGCTTAATGCTAAAACCTATATTCATAAATCGATTAACGATAACGAGTCACAAACACACATTTTTTCATGTTTCTCACTAAAGTAACCTTCTGTTTACTTGAAACAACATGTTTCAAGACAGATTTACCTTCTTATCATTATCAAAAAATTCTCGTCAGTCTGTCTCTCCCTCGGGGCCTACCAATAATGAAGAGAACTTTGTGAACGTAATGATTTCCCAGCACGGCCTACAAATTGTGATCCTCCTAATTCGTATTCCTTTTATGACTTCATGAAAATATACAATGTTGCTTAGATGTTATAAATCTTTAATAAACATATATGTACGTACAAGCTGCGTAGACTTCAAAATTAGGTCTAGAGGGAATAGAACTGCTTTATTATTAAAGAAATGGCCAAGTGCGTGTCAAACTTGCGCATCGCAAGTGTAGAACCAAACATTGTTATAATGAAAAGATAAACTGATACTTCTATACTAAATCATACCTCTTATCTTAGGAAAACAGATCCTGTTATAACAAGCACCTTAAAAAAGTTAATGCAAGTTATATATAAATAATCTGTGAGCCAGATTTCACCTATATCTGATCAGCTGTTTTTCTGTGATTGAAGGATAAAGAGTTATCGTTAGTGATCGTGTAACTTATCGACGTCTTGAGTGAGATGGGATGTTATAGGTGGCGCTGTAGTGTACATCTGATATAATGTATGTATGGTAAAATAAATAAAAGATAATTCATTCATACATTTATGGGCCTAGAAATTTGGCTCAAACGAACAATTTTTTTCTCTGCTTTGTCTGACCTTGGAGCGAGGATTGTCTAATAAAGAAATATTGGCTATACCAAACATCGTGATTTTAGATGTGATCCCTTGTTTGTGATTTTTCTGGTCCGGAAAATAACTTATACGGTGGGACAAATAAAATAAATGCTACCCGGAGATAGGCTGCCGGGCGGTAAATCTCCGAGAATTCTATGACGGTCCCGACAAAATATTGGCTAACTTACGATAATCTATACGAAACAGATTGTTCGTGGAGAAAATATTACGCTGTCGCGAATAAGTGATATCCGTAGTATACAAACAAATGGATTGTTGGAGGGTTATAAAGTTCTTTACCTGCAGAGCTAAGAGTAGCTAACACTTTTTTTATCAATCATGAGATATTTTAATTGTGTTTTGGTAGCATAGTTGAAGTGTCAGCTAATTAAAGAAATAAAAGAAGATATTTAGGAGGAGAATGAAACGGCTGGTACCGTCCAGTGTTGATATAAGTACGATTTCCTTTTATGACTTCATGAAAAAAACATAATGTTGCCAAGGAATTCTTTGAACTAATACGCACGGCCAATATTCATCCTTATGTCGTAAACAATCCGTCGGTGTAGAAGACGCGATTTGCTTTATCTTTCGTTATCTGCAGCGCACATGACTGGAATAGCTTGCGTCCACGTTCCCAGAGAAAACTGAATTTCCACTTACGATCACTTAAGATTATGGTCAAGTATTAAATTGTATTATGTAAAGAGCCGTAATATGCAGCGGATTTTGTGCGAAACAGAATAAACTGGCCGTAAACAGGTTGAGGTAATCGTTAGATATCAATCGTTAATGTCTCAGGGGACGATGCATGGCTTCATGCATGGTTTGGCGTCATTGGTAATTCGTATATTCTCCTATAATCATGTAGTACGTAATTCAGTTACATAATTTTGACTCAATGTTCTCCAAAAGCTGAAGGCGACTGACGCTTTACTAAATTGGTAGTTAATATTCGTGTCGAATTCCAATTGTCATGACTGTTTGATGCTTGTTGAGAAATTGTATAATACTTGGTCTCTTTTGTAATTTAATTTCCTTCTCAAGCCAAATATGTCATGCATTTATTACAATTAATTACTCTGTTTCTGAATTCTATGGATTTTTGTAACTAAACAGAGAATTTACTTGACCACGCTGGTCCAATGTGGTTTGGTGGAAGATTATGAGCATATTTGGTTGTCTTGAATAAATACTCAAACCCGTGCCGATTGTCTAGGGCCTAGGCTCTCGTAAGAGAGACAGAACTCGTTGCTTGGCTGTGTAGGACTTAGCGTAAAGGTTATAGCAATATTTGTGTTAAGTCACTATGGTCTTTATCTATGAAATTGGAGATGTGTAAAAATATTTTTTTTGTTTATTTTATTTTAGGTAATCAAAGTACTGGCTCAAATTATCTATAATATAACACAATGGAGTACTGCTCCAACCTTTGGGCCGGAGCCGCAGCCGGCCAACTGGATCCATTCAACAGAATTTAACGGTGAGCCATTCGTCTTGTCGACGATCCCAAGCTTACAGACAGACTGCAGTCGCTTGAGTTGAGGAGAGGTGTAAGCTCTCTCTGCGTATTCTACCGTCTGTATAATGGGGAATGTTCTGAAGAAATGTTTGGTTAATCCCTGCGGTTAATTTTCGTCACCGCACATCACGGTGTACCAGGTTTCATCAACACTACCTGGATACCTGGTGTTCGTCCAGCGTTCGGTTCTCGCGTAGTTTTCTACCCCGCACGTGTAAACGGTGGAACGAACTTCCTGCATCGGTGTTCCCTACAAACTATGACAAGGGGTCCTTCAAGAAGCGGGTCTATTGTTTTCTTCGAGGCTGGCAACGCAATGGTGACGCCCCCGGTGTTACCAATCGTAAAGGTGTTATAAAATCTCCAACTTCATAGGTGAAGACCTATTAATTATATTAATACTAATAATATTATTATCTTTCCTCCATAGCTAAAAAAAGCAAGAGGTTAGTTGCTTAATGACAGTCACGTTTAAGCTAGGATGGAGAGGCAGGTTTTCCTTTATTTATTTATTTCATCTTTTTATGATATGCAACGTTTCGGATTGCGTCTTGCAACTTACCATCAAGTGGCTCGCCTGCCTGAATCAATCAAAATCAATTTTAATCCGACAAGAAAGTCTAATCGACAGTTGCTGATAGCACTAGCGGCCTTTGCAACTTCACGCGGATAGACCCCTTAAGAACCCACATAGCTAAGTGATTTACAAGGCGGTATGAGTTTGGTAAGAAATAAAGAAGAAATTTTTATTGATATTCAGGTAACGTACCATAAGATACAGTCGACTGCGTCATAATTACATTACCAGTAAATACAGCCAAATTACCCCCTAATGTACAAAGCCACACAAAGAACTCCTTAATTAGAGACTCCGTACATTTCTTTCCTGATGGATTTCGAAAGTTTCTTTGAATAAGGTTATCCTCGGATTCCTAATGAGTCAAAGAGGCATGATATTAAAGGAAGTTACCTTTTACTTTTTCCTATTTAATGTCCTACATTTCTGTATAATATAATTAGCTGTAGATTGCCAATGCATAACTAATATCTTTTCCCAATTAGTGTATGCAAAAACAGCCTCTCCGATTTTCGTTTTCGTTAGTGATTGGACAGTTGCAAGATAATTATAGTATGGTAAGTATTATCATAAAAAAATAAAGTCATGACTATACAGCAGAAATAGTCTAGTAGTTGAAAATAATTCTCTCACGCAGAAGTTCTGGGTTCGAATTTACTTCAAATTTTCTTACTACTTTTTTCGTTTACTTACAAACAAATATTAAATTATTAAATACATGGAACTATGGTATTTCGAATACTATTTTTTTCACATCTATGGAACCTTCAAGCCAGAGAAATTGAAATGTTTCGGCAAAGACGTCTAACTTAACAAAAATAATTAAAAAGGCGCCCATTAAAAGGAAGAGATGGCTAGACCCCCACATGGGGGTATTTTTGTCGATAAAATTAGGTACATTTTATGTCCTTAAATTATAGCTAGTTAGTTGCAAGACACCCTGTATATTTTATATGTTGTATGTATCTATGTATGTTGGTCTAATGCCAGGCCATCAGTGAGCTGTTATCATTATAATCTTAGATTTGTTGTAGATTCGTGAGATATTAATGGGCCTATTTGAATAAAGTTTATTTGGAAGTTTAGGGTAGCTTTGTGGTTTATAAAGTTTTGTAGTTTAGATAAAATATTGTCTTTAGAACTTCTGTAAAAGAGAGCCGGGGTCTATAATTTTCAAGTTCTGTAATTGGGCGTGGTTCTTCAATTGCTAATTGCCTAGACTGTGCTATGCTCGCGGCTTCTGTTTTATTTATTTATTCGTTCCTATAAAATACAGTATTGAAATTGTTTTATAGAACTGATGTTGGGTTTAGAAGTATCTTTGCCCGCATTAATTTTCTTTAGATAGGTAGGTGCCAATTTTTATCAAATTTAACTTGTGTTTTTGTGATTGCAACAAATAAATTCAATTTTTAAAATATCTATTTGTAATCTCGTCCGAACTGCGACACAATAAAGGTCGTACTGAAAATCAGTAGCCGTGGTTACCCGCGGCATATGCTGAGTGCGTACCTTTTTTGTTGAGCGATGCTGCAGCTGGTTATATCGACTTCATAACTTATAATATTTTGTAAATGGTTTATTTAGTGTAAATTTTGTAACTTGTTGCAGAGCTTAGCAAAATAAATATTTTCTTTCTTTCTTTCTTTCTTTCTAATACTATAATATTTGTAATATCTATATGTACTTATGTTTTGTTATTAAATTGTATCTACATTTACACCTAAATTATTCTACAGTACGGTAACCTATTTATAGAAATTAATCTTCTCCATTTACAGTTATTTTAAACACAGTTATTTGTTATATACAGATAATTTATTCCGGAACACGAGATTCCTACTGGGAAATCAACTAAAACGATGAGGCCAGCTGTAAGCATAAAAGGTTTTATAGTGAAAAATAAATGAACATTCCGTAAGCCTGTTATGAAACAGATTGTGGGTGTCTTCGTTTGATCGATAAATGTGTAAATATATAATTTTTAGTTGTTATGGCTCTGTAGCAGTATCAATCGGTAAGTATGGTAGCGAGTACTGCCACCCAGTAGAGGTCCATGGAAATTGAAAAGCGGTCGGATAGCCGGGAGAATCTTCTTCAGATTATTTGAAAGGCGATGGAAATATACGAATTAGAAGCAAGGCGATAAGTAAACTACACATTTTTTGGGTTTGGATTTGAAGGTCATTATTATTGGAGTGTTTGATATAAAAATCGCAAATACTTAGATTTAATATTATATTATAGTACTTCATAAATAAAGAATCAAGATCTTCTAAAAGTAACTAGCAGATTACTCTTCAGCCTGATCAATTTCGAGGTGAAATCTGTGTCGTAATAACAGGTTGAAGACAATTTTATTATGATTAATGATTATCGGTGGATGATATTGTAATGGGGAGACAATCCACTACTAAAGACTTAAGAGTGATGATGAGTGGCAACCTAAAATTTACGGAATACATTAATAATATCACATCAAGGACATGAAAGTCTTTAGGGTTTGTCTTAAAACAATCAAAAAACCTTAAGAGTGTGGCCGCGATCAAAATGTAAATGTTTTGTGACTAGCACGTTGAAAAGTAACTTAGTTATGTGATATGGAGTCTACACAAGGTGGACATACATACTCATGGTGGAGAAACTCAAAGGAAATTCTTAAGATGGGTTTATCATTGGCTACTGCCAATACTTCGACGAGTATCCAAGTATCTGTATCCAATCTGTATCCGAGTATTTGTATCCAAGTATATTTGTACTTGGAATGAGCGATTACGATTCCGAAGTTCGATGATACATGTCTCTACTGGACGTGCTATTTGCAGTTGGTGAGTGAATAACCCTTGGTTCGTGCAGTTTGCTCCATGGGGTTCTGGCTTAGAACCCAAATCAAGACTTGTAAGGTGTAAATTGTAAACGGTGTTGGGTATAAATGAACTTGTTACATTTACATTTATTGCGAATTAATCTTATATATGTATATAAAACACAAAAAAATTAGTACGGATGTTCTTTATAGACTCTGAAACCATCCAACCAATATGCCTCAAAATGGTTTCATCTGAAGGGCAACAATCCGATGGTTGTTTGAGACCACTAAAACAATGCATTAGTTATATTCGGTCCATTGATAAATTCGATTTTCCACTTTTCCATACAACGATTTGAAGATAATATATAAAGATGGCGTATCAACGTCAACGTCAAAACAAAAATCACACAAAACAAGTCATCGTCGTCAGAATTTTTTTAGCGTTGTGTAACACCCCGGGTATTCAATAATAAATAAATAATTGATCTTATAGCTGACACTTATTTAGCTATGGCTCAAAATAAATATTTATGTATAATTATGGCTTATACAATCCACGTAGTATCTAACACTAACAGAATGAAAAAAATTTTTGTTTTTTATAAATGGATTTAAGATTCTGTAATTTTTCTGTTAATTCTTGTGATCTAGAGTAGGCGTCATTTTTTTTCATTTTTCAATTTTGATCTCCAAAATCGAAAACAATTTACAAATGGAAACTATTAAATTAGCGGAAATCTGACTCGTGAGCGCCTTGCAGTCGACAAGCAAACGAAAAATCGAACGAGAAGCAGAAGTAATAAATTAATGCAACTTTCCTATTTCTATAGAAGCACTCGTTTGGAAGAATTATTTTTTCGACATTCAAACCATGCAGAACGAAATGTAATCTTCTAATGGAAATGGAAAATGAAAATAGAAATTTTCGTATCACTACGGCACGAAACTGGAAAGTTTTTATTTATTTATTACGTCTGCCAACAATTGTTACACTATGACAATTATTGGAAGTGGACAAATTTCATTTATCTTAAAACTGCGTGCAGGACCTATTTACAGGCAAATACCAAATGCAAAAAGGAAAAAAAATATTTTAGGCATTTATTATCTAGCAATTACGTAAAAAAATGGCCGACTCCCATTGTGTGAAAATTGCATTCAATACTTTTTAATACAATTAATTGTATTATAATACATGATGTAATTATAAATACTTATTTAAAAATTATAATACGTTAGAGTTATTTTTACGTATTTGGATTTATGTTGATAGTAATTGCAAAGGCATGCCAGTTTCTGTATTATAATTTCAGAAAATAAACAAAATTGGCCACGCAACAGTAAAAAACAATCCATTACTCGCAAAACCGTATTTGGAGGTTTTTCAATTGTTTTATTTACAGACATAAAATAGCGGCACTGACAGTTCTTGTAATTGATAACAAATGGATTCAGTAAACAAATGGTTATTCATTCAATTTTATTGGTTGTCGCAAAAAGTTCATATTGGATGCTGTAAATTGGCAATCGGCTTGATTATAAAATAATTGAAAGCTTTTCGTGAACCTATTTAGGAAAATATTTTTTTGCTTTCAGGCAAATATTTATTGAGCGAAAGACAAAATAAATGTACATTATCTAGTTATCTACAACGTATGATTTCCTCCACTAAATCGCATTGGAGCAGCGTGGTGGAGTATGCTCTAGGTCTCTGTAGTAATGTGGTAAGACCCGAGCTCTGTTATTCATTAAAGGATCGATGCCTCTACAAATAAAAGTTTAACCTTTCAAGTTACTAAAACAAAAAATATTCTTCAATCGCTCTTTTATTATATTTTTCACATTACTTAATTTCAAATACGAGTATTAACTTTTTGTCAGGCTTTGTTATTGCCGTCCCATAATCGTGCGTCACAAAGAACAATGCCCAAAAATTATTTTTTATTTTTGTTAGCGTCTTAAAACGTCAGTTATACCGAAGCAATTCAATTATTTTTTTACGTTTTTTAAAATTAATACCTGTTCCCGTATTACCCAGTGTAAAATAATTTTATTAATAAGTGATGAATTTACTATAATAACAATGATGTCAACAATGTCCATTTTCATTCGGGCACTCACTTCGATACATAGCTTGTATCAAGCAAGATATAGGGAGACTTCTGGCCAATATTACAGACAGAATTTCATTATAAATGTTGGTATGACAAATGTAATGATGTCAAATTTCCATTTCCGGTTGTCAATCAAAATAGTCCCTCGTTAACAACATTGTGCAAGTAGGGAGCGTGTCGTCCAGGGTAGCGTACCTTACACTCAGAATATCCAAACGGTATTCGTTGAAGGTTGTACAGGTATATGCGCCGACTTCGACACATCCTGACGATGAGGTTGAGGTTATGTATGAGGACATAAGCAGAGCCATACATACCTCTAAGGCTCATTTCAATGTTGTAATGGGGGACTTCAACGCGAGACTGGGCACGCAAAGCGGCGCCGAGATGAAAGTGGGTCCCTACGGAATTGGACGACGGAACCACCGAGGACACTTGCTGGCTAACTTCTTGGAGAAGGAAGGTCTCTTCATGATGAACTCCTTCTTCAGAAAGAAGCCGCAACGCAAGTGGACTTGGATAAGTCCCGATGGTTCCACGAAGAGCGAGATAGACTTCATTCTGGCAGACAAACGGCATATATTTAATGATGTCTCTGTGATCAGCAGGTTTAAAACCGGAAGCGATCACCGACTTGTAAGAGGCACATTAAATATCGACCTGAAGCTGGAACGGTCACGCCTGATGAAGTCTACGCTTCGCCCAACACCTATCCAAATCCAGGGATCCGAAAACTTTCAACTTGAGCTGCAAAACCGTTTTGCGTGCCTAGAATCGTGCACGTCAGTGGACGAGTATAACACCAGGATGGTAACAACTGTCCACGAGGTAGGGTCGAAGTATTTCAAGACCCACCCTAGTGGTAGATCTCAGGTTCTCTCAGAACAAACTCTCGGTCTTATGAGGGATCGACGAGAACTATGTGTGCAGTCTCCAACCTCTATGAGGGAATACCGACGGCTCAATGAACAGATCTCCAAGTGCAGGCGACGCGATTTGCGTAAACACAACGCAAATCGTGTAAAAAACACTATTGAGCAAAACCGGGGCTCAAAAGTGTTCGCCAGGGATCTGTCTATTGGGCAAAGTCAGCTTACGAGGTTGAAGACCGAGTCCGGCACCATGGTTTCGTCGAAACCCGAAGTTCTGAGAGAAACTGAGAGATACTACGGACGGTTGTATACCTCCTCTCAAGCTCCACCTCCTCGCGACGAGAGTGACAAGCGAGCTAAACTGACCCGACACTACACAGAGGATATCCCGGACGTCAGCCTGTATGAGATTAGAGAGGCTCTCAAACAGCTTAAAAACAACAAGGCACCGGGAGATGACGGAATCACAACCGAGCTTCTAAGAGCTGGAGGGAAACCCCTTCTAGTGGCGCTCCAAAAACTGTTCGATTCCGTCATTAATACTGGAACTACCCCGGAAGCGTGGGGCAGAAGTGTGGTGACGCTGTTCTTCAAGAAGGGCGATAAAACCCTTCTGAAGAACTACAGGCCCATTGCACTTCTGAGCCACGTTTATAAGCTGTTTTCGAGAGTCCTCACAAATCGCATTGCACGCAGGCTTGACGACTTCCAGCCTCCCGAACAAGCAGGATTCCGGAAAGGCTACAGCACCATAGACCACATACACACACTGCGGCAGATTATACAGAAGACCGAGGAGTATAATCTGCCGTTATGTGTCGCCTATGTGGACTATGAGAAAGCCTTTGATTCTATCGAGACCTGGGCAGTACTAAATTCTCTTCAGCGGTGCCGGATCGACTACCGGTATATCGAGGTGTTGAAATGTTTGTACTCATCTGCCACCATGTCCGTCAGAGTACACGACACGGCAACGAACCCCATCCAACTGCAGAGAGGTGTCAGACAAGGGGATGTTATATCCCCAAAACTGTTCACCGCTGCGTTGGAAGACGTGTTCAAGCTGATGGAGTGGAAAAGACGTGGCATTAACATCAATGGCGAATACATCACACACCTGCGATATGCCGATGATATAGTCATCCTGGCGAGTTCCCTGGAAGAACTTGGTACAATGCTCGGGGACTTGAACAGCGCCTCACAACGGGTGGGTCTTAAGATGAACATGGACAAGACGAAAATCATGTCGAATGTCCATGTCACACCCGTACCGGTTGTTGTTGACGGCGCTGCTCTCGAAGTTGTAGACGAATACAATTACCTGGGACAGGTGATCCAGATGGGTAAGTCCAACTTCGAGAAAGAAGTCACTCGTAGAATCCAACTCGGATGGGCTGCGTTCGGGAAACTGCGTCATATCTTGTCGTCCAAAACACTACCTCAGTGCCTGAAGTCGAAGGTGTTCGAGCAGTGTGTGTTGCCAGTGATGACATACGGATCCGAGACGTGGTGCTTTACTATTGGCTTAATCCACAAGCTCAGAGTAGCGCAGCGGGCTATGGAGAGGGCTATGCTCGGTATTTCTCTACGTGATCGAATCAGAAATGAGGAGATCCGTAGACGAACAAGGGTAACCGACATAGCTCAAAGAATTAGCCGGCTGAAGTGGCAATGGGCTGGCCACATAGTGCGAAGGACCGATAACCGTTGGGGAAGAAAGGTCCTTGAATGGCGTCCACGTCTCGGAAAAAGGAGCATAGGACGCCCCCCGACCAGGTGGACTGACGACCTGAAGAAGACAGCGGGTATCCGCTGGATTCAGAAGGCTCAGGACCGGTCAGAGTGGCGCAAATTAGGGGAGGCCTATGTCCAGCAGTGGACCTCCAAAGGCTGATGGATGGATGGATGGATGAATCAAAATAAAGTCAGAATAAAATAATGGTAAAAATTACAGGCAGCCGCAAGTCTCCCCTACTCTATGACTCAATGGTTATAAAAATTCAATCTCAAAATACTTTGGTTGTGAAAATGAAATAAAACGATGTATGGCAGTTGGGCATTGTTCTTATTCTTTATTAACCACAATATTATATTACAGTACAAACCAACTAACTAAGTACATACAGGCCAAACAAACAGAGACACACGAATTTACTAATAAAACCATACTATGTATCAAAAGCGAGCGGATATAGCGGCAATTATTTTCAAATTTATTATTTTATTTGGAACGTTTACCAAATAAAATAATAAATTTGTTTATGTAATATTCGGAAAAAATCTCTCTCATTCGCTAAATAAAGTTTTTGGCAAAACTACATTTATTTGTAAATTCTCCATTTTGTGTTTGTGAAATAAATCGACATGAGCTTCCATCCCACGCTAAAGTGTTGGTCTGTTTTAATTCCTGATTACAAACAAATACAGAATCTTGTGGTAGAAAGATAAAAAAATAACCGACATCAAAATTAGGGATAATTCATAAACTACTACTCAGATCTCGCTCAAAAAATAGGACCACACGACAAACACCAGTTTTCGGATACATATAAAAAGAATCACCAAACTTGGTATACATAGTAAAAAGTTATGACGTAACACACAGAAAATACAGTTGAATTGAGAACCTCCACCTTTTTTTGAAGTCTGTTAAAAACAGAATCTTGCGGTTTATTATCGGAGCGCAGCAGCTTAGGATTGATCACCCGGGTTAGCAGGAGGGTTTCTTTTGTTTAAAATGATTTTAACGCTTTATCGTCTGTTGGTTATTAATTTATTTATGGAAATGGCTGACAAAAGAGGTGACGATCCGTTTGATGGGTATCGTAGCGCATGGACAATGCATTGCTAGCAATGTTGCAAAAAATGCTAGCCATTGAAGTATAAAGTCATAGAACATCATAGAACATCTCGAACAAAATGTGTCCCACCCAGGAGGTTCGATTTTCGAAATTGAGCCCCCGTTCTCTTTTCAAAATCGAACGAATCCATTGAAGATTTCCACGTGGAGCCAATGCGTTGGTACACACATGGTGTTCGCGGTGTCGGTTCTGTACGCTAGTAATAATACTTCAATGATTCAAGCTTTTCTATTTTCAATACTGATTTATCAAAATAACGAGCGCTAGGCATTTTTAAGTAAACACTAGTTTATTTAAAAAGTAAACACTAGTTTATTTAAAAAAATGTCATGAAGTGACGTCATAAACTGGTTCTGTGTTAAGCAAATCTTACGTAGCTTCCATAACAAATTCAGTAGTATTGTACTACTCCCATTTCTCCTTGAGAGAGGTCTTGAGAAGCAAGCGTAATTGCGTAATTGCAGGAAACATCTTCAACTTAGAGAATAGTTCCTTAGCGAGGAAGAGGTTGTCACGAATACAACATTCAACATTACAATAATCTCGCAAGCTTAGCAGCTACGTTGTACATACGAGTATATAATATTATAATATAATATTTATATTTAATATTGTTTATTAATTTAGGCATTTAAACTTGTAAGCTTGTACTCGTAATAGTAATAATGGTATTAATAAACAATTTAAATCAATGTTACCAATACAATCGCTCCGAGAGCCCCTATCACCATTTGAGTTAATATTCCAAGCCATCCCAATACGGCAGAACTCGTTTATTATGTTTGTGATTTCGTTCTGTGAAACCACACTTCCACGGGCGAAACACAGGCGGAAACTAGTACTGAATAATGCAACATTTACCTCTATATTGTATACCTCTAATCAACACGATTAAGTAAAGAATTGTTCAGAGTCATACAAAAAGTATTACATTAATTTTGTTGCAGAATGTAAATGTAAGGAAATCTTCCACTAAATCATAAACAACAAAAATTGTGTGGGAATACACTCACTTACTACATACGAGAGATACCTTTGAGATACCTTTTTTACGAGAGATTGTTATTTTATTATTTCCTTCGGACAAAGTCGCTGCAAAAATCCCCTCCTTCTATTAAAATAAAAATATTAGTGCCCATAATGGAAAAGATATGTTACACATTTAGTATAAGCGGCCTTTTTGTTCTTACATTTTAATAAAACAATAACGTTAGCAAATAAAAACGTAATACTGAGAATTGCGAAATGCGTCCTCAACATACGAACTCGGTAAGATAACGTAGCATACGCAATAACAGTAAAAAATAACTGGGCATCTTATTGTTTATACCGCTGTATATGGAATACCCTCGCCCAGTCCTGTTTTCCGATCTGTCACACGAAAATGAAGCTTATTGCTTTATGTTAAGACACTTACTTCGAAACGTTTATATTAGCTTCTTTTCGGAGATTTTTAGAGACTGCTCCGTCATAAAATTAGGTCTGAAAGAACTCATGAAAGATATAAAGCTGGCTTTCTGACGCAACACTGTTAAGATAATATCTGTAAAGTATAGTGTAGTCTGACTTAGTGCATAAATCTCAGAAATATAATATTTTAAAAACTGTTTTAGTTTTTACCTTAACCCTTAGTTTGCCACAGATTTTCTTTAATAATGAAGTTTAAATAAATACTCCGATTTTGATATGACTAGAGATATAAAAGAGATTGAAAAACAAAAATCAAAATAAGATTTTTTTGACGTGATAACATCTATTAAAACGGAACGCCGGGTGCACGCACGAAGCATGACTCATCTGTCGCGTTCCGCGAGCGAGCGAACAATGGAGAAAGCGCCATCTATGAATAAAACTATATACACAATTAAGTCAGAAATGAAATTGCTGAAAAACTAGTTTAGTTCAGGAGTTCTAGATGGCGTTGTAGTATAAAGATAAAAGTTTCTAATTATAAGTTAATTTCCAGGGATAATATTATATTCGAGCACTACTTCATCAATGTTTTGTCATGACGTTGTAACTACTATCCGTAAACCGACTTTACAGACAACCATTTTTTTAAAATAATGATTATCCATCATGTTAACCGCGGATTGTTGCAAAGAAGACTACTTGGATAAAGTAGATTACTTCAACCCATTAATGGCCCACTATTGGGAACGGGTCTCTCCTCTTAAGGAGGCCTAGAGCATACTCCACTACGCTGCTCCAGTGCGGATTGGTGGAGGGGTTAGTGGCCAACCCGAGTGTTGGAAGTTTTCAAACCGCCCGAGGACTTCCGACATAGCGTAACGACTGTTATCTTATGATAACAGACTACTTAATACTAACATTGTAAGAAGAGGATGTATTTAATGGAGGCTGTGATGGTTATTTAGCAACTAACAATCATACTCAGATTCTGAATTATTGATAAGCCCAGAATCAAGCACTCGTGATAAAATTTTCAAGCCGTGTCAATTGTTATTAAAGCAAAATAAGGTTAAAACAAAGAAATAATATTATGCACACACCAATACATTGAAAAAACATGATTGAAAAAAGCGACTTACTTTTGATGAATTTTTCAAGTGGACATGGACGGCCAAATTCAAACTATGAGGAATAGTGATAAGTGTTCAAAGGAGTCTCGGAGCCGATTTCGATGAAAACTAAAACTGCATCATTGGATTTTTGAAATGTATGTTTAAATTTCTAGACAGGAATCGACCTCGTTGATTTTGAGAAATAACTCACCCTGTGTTATTACACCATTTGGTAGTATTGCTAACAATGATTCAATTTTGGGAAGATCCGATCCTTGTGAACGACACTATCGAATGGTATACTAATATAGGATTTATTTTTTCAAAATCATTCGATTCCTGTCTAGGAATACTGATTTTTCAAATATGTAATGATGTAGTTTTAGTTTTCATCAAAATCCGCTCCGAGACTCCTTTGAGTATTTTACGCTATTCCTCATAGTTTTGAATTTGGCCATCCACGCCCACTTGGAAAAATTCATCCTGTATATATTATATTATTGTGCATGTCACTCGTGTATGGTGTATACACGAGTGACATGCACAATAATATATTAAAAATATAAATGTACATCATAAAACTAAAATAAGCCTGTGAACGTAAAGTTTCAGCAAAAAACATTTTTTATCAATTGAACAGTTTACAGAATCAGTAAAAGTTAATAAAATCTTTCTCAGATTTAGAAGAAAACAATAAACCCATAGTAAAGAAATGTGTTGACATAAAAAGGATTTATCGGTCATAAAACAAGGTAGAACATCTCAATAACCTAGAACCAGCGTTGCAGTTAATCAACGTAATCTATTACGCTAAGAAAATAAGATTCTCCCCAGAGGTTTTTGGAGCGAATATCTAGATGTCTCAGATATTATACTCTAAGGTCTCAGATGTGTACAGATGATGCATATTACACACATGTACATACAAAGTACACTTCATAACAATATGTTTCATGCTATGTATTTATAGCTAAGTTCAATAAAGTGTTTTGTTTTATATGTATACATATATATTACTAGGAAATCACCCTCGCTTCGCTTCGGGAAAAATAGTAAAAAAATAAAAATAATATAGCCTATGTCAACCGGGGATAGTGTAGCTTCTCAACAGTGAAATAATTTTTCAAATCGGTTCGGTAGTTTCGGAGCTTTCC
Organism: Thymelicus lineola; assembly: GCA_963932265.1. Classification (NCBI taxonomy): domain Eukaryota; kingdom Metazoa; phylum Arthropoda; class Insecta; order Lepidoptera; family Hesperiidae; genus Thymelicus; species Thymelicus lineola. The sequence goes on along the minus strand of OZ010682.1, from coordinate 1,482,217 downwards.
TCTTTATAATATTAGTACAGATAAGTATTACATGTAATTCTGATTGATTAGAGAACAATGTCTTTGTAAGTATGTTTTCGTCAATACTAATTAAGTGTCTATTTGTAAGTTCGCCGTTACTTTGGATCCATTGCCCATCAAAATAGCGGGATCATACATCTTCATACAGTCATCGTGAAGCAATTTCCCACGGAAATAATAGGGTACCGTCATTATCTTTCAATCTGGACCGAGATTTGGACGCCTGCTCCAGTTGGGGATTTTAGAGGAAAATCAAATAAAAAATGATGGCGTAATAACTGTGTTAGGGCCTCAGTAAACAAAATATAAGGAAGTAATTTACAAGTAACAATTTTGTTCTAGCATTTATTAATTTAAAAATTATAGGCATACCAAATGGGAAAGAAAAATAGGTAAACAAAGCATGTTATTATTCAATAATAATTGTCATGGTAACTGCACTGTAAAGTATCAAGAACTCAGTCATAGATTTTATAAAATCAAACTATAATTATTAATCAAAACACAATTAAAATTCAAAAGTTAACCAGGTAACAGTGATATCTTTATTTCAATATAGTTATTCTTCTACTGTTGATGATCAAAAGCATGATGACCAGTTTTATGTATACAGTTTAATGGCCGTGAACTTACATCGGCGTGAATTGGGAAATTGCACACATCTTCATAATGCTCGTTACGAAGCAATTTCCAGCTCAGAAATAATGTAGCACTCCCTTATTGCCTACGCATTAGCACGATGAGCCTTTGCTTTTCGATTGGAGCCATTCTCCTCTGTAATAGGGTTGCTAACGTTGCGTGAGAATTGAATTCTCGATTTTAATTTACCTAATTCGTTTGACTACGAATATAATCCGGTGTGTCCAAAATGAATATTCTGCAATGTTTTCCTTTCTCGTTGTATCTATTTTTTGCGTGAAATTAAGAATTTTGAAACAATATAAAAATTTGGTATACAAAGCAAAAGGGTTCAGTATGCACCGCAGTATGCTAACCAACAACCAAAATGTACTTAGTACCGATGAGTGTATTACTTGACTCTTACATGAAAACTTCTACATTCACACACGTGCAAACTTTAAAATTTTTCAGCATGAAGTTTGCTTCATAGCCAAGTTCAAGTCTAATAAGTTGCTATTTTATTTATTTATTTATTTTATTGCGATGAATATAACAGAAAATTTCACTTTTACATAAAGTATTTTTTATTAATATTAACCGTCCGACATCTCAAAATGTTCGTATTAAAACGACATTAGTTCAAATGACATTCTGAATGCGCTGGCACAATGGTACGGCTCCAATGTTGCATTTTCATCACTAGCTTTAACGTCACAGCTACGTGATGTATATGTCACCGTAAAATCGTAAATAGAAAGAAAGAAAGAAAGAAAGGAAAAAAAATATTTCGTCATGGATTAAAACATGGTACAAGGTTATAAGAAAAAAAATAGCGTTACATTATAATCTATCCCGCGAGATTGTAAACTGTCGCAAGATTGTGAAACGTAACATACTGCTTATAATTTAACGCATTATTTTTCTTTCGATTATAATCTATGGAAATGAAACCGTCAAATTGTGAAATGGCATGCGACAAGATGAATTTAGTATAGAGTTACAAAAGTATTAGAGCGGGCATATCAAATACGGTTTGTCCATTAATTGAACACTTGATTTTCTTATCAATTTCTTATTACCTCGAATAAAGTTTTATTTTAATGCAGACTGGATGTGCTAACAGGAAGAAGAAATTCTTGAGTACTCGCTCGCAGCTCGTTAAAATTTCACAAAGCGAAGAAGAATTTTAAAATTTTTAAGTAAGATGATTCTTTAATGAAATTCAATAGAGAGTTTTAAGTTTGAGTATGTGAAACTATTTACACTTAAGCGAGAGTCTAGGTAGTGTTTCATTAACTTTTAGAGGTTCGACTATTTTTAAGAAGAATATTTAAGTTAGCCCTATCCATTAAAACCTACTTGGCAGCTATCTGGCGCATTAAATATATGTAAGTAGGTATGTGTAAAAGTATGGAGATAGTCTGTACATATTAGCATAGTATGTATATGGATAAGTTCATGGTTAAGGATTAAATAATCCCTTATCACATATTTTAACCCATTATTTTCAAAATAATTTCAGCCTTCAAAAGGTTAATCTGAAAGCAAAGTTTTTAATTCAAAACTTAAAAACGAATTAATGTTAAAATAAGAAAATATCACTAAATAATTTCATTTTTTCTAGACAGAGTCTTCAGAGTTATAGATATATTTTCTAATTCCAGTCGATAATAAAAATATATTAAATGAAACTACACAAAACTGTGTACATCAGCAAGTAAAATAAAGTACAGAATTTAATTATAACGTAGTTCTAAAATATGAACCTGTAATAACAGTTCAAGAAATTATAAACTAATTAAAACTTTTTGAGCTGTAAGGGTTCAATAGCCATGCAGGCTACAGCAGAGTTTTTACGGTGTCTGCAATTCGGTCCTAATTGTTATTTTTCCACATTATTTTCTGTACATATTCTTCTGTATATTTTTTTATTTATTTTTCTCGGTACGCCTCAGTTTCTTAATTACAGGCTTTATAGTACTGTATAACTGTATTTTTTAAAAACACGAACTCGCTCTAATTGAGTGTTAAGTTACAGATAAGTTAAAAACGAAGTTCTTATTTAAAAGATCTCCCTTAAATTTAGCTTACAGTATATAAATATATTTTTTTCAATATTTCAGTCTATCATCAATCAGTAAGAGTAAGTAAAAATATCAAGCTAATTGAAGAACTAGAAGAGCGGTTGTACTAAAAAATGAGGTTTATATACATTTAAATAAATAATAGAAATAAGAATACCAGAGTATTCTTATAAAAAAATTCAATTAATTGGGATTAATTGCTATAGAATACAGGCTTGTTACTAGTTTTACTCACCTCAGTAGTTTTCTTCTTACATTTATCGGTGCCGGCAAAGATATTGAGTTGCGTAGAGCCCGGCTTGAGTGGACACTGGTCGATGTCTACCCTCCGAAGATCAATGTCGATGCCACTCGTACCTCTGAAATACAAGCATTATCTTTAACTTGCGCTCTGCGGTTTTGTCCGCGTTTTTCGGGATAATAATTACCCTGCATGTTATTACAAATCATGGCCTGTCTGTGTTCTGAATTTCGGGAAAATCCGCTTAGTAGTTTTTGCGTGAAAGATTAACAAATATCAATACATCCATTCTCATAAACTTTTACATTTATAAGAATAAATAATATTAAAAAAAATTAAAAAACACGCTTTTATAGAAAATTCAACTAAAAAATAGAAAATAAATTTGAATTAAGAACCGTGTAATTGTAATAAAAGCGTGGGGTGCTTTTTAAGATATTACCAAAATGATAATCCTTCTACTCATTGACACCATGCACCCCACGCTTTTATTACTGAATTTTTATTTAAATATTGAATTGTCATCGGTCCTCGATAAGTCTACGAAGTTTAAAAGAAATCTGACCGTTTGAAGTGGGTCAAAATCAAGTCCAAAGGAGTCGGTTACAAACAAACAACAAGTTACAAACAAACATACATGGTGAAGCTAATATAAAGCGTGTAAAAATGCATTGTCATCAGAACTTAAGTAAAATGCAAATTCTCCAATAGAAAAAGTAGGTTTAATTAGGCTTGCAAGATATGACTCACACAAATAAGCTAAATAAAACTGTTTAAAAAACTTTTCAGTGACAGCAAAACTCTTCGCTATACTTATTTTTCTGACTATAGAGAACTAATTAAAGCTACGTCGAGTTTGCTCAGACCGAGTCCATTGCGGCCATGCGGGTGGCACTTCCAGCTGCGGGTAAACCGAAATACGGTCATCGTATTTTCACAGCTCGGTAACTTTGAACACTAAAAAATTGTGTCAATGTTTAATTAAAAATGAAAACCTCCACAGCTTTTTTTAAATAACAGCCAGCAAATAATTAGTCGTGTATAGGGTGTAGAAAGTGTTACCTATCAATGATGCCTGTATGAATTGATGATTTTGAATTTTGACAGGAATCTATAAGTATATCAAAAATCAAAACTTAAAAAATCTAGATGTCTAAAAAATCTAATGTGATTTTGTATAAAAAAACAAGTAGACTTCAACAAAAAGGCGTAGGATAAATGAGTTCTTAATTAATGACAAAGACGCATGGAAATGACCAGCTCTGCTACTAGTTCCGTTCAAGTTAGTGATTTTTATTTGTAACAAATATGTCTATAATATATTTTTATTTTTAAAAGATGTGCTGAGGAGTTTCTTTACGGCTTTCCTTCTCCTCCATGACAAAGCACCTTTCCGAAAAGCAAGAAATGACGTGCATCAGTGATACCTATATGAATAAATTATTTTGAATTTGAATTTGAACATTTAACAAAAAAATTGGTTGTCTGTAAAGTCGGTTTACGGACAATGGTTTTACGTGATAACGTCTATTTCGTAGAAGAATAATTTATGATATAAATAATGTAATGTAAGAACGTAATGGAAGCCCTACGCACGGAGCCGCGGTGCTACTCGCCAGTTGTGTCAGCTTGAACATGGCTTGACGCGCCACCGCGACCCGCGTATCTAGCTAGATTATAATATTAAATTTCATACTAACTATACGATTTTAAACATATTTGAGTTGAAAATTTGGTTTAAATCGTTTTAAATATCAGGAGCTGCGCGACATCTGTGATTTTCTTGACTACAACTAAAGTCCGAGTCGATGTACTGTGCAAAGTTCTTTCAAGTAGTTCATACCTATAAACAGAGATGACGCTATTGTAGATTTTCGTTTTCATATAATAATAATACGTACGAGCTACGAGAAATCATTTCTTTTCAAAAGATTGTAAAATAAAATAAAAATTACAATTTTACATATTAAATTACAGATATTATATATTTCGTTTTATTATTATTCAGCGTATCTCTTTCTCGATACTTTGCGCGCGTTGTGGCTCGTGACCTTCCAAGCGGACCGATTACGCTTGAGTGGGAGAGAGACGGCCGGTCTAGCGTGCCTCTCTCTCTAATGCTGCGCGCGCTTCCGTGACGTTACTCGGTTTTCGTGAATGCCTCCCAGGCTCATCGTCTTTATAAACGTTATCACGTTAAAAAAAACACGTTCTGTAAGTATCACTATAATATCTACGTTGCATTCCTTTTATATTTTAGGTGTTTCCTTAATTTCTTAGATCACATAATCAGATCTGAATTTTAATTAAAATCGAACCAAACTGGAAGATGTAGTTATCCAAATCGGCTGATAAATGATGTTGAGTTCTGAGATAACAAACATTAAAAAAAAATACGGCCGATTACCTCCACTCTGCGCATGAATACAGACGTCAGTATCTACCTGTTAGCTTTTACAGCATTTCCTTATCTTTTATGCACATGCATAGCCGGTTGTTTTGAATTCATTAGAATGAGCTCATTACTTCCAAAAAGAGGCCAGAAAAATGAGAAAAGACATAGCAAACAACAAAATTATCAAAACAAGCATTTATGTTAAAAAATTATGTTTATGCTAAATATCATAAACCAAGTAACATAAGTATTTATAGGATTACCACACGTGTACGCCACTCATCACTAAGCGTTTATAAAATACAAAGTCGTGATACATAGAGTACTTTTTTAAAAGATGCCTGGTAATGAAGCGAGCGAGATGTGGGATTTGTTATAAAAATCTTTGGTGGAAGCTGCCATAGCATATGGAAAGCAAAGCAAAAGCAAAGAAAAGTATTTACATTACGATTACGATACTAAGGGTGCAACATATTCATGAAACCCAATGCTAAGTTTATGTAATTTAGAAAAACTGCTGAAGTATTTTACTACTAGTACAGAATTAAAACATTTTCCCCAATGCGGTCTAGTTGTAATCCATGATCTGGGTTGGGTTTTTCTAGACATTTGTCTAGAAGGGGACGCGTTACAACAGCTGCATAAATGATAAGCTAGAAAGTTACTTTATACCTACATAATATTTTTGGGATAGCTCATATTATAAGCTACTTGTTTTTTTCCTTTCACATGCTATTACCTTCAGGTAAACGTGTAATGTCGCAGGTGATAATTAGATTTCGTAATTTACGCCTCAACTCAGAGTAACGAACAGTTATTTAAATTTCTCCTTAGTAAAGAATCACTATACAAATTCTTGACTAAGGAGCGATTTAAGTAACCGTTACTCTAAGTTGGGGAGTTAGTGTGATAATTTTCAGTCGGTAGAAAATGGCTTGTTGAAGTTTTGCCAAGTCTCTCGCATTATTTGTTAATTATTGTACCAAAAATGTGTTCATTATGCGAGAACGATAATTTAATGTCATTAATGACAGTATATTGCAATTTGATACGTAATAATTAATTATTTTAATAATTTTCCGTCTGATATTTCAAGTGATTTTCCGTCATTAGCAGGATTTAAATTTGTTTCCAATTAGCGAATTCAATTAGTGGTTTCAGGCATTGCAGTTACTATTACAATAAGCAACGATGAAAGTTATTCTTAATATTTTGGTCTTGATGTTACGTGACGTGTTGGTTATTAGCATTAGGTACTAGATTATCACCTTATAAGATATTTGATCAAATATGATAATTATATTTTTACGATTAAGTGTTAGCAGTTCTTTGTATAGTTTGTCTTTCATATGCATATGTCACATATATCTCTGAGCGCTTTTATATTATACGTAATAGATAATTTACACAATGTGCATGATTTTCATTAGGTTTTTTTTTTGAAAAAATATTTGTTTATTAGTAATACACAGATATTTTAGGGATGCGAATAATTGGGATCTATCCCCCGACCGGAAGACGACTGTGATGATACTGATTATCACGACTTAGTAATTCATGGTTTTATTTTAATCTTCTTCTACACATAAGTAATTTAACATAAAGTGAGCAATATATTTATTTCAACCAGTAATATTAAAAAAAAACTTGAGAGGTGTCAAGGGACACCCGGATGGAAAGAAGTTCCTTTCGATTTAAGTATTGTTTTACGCGCTCAGCAGTGTGATTCAGCAATATGAAACTAGAAACGCTAGCGTGATTCAGAAAGTTGTACAGCGCCATCTAGTGTCATATTACTGAATCACTTCAAAAAGTGTCGTGACAACTTTTCGTAAGAATTTTTTCCGTCTAGCCCCCTTTCATAACGCGCGATAAGGAACTTCGTTCCAAAAACAAAATAAAAAAGTTATCCAATAATATCGACGCATAGTTTTTCGAAGAAAAGTGAGGACGGTTAAATATAAATATTAAAAACGAATGGCATCGTTTCTGTGTCTTGAGGATGCATTGCTTAACTGGATTACCCAAATCGGGGAAATATGATCCCAAAATCCTCGATTCTAGGGTGTAATAGGAATATCCGTTGAAGCACTTCGATTGAAAGTCAAACCCATATAAACATCTTTTCACAATCAGGTTCATTAACTCCGTGGAATCATCAATCAACGCCCATTTTGTACGTCTATTATATTTAGGAAATTTATTACGCATTTTGAAAAGTTCATAACTGTGACATTAACTTTTCTATATTAAGTGCCGTTACGAATTTCGAAGTTGGCCCGAGTTGCCACTTGCGTTAACTTGAATGCGAGTAGATGTTTTAAGAGGTTTCTTGCTCTGTTTAAGTTAAGAATTTGAGTAGGTAAATTATTTAGATGATTTATAATAACAACAGTATAATACAACGTCAGTGCACGTAGAGTCATGCGGTAATCTGTGGGTCATGATGATATTTAAAACGTTGAACTTTTGTTAATTAGATACGGGTCATGTGCGGTAATCGCAGGGGCGATCCTTCTGTATATATATGTTTGGACTATATTATGTATATATGTAATGCCTAGGTCGGTAGTATATCCAATCCAATATCACAATCAGTAAAAAAGAACCCACAGACCCTAACATCAAGTGTCGCAGGATTGCGCTGCGCACGAATAAGCAGTCGCTTCTCTCTGCTTGTTTCACGGCACGGCCGGAGAATAGCACCATACCTATACGTTATGGGCTGCAGGATGGACAGAAAACTCCACAAACGTTGTGAATATACCAATTTTCCATCACCTGAGTTGACGCAACTCCCAATTTTTTCCTTTACAGAAATCAGCGCTATTTCTGAATCACGCTCATGTGACTTCTTTTGCGGGTTTTATAAGTGCTTAAATATGTTATTAGATGACGCTTTACTCATTTCTGAATCAGGTTGTTAGAAAGAAGATAAAGAAAATTTAGCAAATGTAACTTACTATGATCACATTGGAATCATTGTTTGGTCAAAAATTTTACTATTTATCACTGCCTTCATGGTTAACTGTATCTATAAGATCCAAGACATTTCCCGATTCAAAGAGCCTTTTATGTATTTTCTCCACGCTGTCCATCGTGATTTATCGGCCGAAAAATAAATTTAATCATCCTATTAATATTATAACACAAATGTCAAAGTTGGTGAATATTTTTGGATGTTTGTTCCTCAATCAGGCCAATACTTAACCGATTTAGCTGAAATTTGGAATGGAACTAGCTTATATCCAGGATTAACATATAGGTTACTTTTTGTTTCGGAAAAGTTCAGGGTTCCCGCGGGATGTATTCAAAATCGATATCGGCATGTAAATCTAAATTAATTAATTAAAAATTTCGTTTCGAAACCACTCTACCGCGGGCGAAGCTTCGGGCAAAAGCCAGTTTTATTGTAATTACTCCCCATAACACACTCCTCAACAACAATACTTGTATTCACTTTTTAATAGTGTGTTTCAAATGTCTGTTAGCCTTTGCTTAGGCTGTTAGCCTTTAACATTATGGTAATTTGATAAAGCGCTGACACTCGTTCCCAATATTCAAATCAGACCTATAAAATTCAACTTCAAAACAATATCCCATAAGAGTCTCGGGGCTGGGTATAATAACGTCGCATAACCTACAGCTGGGATATTCTTGAAAGCTTGGATGCAAGGTATTTTCAGCTTTAGGTACTAGCGTATACTCAGCGTATGCTACTACCACATAATTCTTAATAGTACCTATAAAACATTTGTATGGGAAAAGTAAGGACTTCATTAATGGACATACAGTTTGGGGCATATTAGTTGGATAGTTTCAAAGTCTATAAAAGACATCGCCATATACATTTTTTGTGTTTTATATGTACATACGAATGTATATAGTACATTGGTAATCCGAAACAGGAAGTACTTATTTGCTACGTATTAACACCCATAAAATGTATTTCTTGCTGTGTACTGAACAAATTAGAGTGAGAAAGGTAAAGCTCACAAATATCGCGATTGTTATAATTCATACCAAATGAAGAGTATACTGATGTAATTAAGACAACATAATATATTATATAAAGTGCATTATAAGATTATGTACTCAACTGTATGTATGTTCTGGCTAATTTTAATAACAGACACTCTGGATAACTTTGAATTTCAAAGTAACTTTGGACCCCGCTGTGCAGTTTCTGTTCCTGTTTAATTTATCCAAACCTAACCCAAGTTACTTAATACTGCACATGCACTTATTGTTCTTGACGCCAAGTCAAAGGCTTTTGTCTTTGTCATGTTCAAAGTAACATTGAATTTTTTTTATGGATTTAGCCGGCAAACGAGCTGGCGATCCACCTGATGCCCTATGGACATCAGCAACACCAAAGGCATCGCTGATGCGTTGCCGGACAAGAAAGAGAGAAGAAAAAGAAAGAAAGAACTGGCACTCAAGCCCCCAGCCGGAACACAACGAGTCTTTTAGCGGCTGATTCATGCTCAAGGATGGTACACAGGCGAACCTCATAGAGAAATAATAATAGTAATAATGGTATTAATTAACAATTAAAATCAATATTACCATTATATTCCCTCGAGGGGCCCTACCACCAGCGGGTAGTGGCAGGATTCTTTGTCATCCAAGTTGACTGTAAGATAAGACAGTTACATTTAAAAGAGATATTGCAATTAAAATAATTTCGACTAAGCATTTATTTATTTAAACTATATTATAACAAATGCAATGTGGTACAAAAGGCGGCAGACTAAATGCTAAAAGCATTCTCTGCCAGTCAACCTTTGGGTAGTGGGCAAACAACGAAGGCGGTCATATAAATACAAACTAAATATGAATTGCAACAGAATTGCACAGAGAACAATATTCTTACTGTGAAATAATAATATCATATATCTGTTGGTGTGCTTAGGACTGTATTTGATTGGTAACTTAGGTTCACTTATGTACTTCGTATAAGGAATGAAAGAACGGTGTGTCGCTTATGAAGGTTTATTTGCAACTGGACAATTTATACTACACAGATGCATACAGTGCACTCATTCGTCCGCATTCAAACATTTTATAGCAGATTGCATCAACATGCCGCCCACCAAGGACTATTAGAGTCCTTCATAATAAAGGTTTTATCTTAACGACTAACACTGAGCTAGCAGTAAGATAATGACAACAAATAATCTTTGAAATGAACTTACAGCATTGATTTGACTTGAACAACATACATACATATTGAATTGAAGCAACTATACATTTGGTAAATTAACAAATAATTAATTGTAACAGTTTATTTATCATTTTGATTCTGAAAATTAATTTGAAAGTCTAACCTTGCATCCCATTCCTCACTCATGCTTGATAAAGAATTTGACAAAATATTTTTGCTTATAAATTGAATAAAACTTAAGAATTTACATCAATTGGCAGAGGGCATAATTTACACATAGATCTTTGCACAACACTATCACCACTACGCACACTGTACACTCTTGTGACACCGTCAGCGCCAGGATGTTTAGCAACTATACGTCCCATCAACCATTTCCCAGATGGCATGTTATCATTTTTTATAAGCACAATGTCACCTATATTGAATTCCTTAATCTGTTTATGCCATTTGGGTCTTTGTTGCAATCTAGACAAGTATTCCTGTTGCCATCTACGCCAGAAATCTGATAATAATTTTTGCTGGTGCTGCCATCTGGACAGGTTACTAATGGGAACATTTTGTAGGTCTGAAGCGGGAACGGTTATAGGCATTTCACCAATTAAGAAATGGCCTGGAGTTAATGGTTCAATGGTGTCTGTATCTGAGTTTTCGATTGGACTTAAAGGTCTCGAATTGAGACACGCCTCGATTTGACAAAGGAGTGTGGACATTTCCTCATATGTCAAATGTGATTTAAGAATCCTCTTCAAGTGGTGTTTCATGGATTTAACACCTGCTTCCCACAATCCACCCATGTGCGGGCTGTATGCTGGTAGGAAATGCCATTGTGTGCCATCAAGTGCGAGAGCTTCAACTATGTCTCCATCGAATTGTAACTTGGCTTCGGCCCAGGCTGTCGTTAGTTCCTTGTTAGCTCCTACAAAATTTCTACCTTGGTCGCTCCAGAGATGTGCACATCGACCTCGTCTTGATACAAATCTATTGAATGCCCCAATAAAAGCTTCTGAGGAAAGATCTCCGACCAATTCTAAATGGACTGCCTTTGTCGACATGCATATAAATAAGGCTATGTATGCTTTATTGGTCTTGGCGCCTCTTCCTTTCGACATCAGGATTTGGTAAGGGCCGGCAAAGTCTACCCCACTATGAAGAAAAGGACGCGCGGGAGTAACTCTAACTCTGGGTAAATCTCCCATCATTTGATTCCTGGTAGCAGCCTTCAGTTTCGCGCATATAATACATTTTCTTATCTCTGCCTTAACCAATTTCTTTGCTTTCAGGATCCAGAATTTCGATCGCAGATAGCCGAGCATTAATTGACATCCACCGTGCAGCGTCTTCCTGTGGGCTTCAGCCACTATTAATGTAGATAGGTCGTTGTCATGATCAAGAATAATAGGATGTTTACTATCTTCAGTAAGATCAGAATGCCTGAGCCTGCCGCCCACCCTGAGGACACCATCTTCATCAAGGTAAGGTTGTAATGTTTTTAATTTACTTTCTTTTCTAATTGTTTTGTTTCTTTTCAGGTGCTGTATGTCGTCTTCGTAAGTATCCTTCTGTACCATTTTTATACATATTTTTAGCGCTTCATCTAATTCTTGTGTTGTTGGAACTGTATCTTTGTTTGCTAATTTATTTCCCTTTAGAAATCTTTTGCAGTAAATTATTGATTTAAGTAATTCTTTTAAATTTGTGAAATGTTTAAATTTTGTTACTAATTTGGATTTTTCTATTTTCAGGTTTACATGGATGATTTCTTTTCTTTCTAGGTTAGTTGTTATGTTCTGTGGTCTCTTGTAATTAATTCCAGCTTCACTCAACCACTCTGGGCCTTTCCACCATATTTTGTGTTCCTTTAAATCTAGCAGCGGCATACCTCTTGAAGCAATATCTGCGGGATTATAGTCCGACTGAACATGATACCAGTTATGATTTCCCATAGTATCTAGGATTTCAACAACTCGATTTCTTACAAAGGTATTCCATCTTGCAGGATCTCCAAATAGCCAAGAGAGGACGATAGTGGAATCTGTCCATGCGTAAATCTGAGAGGTACGTAATCTCATAGCTTCTCTAATCGATTTTAAAAGTCTGGCAAGCAAAACTGCTCCACAGAGTTCCAGGCGTGGTAATGTTTGCGGTTTGTTAGGAGCTACCCTTGTTTTGGCTGCGATGATGCTTGTCTTTATTTCTCCTTCAGGTGTTCTCACTCTTAGGTACGCTACAGCAGCGTAAGCTCGCTCTGATGCATCGCAAAATCCATGTACAGTCACATTTTTCATTACTTCATCAGTTGTATATAGCCATCGAGCAATTTGAACATCAGGTAAGTGTTGAAAGTTCTCTCTGAGTGTAGTCCAACTATCAGCAGTTAGTGGATCCACATCGTCATCCCACGCTACGCCTTGTAACCATAATCTTTGAATAAGTAGCTTAGTAGGTAGCATTGCAGGGGCTAACCACCCAAGTGGATCAAATAAGCGTTGAATATCGGCTAATATGCTTCTTTTTGTTATTCTTTTAGCCATAGGAGGTAGTGTAAAGCTGTACTCGAAATTATCAGTTCCCATATTCCATTGCAAACCTAATGCCTTTATAGTTCCATCAATCGTTATGTCTATTTTAACTTGAGAGCTTCTTTGCGATTGTTCAAATTGTTTCAGGAAATCAGCATCGTTTGAACACCATTTTTGTAAACAGAATCCCCCTCTTTTTAAAATTGATTCTATGCTTTTAGCTGTTGTTATTGCCTCTGGTAGAGTATCTTTGCCTGACATCAAGTCGTCCATATAGAAGTCCTCTTTAATGATCTTGATGGCCCCATAGTCATCAGGATGACCTTCATCATCGGCAACTTGATGTAATGTCTTTACTGCCAGATATGGTGCTGAAGCAGTTCCAAAAGTTACTCTCATTAGTTTATAGTCTCTTACAGGTTCATTTATGCTGTTTCGCCATAGAATTCTTTGAAGGTTTCTGTCTTGATCAGTTACTAATATAGCTCGGTACATTTTTTGGATGTCGGCAGTAAAGCAAACTTTCTTCATACGCCATCGCATAATAAGGCTTCTCATATCGTCTTGCAATTGTGGGCCTACTAACAGCTCATCGTTGAGTGAAACGTTGTTAGTCCCCTTTTGTGATGCATTAAAGACAACTCTTACTTTTGACGTCTCCTTCTCTTCTCTTACGACTGCATGATGTGGCAGATATACTGCTGGGTTGTTTACTTCGTTAGGTTGTACTTCTTCCATATGATTTAAATCCTTGTATTCTTGCATGACTTTAATATATTCTTCCTTTAATGTTTCATTTCTATCGAGTCTCTTTTCCAGTTGGTGTAATCTTTTTAATGCTATATTTCTTGTTTCTCCATGAGGTGATAGAAGAATGTCTGTTTTTGTTGGTAGCTTCACGACGTATCGTCCATCGTTAGTTCTGGTAGTAGTAGCTTTGAATATTTCTTCACATTTCAATTCTTCTTTCGTTGGTTTCTTTCCTTCATCTTTATCTAGCTCCCACATTCTTTTCAACATGTCATCTACATTGACGTTATGGTGCATGGCGATGACATCTTCTCTTTGATTCACGTCATGAACGGGCCCAAAGAGAATCCAACCCAGGCAGGTATTTTGAGCACATGGAGTACCTGGGGGACCCTTGATAACTTCGCTCTTCATAATTTGGGCACATACATCCACACCTAGCAACATGTCTATTGGACCTGGTAGATTATAGCTTGGGTCTGCCAGGAAGAGTCCTTGGAGGTGCGGCCAGGTGCGTGAGGCAATGGAGCGTGATGGTAAGTTTGTAGTGAGTTGCGTTGCCATAACATAAACTTTTATCTTGGTATTAAAACTTGAATCGTGTCTTGATAAAAGTTGTATTTCTGCTGCATGCTTGATTTTTGTTTTAGTAGAACCAACACCCGTGATTGTGCCGTTAATAGGCGTTCTCTTCAGTCTTAGCATCTGGGCGGCTCTCTCGCTTATGAACGTCGCTTGTGAACCATTATCTATGAGGGCACGTAGCACTGTAGTATGTCCTGATTCGTTCCTCACAGGTACCATCGCCGTAGCCAATAGTGCTGTAGGAGTACTAGCAGTGAAGTGTGATGAAAAGTCGACGTTTGATTGTTCAGCAGGATCTTGTGATGATTGAACCTCGCTGTGATGTACTTGTTTATTATCTGGCTGATTTGATGACGTCACTGGCATAGATTGATGTATTAATGTATGGTGACGTTTTCGGCATAGACGGCAGGACAACGTGAGGCGACATTTATTTGCTGAGTGTCCTGGGGCCAGACAATTGAAGCAAAGGTTGTTCTTTTTTATGTATTCACACCGTTCTGTTGGTTGCATCTTTGTAAATTCTCTGCAATGACATAGTGTATGGGATTCTTTACACATCCAGCAACTTCTCGGTTTAAGTGATTGCTTATTAGTCGTTGTAGAAATGTGCACTGCGTATTCTCGGGTCCTAGTAGGTTTCTCTCTCGATAAAGGGTTGATAAGCTCCAATGTACGAAATTTAGAATGAAGAAACTTGCTAAGTTCATCCCATGTAGGTAACGTTTCATTATCTTCATGATAGGTACATTGCTCCCAGTCACGGTGAGTATCTGGATCTAGCTTTTGCACGACGAGAAATATAATCAACGGATCCCATGAGTCAGTGGCCAATTTTAAATTTTTAAGACTGTTGATACACTCTGTAGTTGTGTCTAATAAGGATTTAATATTGCAAGCTGTTTGTGAAGTTATCTTTCTTTGAGTAAAAAGCCTTTTTAGAAGTGAATTTACAATCAGTCGTTTGTTACCATACCTGGTTTTAAGCATAGACCATGACTGCTCATAATTACCGTCCGTAACTTGGATGTGTCTTAACAATGTTTCAGCTTCTCCAGATAAACTACTCTTCAAGTAGTGTAGTCGTTGAACATTGCTAAGTGACGTATTATTATGCACCAACGACACAAACAAATCTTGGTAGGCTGGCCACTCTTCATATACTCCCGAGAATGTAGGTAGTTGTATCCTTGGTAACTTAACAAGTCCTTGATTATCCCCGTAAGTGTACCCGGCGGTCGGCGTAGTTGATATACGTGTAGGTTTCTCGTACGAACTCAAAATATCTTTTAAATCCGCCTTTATGCATAAAT
This sequence comes from Thymelicus lineola, assembly GCA_963932265.1. Lineage (NCBI taxonomy): Eukaryota > Metazoa > Arthropoda > Insecta > Lepidoptera > Hesperiidae > Thymelicus > Thymelicus lineola. The sequence continues at coordinate 1,466,518 of OZ010682.1, read as the reverse complement.
ACAAGTCTTCATAAACAAAATAATCTTCGTTAACAAAGTATGAAATATCTGTCTTCTTTTCTTTCGGAACGCATTTCACTAATTCTTCATGGTATTTCTTGAAAATATTCCAATATTCTTCTATTGATTGTACGCGTGACTCGATGTAACCTCGGGTTAATCTACTCTTGGGGCATTTCTTTAAATTAGTTTGTGCTTTTTGTAGTTGTAACGCCGTATCTTCCAAAACCGCTAGTATTTGTTCGGCTGCACTCATATTGTATCGTAATAAAGGTTACTTCAGCTTAGTAACGCGTAATAATCTTCGTAATAAACAATTCGTAGTATTATGTGCAATTAGTAAAATCTTCCTGCATAAAAACACGTGTATCTCTCGATTGAATAGGCTTGCGTAAACATCTATTGTTCTCCGGCCGGCCGCTCGACCCGTCTTTTGTATTTCGCTTCGATAACACTGCTCACTATCCGGCTCGATATTCGACCATATGTTGGTGTGCTTAGGACTGTATTTGATTGGTAACTTAGGTTCACTTATGTACTTCGTATAAGGAATGAAAGAACGGTGTGTCGCTTATGAAGGTTTATTTGCAACTGGACAATTTATACTACACAGATGCATACAGTGCACTCATTCGTCCGCATTCAAACATTTTATAGCAGATTGCATCAACATATCAATTATAATATATCAAAAGCATTGTGGGTACAGTAAACTAAGGTTATATTTACCGAAGCATGGGTCACAAGTAACTAATTGTTTGTTGTTGTTTTTATCAACCTGAGGCAAATTAAAACTTTAGTTTTTGCGACTTTCCGTAAATAGGGATGTTGACACTATTTATAAATTTATGTCTAAAATATTAGTGGTAACATTTGAAGGCTTAAAATATGATTCTTTTATTGAAATCAATCACAATAAATTAAATATCATTAATTTAAAATGTTAAAAATTGTACTCACTGTCACGTGACCTCAAACGTCATTTTGAGAATATGACGTCATTGAAACAATTTTATATGGAAATTCAACAAACTTAGTAGACAGATAGTATTGAATATAGTTTAGTGACGTCACGTGACGTTTTTGGTGGGAAATTTGATAATGATTTGTATTTATCAATTTTTGTTTTTAAATTGAAGATTATTATTTTTATAATATTTTTTTCGTTAATATTGAGGTTCTAGCTATAAAATAATATTGAATTCTAAAATTAGTCAACATCCCTATTGGTTTCCCCTACTGTAAGTTTGAGTATAATAACTTTATTGTTTCTAGTGTATAGAAAACTGTCGTAAAAACTGAACAAGTGTATCTACTGGTGTGTATGTGAAGACGCAGGTAATTGCGGCCATCCCATTATTTCGGGCAGAAGAACGCTCTCGTGAGCTCTAGAGTTCCGGAAAATCGTATTTCTTGGTCGCTGGGCGAAACAATTCCTCGCAGAAATAAGGTCAGAGCGAATGAGCTCTCAGGGGTTTGATCTATGTATGTATGTATGCCCATGATCACGCGGTTTGTATGTGTCAACGTCTATTTGTAGGTAGGAGTTTACTTGATAAAGGGGTCTCAGCAATCTTCATTTTTCTTGTTTGTCGTCGTATTGTCGTGTACACAATAATAAAGTGTCAAGAAGCTATTAGGTATTAAAGTGAACTTTGTATGAGTTGGTACTTCTGTTATTCACCTTCCAACTTTTAAATAGTATGTCATTGATTGAGGCCAAACAATATGTTTATTATATGGAGTCGGTGGTTCGTATTTATACTAGGATTTAATAAAGGCGCTGTAAACCTTTAAAATTGGTTGGCATAGTAACGGTATTCATAAAGGCTTTTGAAATATTGTGCGTTAAAATTCGTACAATTCCTTTGATACTTTGTCTCATAGAAAACAGGTAAAATTAATTAACAACATTTTCTAGGAAATTCGTCTGAAGCTGTTTGACAAAAATATTTTCTTTTATAATATTTTTAGTCCAGTCATTATAATTATACATTAGAAATGCATGTGAAGCGAGAAGGCTAAATGGATATTATTGAAGAGGACTTAAAAAAGCTTAACTTCAAATTGTCGACCAAGATTTTATATAAGTATTTTCCGCCATCTTGACAAACGGGTTAAATTCAATTTTTTTTTACAATAAATCGGTTCTCCGATACAAAAAATACAAAAATTTTAATGCAATGATTTTTGTTGCTTTTTTTATAATTTACAATAAAATTAAGGTACTTTTTCACCTATCTTTCATCGTTATTGAGATCGAAAAAATCAATTTCGTTATGTTCTAGGACATTATTATGGTTCTTGGCTGAAAATCGGGTCTCTCTTTTCATCAGTTTATGAGATTTTTTGTTTTATCAGCGGTGAGTCTCCGTTCGCTTTTATACAGATAATATTATTCCATAATTCTGTCCGTTCTACAATAGTTGTTGTAATTTTACTGAAATGTCAAAAATTGTAGGATAGCTTATAAACATGAATATTTGTATGAATCCGAGTAAAAGTATTAAGACTACTCAAGAGATATGAAGAAACAAGCAAATACTTACAAAGCGCTGAAATTTTGCGCGAGTATTTGCGGATATCTAAATAAATGTTTGTACTTTGCTGGATTTGGTTTGCGCATATCAAATCAAAGTTCAAATGTTTGCAGAATCAATTGACTATGCTTAATGAGTAGTTGTGTGTATGTTAACCACTCTGGTTAAATTACTCCCAATTACTTGTGCCGGGATGGACAGCATTCGTCTGACCAAAGGTCAAACTGTCAGTCTATCATGCCCAAAGAAACTGATCCCAAATAATTACGATTTTCGTAATCATAATTGTTATGAATAGGTATACCTACGTACTAAATTACAATAGTTCAAGTCATATTTAAATATATAAACATTTGTGTTATGGAGGTAGAAAATTCATTGAACTTATTTCTACTCCTACCTTTCTCTCCAAAAATACTGACTCTAAAATAATAAATTAATATAAACTTAAAAAATGACATATGATTCATATGTCTTGAAATTTTTGAAGCTTGGTCAAACAGTTGACAGAAAATTAAAATAAAGAATAAATAAAATATTTTTTCACCGACAATTTGGCTGTCATTTGGCTAAAATTCCAAAATGTAATTTCTTTAAATGTTTTTTTGTCAGTAAAGTATTTTATGTTTACGAAGTCACGGTTAAACAGCTAGTCTATTTAATTAAAGCGAAAGAATATATACACCGCTATCTAAACACGAAATCTCAAAAACTGTTGACAGATGAAGATGCAATTTGCCAGGTAGTTTATCACCAGGAGACGTCTACTAAGAACGGATTTATGAAAAATTATCTCTCAAGGGGCAAAATTAGAGCATGAAAGTTTGCAAGAAAATTTGCCATTATTTTTAAGTTAGAAATATCCAGATTTATATAATACTAGCTGATCCGGTAGACGTTGTTCTGCAATATGTTTTATATTATTATATATTTATACTTTGAAGTCCCTTTCGCTTCCAGTAAATGGCGCTACTGGTACACAGCTGAATTTAAAAATAACTTTTTTTAGTCGCAGATAAGTTCCTGACGGGAAAAATGGTCAAAAACTATACTTGAAGCGTATAGTATATTGTGTAAAAGTTTGAGTTAAATCGGTGAAGAACTTTTCGAGTTTATGAAGCGTACACAAACCAACTTAACATTTTGATATATTATGTAAAATGTATGAAGATGAGAACACGGTTAGAAACAAAAGTGACTTTTATTCAAATAAGTGGATTTGGGATATGATGTTTGTATGGGGCAGGTGAAAACCATTGTTATTCAAAAGCGAAGAATTTTCTGTCAGTAAATATTGTATGCGTTCATCTAGCCATCAGCCTTTACGAGTCCTCTGCTGGACATAGGCCTCTCCTAGCTTGCGACAATCTGACTGGTTCTGAGCCTTCTGAATCTAGCTGGTATTCAGCGGGTATCCGCTGTCTTCCTCAGTTGTCAGTTCACCAGGGGGAAATCCTATGCTCCTTCTTCCAAGACGTGGTCTCCACTTGAGGACCTTCCTTCCCTTTTCTTATAGTATGCATACTAAGCCCTAAATTGTTTCAAAACTTCAATTAATTTCACTTTTAATTACGACCTTTGGATGATTCAGTTACCACACCACATGGTTGACAATTAAACTTTGGTGAAACCAATTTAACTTTCAGTTAGTGGTTAGGTAACTGACCGTCTGGGTTTGAATTTTTGATGACTACGTAGCTCTATAGCGGTGATGTTAAGCAATTCTTGTATATATATTCTGAATCTCGGAAACGGCTCCAACGATTTTCATGAAATTTTAATAGTATGCAGAGGGTTTCGGGGGCGATACATCAATCTAGCTAGGATTCCTTTTTTGAAAATGTCGTTTTATCCGTGTTTTCAGGCAATGAAAAAGTACTACAATAGACACTTCCTGACATTTATTGGCGAGTAGCAACACTAAAGCTATTTTAGTAGATGGCATTGTAAGCAACATTAAACCGAGCAAAGATCGGTACTAATAATTATTGTACAAATTAGTCATTTGATTCAAAACGTTTCGAATAAAATATTCTTTGTCCCTTTTAAATGAATCAAAGTCGTGCATCATTAGGAAGAATGAAACGCAGTGCAAATTGTAAAACTTTTCTAAGTCTAAAAGGCGCCTTAGATTTCTAGAAAAGCTTTTTTACTCAAGGGAGCCTTGATTCATGGGAAAATACAATTAAGTATACCTATTTATCAGATGTCTTACTTTTCATGTAATGACCCTAATTAGATGAGCTTGCTACAATCTCCAGGTCCATGTGACAAATCTCGAATAGCACTGTAAGAGGAGGGCCTGTAGGTAATAGGTTGTTAGCTTAAGGTGTTAATAAGAATATCAGGAGTAAGTGTTTCCACATTATTCGATCCGATATCGTTTGCGGACACCGGTAGCCGATATCCGACTTACGATATCAAGTGATATCGTCTCGTATTTCCGATGAAATCGTTCCGATTCGACCATTTTCTCTTTGTGTGTGAAAACTTTATTCGCTGTATCTGTTATATTATTTTGCGATGCAAAAAATCTGTCCACAGACAACATTGGATACATTCCATTGTGAAAGCTAAATATTCAGAGGAAGCATTTTATACCATTTTTAACAAGCTACAAAACGCAACTGGAAGGTTTTTTAATTACTTTCATATAAGTGAATCCTTATACCATTATTTGCTTATTTATCTAACAAACAGTATCAAGAAACAAGATACACATTTGCGTCAGGTTCTGTGCACATAGAGACAATATAAATACAATGTGTATAGAACACATGCAAATATTATCGTCCGACAGCACACGGGCATGCGATGGAGCATCCGATACGGATATCGGATCGGATAATGTGGAAACGCTCTTAGTCGTTAGGATGACAGTGGAAGAACGGCTATTGTAACTTCACGTTAGAAGAGAACTTCACGTGTCTTGTTGTATTAATTTCTTCTTTATATATTTCACTCTGTCACGGTCTTTACATTTTTTAATTAAATATGGATGTCAATGGAAGTATTTTTAAATGGATTTATTTAGCTTGCCCTGTTTGTTCTTTATTTTTTTTAGTCTAATTTTGTGAGTAAAATTTTACCCCTTTCGTGTTGACAGATTGATCTGATATTCGGTACACACCTTTAGTTCTGATGACAATACAATTTGGTGAAAAGCATGACCTGATACTACACAAAAGTTTCGCTCGAGGCGAGAGAACTCCTTAACGGTTATGGGACTTGTTATCGGACAACGTTAGGGAACACAGTCAAATTTTTCTTATACAGTACCTACCTAAATTCTCACTACAAAAAAGTATATTTCATTTTTAAACTTTGATGTAACTTGTTATTTGCTAAGCTTATGCCCTCAAACTAAATGGTTAAAAACTTGACTTACTTGAAGAAGTAACTCCCATTGTTATATCCGAAGAAGGGCACGGTGTAGGTGAGCATCCAGATGTTCCCGCCGCCGCAGTCGTAGTACGGCTTGGACCACTTGCCATCCTCGTACGTCACGGAGAGAATCTCGTCCGGCTCGCGCGCCGTGTGCGCCGTATCGTTGAATGTGTACGTGTTGTAACCTGCGCAGGGGTTTATATTATAAGCCTGACAATGATTTCAATAGGGGCATTACATAAAAAGAATAATAATAATGACTACACAAAGCTAGATACACACACCCAGAGTGGGAACAGAAATTTAAACTCATCATTAAATTTTTCGCCTTGCCCATGGGAATCGAACCCAGTATCCGCAATAACAGAGAAAAACATACGTGGCTTTGAACCATTTACTTGAACAACGCTAGCAGTTCGCTTTGGAAAATCTGTTCTGCGTTATATTTGTCGCTAAAATTAGGATTGAGTTTGGAAGCAGGAAAAAGATCAAAGAATGTTTTCTTCACCCTGGACTTTAATTGTGATTTACAGCAATCATGTAGATTGGTAGATGATACCCATAATATAATATTTATATAAAAGTCTCGTGTCACGATGTTTGTAGTCGCACTTCTCCAAAACCGCTCGACCGATTGTTATGAAATGTTTGTGTATATTTATTAGATATGAGAATAGATCATTAAGTATATTTTATACCGCTAGGTGATTAGGTCTCTATAAAAATGTTTGACGCCCAGCGAAGTGGAAACGGTTCAGCTAGTATGAAATATATTGAGTAGATTTATTACAAAGTTGAGCGATCCCTGAGCATCTGAATTATATCTATAACTTTAATGAAAAAATAGGTTTCAGACAGTCGAGTTAAAGAAACTTGATATTCGAAGCCGAATAACGAACAAAGAATTTTAAAACTTTAATCGCGTCTGTAAGTTATTGCTTTGTTGAAACCCACTTGAATTGTAGTTATTGAATATGATACACTTAAGTAGGTATTTGATTAATCTTGTTTCAAACTACAAATATCTACTTAGATGATATAGAACTTGCAATATCTATTGAATCTACCGAAAATGAAGCGGGCCAGATTTTATCAGAAACAAGTACTAAGTAATAAGAATCAATTCAACAATTCAACAAAATCATGACTTTGACAAACACAAAACAATTATATTTCTGATTTTTAAACTAAAAGGCATTTAAGTAACAGTAATCAATCTTATTGACGATGTTGTTAAATTATTTAATATCAAAGCTAATAAAGATTAAGTAAAATCAAATTGAGTTTGAATTATAATACGTCAAAACCAAATGACAGTTTCAAAGTTTCAAAGGCTATGAGCATCAAACACAAATGTTTATCCTTTAGATTCCATTAGAACAAACTTGAAATTGATTCTTGATTGTTTTGTACCTATCAACTTTTACAGGCATAAGATAACGCAACTTACAATAAGACTAAGTCTTTAAACCGTACCCACTTCGCTGGGCGTCAAATATTTTTACTTGTGATGAAATAATAGTACATTATGATACAAGTGTGGTATGTTGGTCATTACACTTGAGGTGATATTGCACAGCGCGAGCCAAAGGCGAGTGCTGCAAGAAAACCTAGAGTGTAATGACCAAACCTCACGTGTGTCATACGACGTTTTTCAACACACTTACGAGTAAAAAAACAAATTATTCGTACTCAAATAAACAATGCTCACAGACCAGACGGAAAGTTTGTTAAAAATGGCGCGCTCCGCGCTGATATTTTTTTTTTCTGCGCGCGGTGTGCTAGCTATGCGCGCGCAGATTGGAGCGTAGGCACGAACAATTACGCTAAACAGCCAAAACGCAAAATGTTCAAAAATCTAATATTTATGTATTTAAGAATTAGTTTCACGTTGAATTATTAAGTAAAGTAAATAAGTTGTTGAAAATTCATCATATTCAAGGTGGTACACTTCTTTTTTTTTACAAAAATAGTGTTACTTTTAGTCTTATGTTGAAACGAAACGTATCTAAGTCAAAACTTTTTTCCGAAATTTAAAAATAAAACTATTACCCGGCTAAGTTAAGGTACAAACTAAAGGCGATCCCCAATTTTCGGCCTCGAACCATATGTAATCTGTGCTAGAACATCGGACTAGACAAGAGTAAACTATATACCAAAAAATTCGTCTTATTTATAAGATAAACATATTTAAATCTTAGCTTCAGCTGCTCTTGCCAAATGAACAAAATAATGCAAAAAAGTTTTCACAGTATTTACCTCATTACATACGATTTTATAATCGATTGAATCGATTGATAATGATCGATTGATGGAACATAATAATATATTTTATGTATTATTTAGTGATTATAATTATAATATTAATTTATTTTTTACATATTTTCGTATTCCATATAAATCAAAACTATGTAATATATTATAATTACCATTCAATCGTTACGCTAATTTTATTAAATTACATTTCGAATATTTTGACATCGATTAATCGATTGACAACAATGATGATGTAATCCCTAATAATGTCATTTTGGTAACCATAGTATTTATAAATAACACCACTGTATTGTCATATTTGTCATCGATCTTTCATCTTTCTACGCGTGTTCTTGTATATTTTTACTATCAAATATTTTCAGCGTATTTGGAGTCCTATTTACTATTGAAACTCATCGACACGTACACAGTGATTTTAATTTTCTATTGTATTCGCTTTCGTACTTGTGTTTTGGTGAATGTGTTTCGCAGTTTCGCTACAATTTCTTGCAAACCAATACTATATGAATATGGACTCCTTAATCGCCTGTTTTGTGACTGACAAAGGTTCAGAATAAGTCCTGAACACTGGATAACGTACCCTATACATCTTTAGAAGATCAGGAAGTTGCTGTGGCCATACTTACAATGAGTATATTATGGTATCTTGATTGGGCAAGGTACTAACGAAATATACTGCACAACTACACGAAATATTAATATATTATAATGATAACTAATAAAATCTCTTGAAATATGCAATAGCTTTTATTATACAACCTTTTTATGACATTCGTTTTGGGTGAAAACCATTGAAGTAGTAGATATTATAATAGACACCCGCCAACGTAAGTGTAACATACATATTAAATAGCACTGTGACACGAGTATGACATAATCATAACCTATAATTAAGGTGATTCGTTCTAGGATTTCCTTAGTTGGCCATTGCTGGCAGCCGTGAAAATTGGAGAAATTGAACTTTTTGCAATAATCTAATTAACAGCCAATTTCCAGTCTTGTCTACTTAGGCCTGAGTTTCTATGGAAACTGGGGTTCTCCTTTGATGGAATATAAAATAAAACACTAGTGCGATCAAGAAAAAAAAGCACAAGTGTTTAATACCATGGTTTATAAGTGTAAAAGCCATGTGATAAAAACCAATTTATGAGCAAGGGTGTTAAAAAAATTATTATAAATTATAGCCTATGTTACTCAGGAACAATGTAGCTTTCTATGAGTGAAAGAATTTTTGAAATGAGTCCAGTAGTTTTTGATTTCATTCGTTACAAACATACAAAAATACACATATTTCGTCTATATTATGTATAATATTAGTGTAGATATAACCGTACGCGATTTAATCTGGAAACATAATATAAGAAGTATTATACTAAACAGTAAAATCTTTGATAAGAAGCGAACAGCAACTCAACGAAAGAAAACCTCTTTTAGTTCAGCAGGGGTTGCGAATTGCTATGCAGGATGTGGACTCCACGTTTTAAAAACGTGAGTAACTTTAAGTAGTAAGAACACTAACAGCATTAAGATGGCAGACTCAAGTAAAAACGCAGCCTTTTAGCCGCTCTTTCATCAGTTTTAGGAAGTCTACTGTGAAACAGACATACAGCATAAATGAACACTGTCCTCTTATAACACGCATTACTCTGAACTGTCCAAAACCTTACAAATTAAGCAGATCTATGCATCCATCGTGGCGTGGTCGATTTTTCCTTTATTCCCGAACGTCTAACGAACATAATAGTCCGATAAAGTCCATTTGCTATCCATTTACCGGCCAATTCTATAAGGTATGGAGCTCATTTACTTTCATGACCATCATAATTAATCTAAAAGGTCAATGATTGTCATCCCATAGAGATTTATTACCTGTTCTCTAAAATCAGAACATACAATATTACCACGGATTATTCGACCCAAATCGGCGAAAACGGAAAAGGAAAACATGTCAAAAGAAATGTTAATGTAACAAGATCATTTGTTTTATGTTATGCTATCTGTAGTTTGCTCTGACTGTTAATTACATTTTGGAGCGTTTATTTATGTGAATGGAAACAACAATGAGTTAATTATACTCTTTGTGGGACAGCCATAAAGGCAGTCTGACGGGAATAATCTGCCGGGATGGATCATCTGATGCTTAAAGAAAACGAAAGATACTTTCTGGATAGAAATTAAAAATTAATATTTGGATTGATTTAAACGTAATTTAAAGCAAGAGAAATTAATGTTTATATACGCAAATGTTTCACTAAATAACAAAAAAAAAACTAAGAAAAAACCAATAGGTATAATTCCATATTAGGATACCAATAAATCCGTAATAATATAAAAAAATAAAATATAATATCTCTATATCCTAATATTATAAAATATGTGAATGTGTGTATGTTTGTCCTTCTTTTCAGTTAAACAGAACGACGTATTGACGTGATTTTTTGTGTGGGTGGACTGGAGCTATGCTAGTTTTTACGACAAATTATGCTTTCATTTATCGTAGGTAATAACTAGTTTTATATTATACTAGCTGTACCCCGCGGTTTCACCCATGTTAATTTGTGGAAAAAACTAACTACTAAAATATATGATGTTATATAGCCTTCCTCGATAAATGGACTATCAAACACAAAAAGAATTTTTCAATCCGAAGCAGTAGTTCCTGAGATTAGCGCGTTCAACCACACAAGCTCTTCAGCTTTATAATATTATCTAGTATATATAATTAACTGTTAATAGGCCCACTTACTGAAGAAAACACCCGTGCCATGCTCTAATGGTTGCAGTCCCAGCCATTCAAAATTAAATTGAGGTTAATAATAACTTGTTTTGCGAAAGGTCAACGCTGAGTACACGCGTAACCAAAATTATGGAAATAAATTTAGTGTCCTCGTCATACAAATTAGGAAAACACTTCCCAACATTAGCATATGTTTCCCTGAAAACCGGTGATAATTGAAAACTCGCTTCGTTTCGGGACACCTAGCTCTTTCATACCTAATAAGGAAAATGTTATTATTTTAATCAAGCACTTTACTAATTCTGTTATTACAATATTTTGAGAAATAAAAATATTTTAAAAGGCTAATTAAAAATATACGATATTCAATGATAATCCTAAAACGATCTTGTCCTCACATTTATGGGACACACTGTTAGATTTTTTTTCAAATTTTCTACAAAATTTCAACAAATTTTTAATGAATACATCAAATAAATAGTACTTAATCCAAGCTAGAGAAGTGTACGTTAGAGCTGGAAACCGTCTTATGCCCCCAGGAATAGACCTGCATTTTTGGATGTAAAATTCGCGCGCCACTATTCCTCCCACAACAATACGTTTTATCGAATGACCTCGCGGACATTTTCATTGTACACGGTTACATTTAAATACTCTTCATATTTTTTTTTCTGTTTTTAAGTAAATAACTTCGTTATTTAAGCTCATTGTTATTTAAGTTCATTCTTCAGATCAGGATCTGAATTGAAATGTGGTTTTCAGAATTAGGAATTAATATTTATTAGAAAGTTCATGTACGTGAAAGTCAAAGGAAATTTAAACGAGATTAATAAAAACTTTATCATTCTCGTTATAAGATGATATTATTCGATCAAGTATATAACAGGTACATTTGAGTTGATGCTGAAGAAAGTCACCGTATTATGTACCCAAATATGCTTGAGACCAACCTACGGCGTCAAGCATCGGCCCCAGCTAGAGTCAATCTTTTAGTTTTCTAGAGAACACATTTTACTCAAAATACACAACTTGATTTCTCAATCTCTGTGGCGTCATCGAATGAACTGATTATTTTCCATGCTTTTATAAACATCCCACCCGCAAGACACTGATACAATGCAATGCGAAGAACTAGATTACTTTAGCCGCATTTGCTCCTATTAAGTGACAAGTGACTATTTACAAGAAAAGAGAATATTTTTACTAAAGTTAGAATACTTAACATTTTTGGTAAAAGTGTACAATTAGTTAAAAAATTGTATAAATTTTGACCTAATATTAACTGAATTCAGGCCGTCAGAATTCCACCATCTTTACAACCATTATCGAGCTCCCCGTAGAAAGCGGTAGCGTAGTTTGAACGTTCGTCTCTAGGCTCTGTTCCTACTACAAGATAATTAAACATGTAAAATCTTGTTCACACTGTCGTCCCCGTCCTCATTGTATTACGTCATCGCTGTATCACACTCTATTGTATACTATGCTTTGTCGCGTAGCTTTGCTATACTATGCAATTTCCTGTTACATAACCTATTTCTATGAGGCATATGTTAGGGAATTTGGAATCGGTATCATAGTTTCTATACTCTGCCAACCTTGACGCTTGAATAGCGAAAGGGTTTATTGTGATGATAGACGTTTGTGTGATAAGGGTCTTTATCTTATTTTTGTATACTAATATTCATCAAACACATAAATATGAAATGAGAGCCAAGTTAAAAAAAGAATTGAGATCTAAATGGGTGTCAAGTTCAGTGTAGAAAAGCCTAACATTTTAGTCACAAGAACGTGTAATTCAAGCTTTACATTTGACTTGGTTAGTTTTCACGTACCTACGTAGGCTATATTATATTTATATAATTATCTTCGTTAAGTCTGTTACGTTGATGAATGTATGGATGTATGTTCCTTTTCTAAAATTTGGTTCGTTAGTTGCTAAGTAATTAAAACTAGCTAATGAAAACTAAACTTTATGTAAACTTTTAGTAAGAATGGTTATACAAAGAAGTTCTGACAATGAATAACCAAAAGTTAAAGTTATCAATAACCGAGTGAAGCTGCCCGTTCCCGAGCCAAGAACACCCCACACACATAGGGTACAACAACTCGATTAAAGTTCCTGTCTCAACAAGCTACAAATTTTATTACCAGCGTTCAAATTGATTTATAAGGGTCTCACTTTCACAACACTTTTGTTTTCGTGTTTTGCTCGAGTGTGATAGTGTGATCACACAACGCACACAGTATTACAGTACTGTATACTAAACACAATTTCTTTAGTTTACTGTCAGGCTGCGTGTATTATAGTTTAAATATCGACGACTGAACAATGAACATGCCACTTAAGAGAAGGGTATTGCGTTTGATTTTCGAGGTACATAATCATGTTACAAATTTTCAGGCCGTGGGATCTGTGTAACCTCATTTAGTTTATATTCATATGGGGGTATTATTTTTTGGCTCTCCACGTTAGAGGCAAAAGTTTGTGAGTTTTCTTTATTACGTTTAGGTTAAAAATATTATACAACGAAGGTTCAACGACGGACCAGTATTTGATAGTAAAATTATCTACGCGGCGTCTAGCCATTACAGCTGATGCTCATAAAAGGGCGCGGTTCTATTGATGGGCACAAATTAATGGCGATACGATTCAATCTGTGAGAAAATTTATGGGAAAACATTAATATCACGTACGAATAAGCTACGGATAAAGGTCCTTTTAGTCCATACCCCCGACTGATCTGAATTATGGTATATCTATGTATTTCGACGTCCTGATAACAAATATCGTAGGCAAAATACACGTAAAATAACACGTAATTTTGAAGAACACCTTGAAAAAACATGATTTTTTGTTTTTAACGTTTATTTGACAAAGTATTGGTTTTACAGAAAAATATTTCCTACAAAAGTCATAACCCATCAAAAGATTGAAATTTTATGTTCAATACAATTTTCTTGTAGAGTCAGTGGTCTGAGAGAATAATGCGTAATTCGTTCCGCATTATTTCTTGGTATTTAAACGGAAAACGTTATTGAAACACATGTAGCTGTTCAATATTCTAACGGCATATCTACAAGGTGTCAATAAAGACGGAGAAAAAGCGAGGTATAACAGAGGTTGGCCTCAACCTTAGCTACTATTCCTTGCAGGATAGTCTTCCTCCACTTAATTCTATTACATAAAGGTCTGCCAAGGAATCAAAAACTTCACTCGGTAGGCAGGCAGACTTGGGGTCTTTTAATAGTAGTAAATAAAACTCACGTATCCTAACAAACGGACAAAGCTATGCGTTGCGCGTTAGAGCGTAGTGGTCGTCGTAATTAAATCATGTTTATTTTAGCTGCGGTAGCATTTTGTCTCCTTGGTCTAATCTTCTCTAAGCTTACTAATTCTTTCCAATTACAACAGTAGCAAAAACTCCAACAAAGGTCTTAATTATTTCATACTTTTATGAACTAGTCAAATCTACATTTTCTTAATCACGGCACAAAAGATTGTTAAAAGTGTCAGGAGTTAGTATAGCTTGACGATGCCACCGAACAGTGGACTCTATTGATTCCTTTTTATGTAATAGTAATAAAACTAGGTCATTTGATTGTAGATACATCGCTATTGGACCTCCGTAACACCAAAGGTGTAACGTAGATGTTGTGGTCCAGGAAGGAAGTACGGAACTGGCTCTTTAGAGAGCAGTCTCTGACGCTGTAAATAAATCTCATTAAAATATTGCACGGTTGATTTAATATAGATGATAGTTGGTATAAAGTATGAGAGCCGTCAGGACTAGACTGAGTGGTAATCATCACTAGCATTAATCTTCAATAGAAGGGAATCAGTGTCCACAGACCAGTAGAGTGCACACCGAGTGGGATGGTTGTCTTGAAAGCAAATATTTTTGAAAGAGTCTGACAGTATATTACGCCCAATTTTTTCTTACTCTGCTGAACAGGATTTTAAGTCTAGGTCTAATCTTTTTTATCTGTTTGTTATCTAGCTGCAAAATTTTGTACATTGTGGTATCCTAATGCTAAATATTTTGAGACCCAATAAAATAACTACTCTTAGTTTTGTATCAGATCAGCCTTATCTGTGTGGATTTCCTATTAATCAATAAATAAGTTCCGTGTTCTATTTTTGGAAGAAAAATAGACTTACAAGTAATTAAGATAAATAGAGTTATTGACCTTTCAGTCAGCCCGAGAACTATAAGCTCTTCGAGGAAAGTTGGTTTCGAATTGATTCGAGCACGAACGGTTTTACCATTTTATTTTATTACCTATATGAGATATAGGTAATAAAATGGGCTTTACTCAGGCTTGGTAAACTATTAGTAAGTACCTCAAAGTATCAGTAAGTACACTTTTCAAGACAAACTGCCGTATAGCTTTTTTTTTGCAAACGAGTTGACGATCCTCCTGATGGTAAGTGGCTATCATCGCCCATGGACATCAGCAACACCAAAAGTATCACTGATGCGTTGCTGGACAAGAAAAAGAAAGAAAGAACTGGCTCTCAAGCCCCCAGCCGGAACACCACGAGCCGTTTGGCGGCTGACTCATGCTCAAGGGTGGTAGCTATCCAGGCGAACCTCATGGCGAAATAATAATAGTAATAATGGTATTAATTAACAATTAAAATCTATATTATCAATATAATCCCTCGAGGGGTCCTACCACCAGCGGGCCAGCAGCGGAAGCTTCTACAATTGTGGTTAGATGCAGCAACTACTTGTCCATCTCTTGTTTTCCGGTTATCATCATAAAAAGTGCAAACGAACAGAGGATAACCTAATATAACACAATCATGGATTCCCGTTGTTGACTGTAAATTATTTCACACATCATACGATTTGCAAATGACTTTCGGGACGCGAAAACAAATAAGTAATTTTTAGACTGAAATTCAAATTGTGTTGTTGGTTTATTCATGTGGTGTATCTACTGAAAACAGATATTGTAATCAACTACAAACAAAAGTTCCATATGAAAATAGCCACAGATGTCTCAAATGGACGAGGAGTAACCTCATTAATGTAGATTACAAAATCTATATTATTGTAAATAAACTTTACTTTATAGTAATTGGTATTTCAAAATACTAAGTTAGTATTGTTTCTTCAGCCGCACTGGCCAATTACATACATGAATAAATAGTATTATACAGGTATTCACGATATATATTTTGCAATAAGGACGGACGTGGAATCTAGTGGTTAGTTTATGCAAGTTTCGAAAAGTGTCGAGTGCGGCAAGATGTGGTCAGTGTAGTGTGTCATGATATGGTTCACATAGCTCAAAAAAAATCGAGACTTAAAGTAGAAAGACTGATGTATTAGTGTCAAACACACAGTCAAGATCTGGTTTCCGACATCCATCATTCGTCATAGACTAATATCAACGTTCGTCAACCTGTCAAAAGTTTGTCCGCGCCATTGCCGTGTAACCATGACCACGATCTCTACAACTGGGTCGAAATATCGGCGTATAAAGTAAAATATATAACGTGAGTACCCGTATTATTCTAAAGATGTGTTCAATCCACGATGAGTCAAGTTTAAAATCATGTACATTAGATACATTTAAAAAACGAGAGCTGATGCCTGCTTAGATTTTTACCAGGTTATGTTTTTTAAGAAAAAATTATAACTCACCTCTTCTAAACTGATTGTGGTTCCGAATCACCCGCTCGGCGTTTTTCCGGGCGATGTAGAACCACTCGGACGTGTTGCTCAAATATTTGTACTCAACTGCGAGGTCCTTTGCTAATATGGGTCCTTCGGGCAGTCTGTACGCGAATGGACAGAAAAGCTGGTAGTCTTTATATTGATACTGATCGTAGCAGTTGCCGGCAGCGAATACGTCATCATCGAACTCCACCATGGAGAAGACGCTAGCGTGCAGCAGATACTCATTATGCATCACCGACGGTCCCGCGTACTTCCACAGTCTGGTTAACATGTTCGCTCTATTCACCGCCACGTCCGCTTCTATCCTGAATCTCTCTTGTGCGTATCTATCTACAACACCTTCGCCGAGGTTCAAATGAGTCCCCGCCGTACAGTTCTCACCCAACAAATGCTGAGTTTCGATCAGCCTTAAAAACTTAGTCACAACATCTTCATGCACTGTCCTCGGCACAGTCACGTTAGCACTCGTATCGTTTACGTTACCACTGTCTTTAAATATTTCTGGTATGTCGTCCATCGTCAACTTCGTATCGTTGTCGTAACTATGTTCTACGTTTATATAGTGGTCTAGTAGTGAGACGTCATCGTTGTCTCGAGAGTCTCTGTTGGAAAAGTTTCCAAAGTACTTTTGGAACATGTCCGGTTCTCTTGACCCGTCCTCGTCGGGGGCTCCCAAGGGCCGCAGCGCCGCTACCACGGGGTCTTCACCAGATTTGTCTATGCTCTCTGTAACAATGATATGGTTCTATTAGTTTGTGTCGAAAATAGATTTTTATCACGGGAGTAGCAGTCGGCTATATGAGCGTGTGACGTTGCAATGGTGGCAACAATATAATTATGACAGCATTGCATATTATAAGTTTAGTTAATTTGGAATCCTCCATGGGCATTGAGTATATATCCATGGGCACACGAAGGCGATCATTTACAATAGGTAAACTCAGACGCCCGTTTGCTTGCTTTCATTACGACTTTACTTTACAATTATTTTGTAAACAATAGTTTTCTATGAATTGTCTTCATCATTTGAATTTAATTGATTTGAATTCATATTAAATAATTTGTCTTAACTTCTTGAGTGATGTCCCAAACGGTCATCTCTACAAATAAACAAAATATTTCTTTTAAGTTTTATATTATCGTCCATTAACTATGATAACAATCTCCAAATATAGATCTTTTGTACAGATATTAATCCGCCAATACAAAGCAACAAAAGCAATATTATTATTCATTTATTCATATAAAATATATTCAATACACTAAGACTAAACCATAAGAAACAAGGTTATTACCATTGTAAAGAACAGGTTATTGTATACATTATGATATTGCGAAGATACGACAACATTTCATTCAATTCGATTGGATTGTGGTCTCAACTTTATTTCACTTTCAAAGGAGCCGGTATAAATATTCCGTTTAAACGGGATAGAAGGCGGCATGGGTGAAATGGATAGTTTATACGTCTATAAAATTCTCCAGATGATATTATAAAAGTTGTTCGTTGGACCTAGAAAAAATGTACGACGAACAAAAGGGTTAAAAATTGTATTAGCATAAGGTTTGTTCCATATCTAACTGATTTAAACTACGTAAATAAATTTTAAATTTTTGTTTTACTCATTTAATAATATATTATGATCATAGATCAGTTAAGACCTTTCAATCAATCTTTCCACCAATCTGCATTGATTTAATGTATTATAAATAAAAAAAATACAAAGAGAAATCCTTGGCTTGAAGTAGGCCATTAATAAATCGAAGACACGCTTACAATCCTGCAAAGCGTATTTTCATTTCACAATTACGACCCAATAATATTATTTATTTGTACATTAACGTTGTCAAATTTTATTATTAATTTGTGATTAGACATACAATAGTCGTAGTTAATTATTGAATTATTGAATGTTCATTTCTCTATTCAAATTTCAAGTTACTGACATAGTTTATGTAGGGTGCTATTTAGTGAAAACTGATAACTGCTAGATTAAACAGCGTCGATCTCGTATGAGGAAAACTGAATCGCAATAATAATGCTTTCGAAGTTTGCAAATCATGCAGTTGTAACGAGTAATACCTCGTTCAATATTCCTTGGCTGGCAGAAGCATTTTCTTCGAAATTTTAAATCATGACAGTTGGTTTTTACAAAAATGCATCTATCAGCTGGACTTCCATCATCTTTGAAAGTTTTACTAATATAATCGGTATTGTATATAAAATAGTGTAAACGCTATAAAGCAATATAATCAATCAATATATCGACGGTGGAAAGGCATAATGTATTAACCGCCATTTTAGGCGATATCGAGTTATATATATCGTTGGAATCGGGAGAATTTTCTCTTTCGAATGGTCCTAGTTTCAGCTCGATCTGAAGACTTTTATGGTCGTTAATACACCAGTGTTTTTGAAGTTTTTCATATTTTTTTGTGTTTTAACTCCACAGTAAATAGTGGATATTGTCATTAAAACACATCTCAACTAAAAAATTTACCTTATGTTACTTTGCCTTGCTTGACTTTAACTAAATTTAAATGTTAAAACAATTTACCAAATTATAATATTATCATTTTTGTAATTGATACATTATACCCAACTTGATTTTTCTTCATCAATAGAATTAAAACATTTTACTCCGATTTTAAATGTTAGTCATTGTAAGTTAATACATTTTACTGTATTCTAAAATGCTATTGTTTCCAAGATAATACATTTTACCTATCCAAAATAAGGTAACATTATGCGTTGAGTCGTTTTACTGTTCTTTCTAGAACCAATTTTAATACAATAAAACAAATTTACTTGTTTTTTTCACAAATAACATGTGCATTTAAACTGACTGTACTAGTTTCATTTTTGGCATTAAACTACTTTACAATTTTTTATTGCATACAAAAATTTATGGTTAAACCATACAAATTAAAGCAAATTGCGAGTAAGTCAGATGGTAATATTTAAGTACGGGCTGATGCGCAGGCGCTTCAATCACCCTTCTTGTGTCGGAGAGGATGGTTACGCGCACTTCGTGCCGTTGTCAAATCTCGCGATTCACCATTATTTAAGTATTTTAGATAAGTTATTGTTTAGCGCCAGGGCTCAAAAGTGTTCGCCAAGGATCTATCTACTGGGCAAGGTCAGCTTACGAGGTTGAAGACCGAGTTCGGCACTAAAGTACGAAACTGAGAGATACTACGGACGGTTGTATGCCTCCTCTCAAGCTCCATCTCCTCGCGAGGAGAGCGACAAGCGAGCTAAACTGACCCAACACTACACAGAGGATATCCCGGACGTTAGCCTGTAGTAGTTTAGAGAGGCTCTCAAATAACTTAAGAACAATAAGACACCGGGAGATGACGGAATCACAACCGAGCTTCTAAGAGCTGAAGGAAACCCCCTTCTAGTGGCACTCCAAAAACTATTCGATTCCGTCATCAACACTGGAACTACCCCGGAAGCGTGGGGCAGAAGTGTGGTGACGCTGTTCTTCAAGAAGGGCGATAAAGCCCTTTTGAAGAACTACAGGCCCATTGCACTTCTGAGCCACGTTTATAAGCTGTTTCCGAGGCTGCTCACAAATCGCATTGCACGCAGGCTTGATGACTTTCAGCCTTCCGAACAAGCAGGATTCCGAAAAGGCTACAGTACTATAGACCACATACACACACTGCGGCAGATTATACAGAAGACCGAGGTAATCAGCCGCTATGTGTTGCCTATGTGGACTATGAGAAAGCCTTTGATTCTATCGAGACCTGGACAGTACTAAATTCTCCCCAACGGTGCCGGATCGAGTACCGGTATATAGAAGTATTGAAGTCCCGTGGGTGTTTGACGACCCGTGTGGCGCAATGGTCACCATGCCGGATCGCCGCGCCAAGGGTTCTGGGTTCGATTCCCAGCGAGGCGGAAATTTGAATGATGAGTTTGAATTTCTGTTCTCGGTCTGGGTGTGAATGTCCTTGTCTTGTGTGTTGTCCATGGCATCCACGACACACGGAATCCTAGTGTGGGGCTATGAGTGTGAAGCGTAATTTTTTTTTATGCTTTGAGCAGGCAAACGAGCAGACGGGTCACCTGATGGTAAGTGATCACCGCCGCACATGGACATTAGCAACACCAGGGGCGTCACCAACGCGTTGCCGGCCAAGAAGATGACGATAGACCCGCTTCTTGAAGGACCCTATGTCATAGCTTAGAGGGAACACCGATGCAGGTAGTTTGTTCCACAGTTTACACGTGCGAGGTAGAAAATGACGTGAGAACCGGACTGTGGACGAACGCCAGGTATCCAGATAGTGTTGATGGAACCTGGTACGCTGTGTGCGGTGACGAAAATGAACTGCAGGTAGTAAGCCAAACAGTTCTTCAAAACATTCCCCATTATACAGACGGTAGAATACGCAGAGAGAACCTACATCTCTCCTCAACTCAACCTCCTCAACGCGTTATTGGAACGAAGTTCCTTATCGCGCGTTGTGAAAGGGGGCTAGACGGAAAATTACGACACTTTTTGATTCTTACGAATGACGACACTTTTTGAAGTGATTCAAAGAGTTTTACAGAGATGGCGCTGTACAACAAAACAATATTTAAATCGAAAAGAACTTCGTTCCATCCGGGTGTCCCTTGACACCTCTCAAGTTTTTTTTTAATTTATTTTATCAATGGCGAATACATCACACACCTGCGATATGCCGATGATATGGTCATCCAGGCGGGCTCCCTGGAAGAACTTGGTATAATGCTCGGGGACTTGAACAGCGCCTCACAACGGATGGGTCTTAAGATGAACATGGACAAGACGAAGGTTATGTCGAATGTCCATGTCACACCCGTACCGGTTGTTATTGACGGCGCTGCTCTCGAAGTTGTAGACGAATACAATTACCTGGGACAAGTGATCCAGATGGGTAAGTCCAACTTTGAGAAAGAAGTCACTCGTAGAATCCAACCCGGGCTGCGTTCGGGAAACTGCGTCATATCTTATCGTCCAAAACACTACCTCAGTGCCTGAAGTCGAAGGTGTTCGAGCAGTGTGTGTTGCCAGTGATGATATACGGATCCGAGACGTGGTGCTTTACTATTGGCCTAATCCACAACTCAGAGTAGCGCAGCGGGCTATGGAAAGGGCTATGCTCGGTATTTCTCTAGGTGATCGCATCAGAAATAAGATCCGTAGACGAACAAGAGTAACCGACATAGCTCAAAGAATAAGCCGGCTGAAGCGGCAATGGGCTGGCCACATAGTGCTAAGGACCGATAATCGTTGGGGAAGAAAGGTATTCGAATGGTGCCCACATCTCGGAAAAAGGAGCATAGGAAACGACCAGGTGGACTGACGACCTGATGAAGACATCGGGCATCCGCTGGATTCAGAAGGCTCAGGACCGGCCAGAGTGGTGCAAGTTAGGGGACGCCTATGCCCAGCAGTGGACCTCCAAGGGCTGATGGATGGATTGTTTAGTTACGTGTTGTTTATTGTTGAATTAATTGCTTTGATTTTCCGTCCTTACCATTAAAACCTTTTAATCAGTAACTTTTTGATAAATATAATTTTAGTAAAACATTTACCTTCATTTTTAATTTTTTTTTGTCTCTTAGTGACAAGGGGATGTCATATCCCCAAAACTGTTCACCGCTGCGTTGGAAGACGTGTTCAAGCAGATGGAGTGGAAACGACGGGGCATTAACATCAATGGAGAATACATCACACACCTGCGATATGCCGATGATATAGTAATCCTGGCGGGTTCCTTGGAAGAACTTGATACAATGCTCGGGGACATGAACAGCGCCTTACAACGGATGGGTCTTAAGATGAACATGGACAAGACGAAAATCATGTCGAATGTCCATGTCACACCCGTACCGGTTGTTGTTGATGGCGCTGCTCTCGAAGTTGTAGACGAATACAATTACCTGGGACAAGTGATTCAGATGGGTAAGTCCAACTTCGAGAAAGAAATCACTCGTAGAATCCAACTCGGATGGGCTGCGTTCGGGAAACTGCGTCATGTCTTGTCGTCCAAAACACTACCTCAGTACCTGAAGTCGAAGGCGTTCGAGCAGTGTGTGTTGCCAGTGATGACATACGGATCCGGGACGTGGTACTTTACTATTGGCCTAATCCACAAGCTCAGAGTAGCGCAGCGGGCTATGGAGAGGGCTATGCTCGGTATTTCACTACGTGATCGCATCAGAAATGAGAAGATCCGTAGACGAACAAGGGTAACCGACATAGCTCAAAGAATTAGCCGGCTGAAGTGGCAATGGGCTGGCCACATAGTGCGAAGGACCGATAACAGTTGGGGAAGAAAGGTCCTCGAATGGCACGGTGCCATTCGGTGCCATTGGCACCCACGTCTCAGAAAAAGGAGCATAGGACGCTCCCCGACCAGGTGGACTGACGACCTGAAGAAGACAGCTGGCATCTGCTGGATTCAGAAGGCTCAGGACCGAGTCAGAGTGGTGCAAGTTAGGGGAGGCCTATGTCCAGCAGTGGACCTTCAAAGGCTGATGGATGGATTGGATCGATGATTTTAATTTTTTTACAATTTTCAGGATTTTATTAAGTTATGGAAAGTTTAGTTTGTGGCCTAAATTATATTTAAGTGTATGGTTAAACCACTTGGCCCTCTTTATTCGAATACAATGATGTCTGTAGAACTGTTTTTCCAGGTTTGCATAGATATGAAGAAGTTACATAAAAGCGTTTACCTCTCTCTGGTCATGATTGGATGTGTTTTTGAGTCATTTTACTCGATAGCAATATCACATTTATTTGGATATAAAACAAATATTAGACATACGTTATTTTTTATTACATGTATGCATTTGTAATAAAGTTTATTACTATTCACTTAAATTTCATAGAGATATCTTCAATACTTTAAAAGTTATGAATTTTCTAAAACTTTAATCGTCTCTCCTGGTCATTTTACTAAATGGCGGATAATACATTTTGCCTTTCCATCGTCGATATAATCGGAGTTGCGTATCATTACTTATAGCTTTATCTACCCTACCCTGAGAATCTTGTCTCCAACCTACTTGTGGAGTATCTGTAGATCCTCGGTGTACGGTGTACCTCGCACAGTTTAAGTGAAGTGAAGCATCTTGGGTAAACTTTCGAAAATGCTTAACCAAAGACTGTTAAGTCTCACAATCAATATAGAAAGTATAGAAAGTATAGAAAGGCCTTCAACCGAAGCCATTAATGGCTTCAACCCATTAATAGCCCACTACTGGGCACGGGTCTCTCCTCATGAGGAGGCCTAGAGCATACTCCACCACGCTGCTCCAGTGCGGATTGGTGGATGGGATTGGTGGATAAAAAGGCCTTAAATCCTCTTAATTTAATTGGAGAATGAGCCCAGCATTTGGATGTTACGTAGGTACGTTAAATAGTGATTAAGAGGACGTGTTTAGACATTTCTTGAGTGATTGCTCAATACATATTATCTTGTAAGGTAGTAATCTAAACCCAATTGGGTAGTATCCAATTTTATTTCAACTAATGTAATCCTGCCATAGTCTTCTCAATCGCACAAAGTTGTCGAGTAAGCAACGTTTGCTAAATGTATAAAGAATCAGAACAATTTGCTGACAGAGCCGCAGATAAACAAGACCGGTCAATAAAAAGGATTTGGACCGCGCTGCCAAGCTCGCTTCGACACTATCGCTCTGCGAATGGCACTCTTTATGACACGACAAATCGCGACACATTGCAATGACTTTGACGTTTATTTCTATATGAGCTCGTCTGTATTTTTGAATTTTCAACTGATGACGTAGTGTCCGAACTATCAGCTACAGTAGCCGCGCAAGTTGAATGCAGAGCTTAGCAATGCGGCCAGTATTGTGACTTAATTGGTAATTAATTAGTGATATGTCGATAAATTGGACTTAGAAATTTAAAATATTAAAATCATAAATGTATACGTTCCTTACCAAGTAAGTGTCCTGGTAATTACTATACCGATTTTGATAAAAAATAACATCCGACTCAAATGTATTGTACTGATTAATCTGATGTTTGGTGTGTAGTTATGTACATAGGTAAATTTAACCCTGAAACAACAGAGAGGGTACGGGATAAAGCTAGTATTGATTAAAACATAAGTTTGTAAGGTTAATTTTCAAAAACACTAAATATAACTGAATCGATGTTAACGAATGCGCGCGATAATTATCAAAGACAATTCTACTTTGACACACACTCCGGGCGATATTAAAATTAATTTAGGGGATGACTGGCCCCTTGGCTTCTTGTCAAAGGTTTTAAAATAGTTGTCTGGAGAACATATATAAAAATGGAGCGTCAGAAAATAGGTGAACTTAACTCATTATTTTGGCAGGTTCAAGGTGTCTGTAAAGCAAAATGGCCCACGGAATGTGTCTGGGAGTATTGACAACTTATTTCTAATTATATTATCTAGAACATACGTGAAAATCAGCCATGAGAAAATACGTGAACTTAGTAATGATTTTTTGTACCTTGATCACCTCATACCTGGAAATTGGCCGTTTTTCCAAGCTAGCAAGTAGGCATACGATCATAGTACATACTAACACTACTCAATCGTCCACATTTCATCCGTCAGAAAATAAGTGATGTCTGGCGGCCCTGGGCTCTCCATCTAGGAAGAAAAGTACGATTAAACTCTGAATTTTTACTCTTGAATTCAGTAACTACGTGGCATTACTGCATTATGTTACCTTTTTTGGTCTGATATGCAAACACGGTTCTTATAAATCTTCTCATAAACCTTTTTTGAGACCGGTCAATTGATAAGAATTTTCCTGCTCCACCGGCGTCATTCGTTTGTGTCGCGGTGAATATTACTCGCTACGCTATCGTAGTCATATAAATGTACCTAGGAATATTATACTCATTACAAAGTTTCATTATCCATTTCTAAGTTAGACATAGACATAAACATACGTTTATTTCCACGACACACAACACATGAATACAGTTAATAAAATAAAATAAAATAAATACAAAAGAATCACATACGAAGAGAATTAAAAAAAAAAGATAACAATTATTATACTTAGTACCTATACATTGATCTGTGACGCTCGCGTGTGTCAAGTGGCCGAGAAAATGGAGCTCACTCAGCACAATGCCGTAGCGTTAGCTACGGCTCTGATTTTCAGTGAGTCCAAAGTTATGTACGGACGTCAGTGCATTTATGAATGGTTTCAAGTATGAAGCATTCTTGAACTTATATATCGCTGACAAGTGAGGAGGAAGGCGTGAGGAAGGGAAGGAAGTGAGGGGCAGTGCGTTGTTGTAGTCCATTTGTAATTGTATAAGTACATAGCCGCTTACAAAACATACTGTGATGAGGACGACTAAGCCAATTGTATTGCTTATAGTCTGCAAATTACGTAATGAGGTAAGTGTTCTTAACTGTTACAAGATCTTATTATATATTATATATATTGATAATTATAATTACAATGTTGTTATGTTTATATATAAATGTAAAGTAAATAAATAAATAAATAAATAATATTATTATTGCATATCGTATTATACGTATATTAAAATTGAACTATTTTGCGAATTTATAGTATAAGTAAGTTGGAGAACAAATCACATCTTCTATTATCTGTAGAGCAAGTTAAGCTTAACATCGATCACATATCGATACTATTATGAGAACAGTTGATGAGTCTAGTCCACTTTTCAGACTGTCTGTTTTTCGATTGGACTGTATAGTTAAACCACCAATCGAACAAAGTCATAATAAAGCCATGAAGACTGTTTGGCTAGCTATTTCCCTTTTGCTTTAGTCAACCTCCAAAGGGTTCCACATCAGCTGGGAGCTTGAGAGCCACGTCTTTTTAATTTCATTTTAAGCAGGCAACCCATGTGGAAATGCCTGAGTTGTAACTGATGTCTATGGGCCACTGTAACCTTCTTCCATCAGGTTGCCTATTTGTTCGTTTGTCAGCTATTTACATATAGATAGTCTTAATTAAGTTTATTGTTTTACACAAACACTAAAGGGAAAGTATGTACGTTCTTAAGATATATTGTATTTTAGATTGCAACAGTAATAAAATAGGTAACATTTAACTTGGTTCCGTGATGTATGCAGTAAACCTATAAAATATAAAAGCTCGCGAGTATAAAATCTTGACCCATGAGTTTTTCAGTAATTGTACTAGCACTTCGTCCTTGTTGAGAACATGCTTTTTTTGAGAACCTGCTCTTATCAGAATCAGTCTGAGACTTTGTCCATTTGAATCCTTTTGCATAACCTCAATAATCTACCACAATTATATGGAAACTAGAAACAGACTAAAACTAGTTATGATTATTAACTAAAACGTCAGCCCAATTCACTCGCCCGTGAAATTAGTTTTCGTGCAAACAGTGAGGGAATTATAACGGAAAACTACCTGTATTGTTTTGACTTAATTGTACTTAATATTGTTACTTTATAAGGTCGTAGCGAGATGCGGTAAATTCAAGGCAATTTAGGTTTAAGTCTCATTTGCTTCGGTGACTAAACACACCGCTAGGAGAAACATTAGTTAGGGCCTGTCAGAGAAGAAGTGGGGTAGTTTAAATTTAGGTTGAAGTTTACTAAGAGTAGATTAAACTACGCCAGGTGGGTCGTCAAAAATTGTTAATACTTACATAATATATATTTCATAAATGCATATTTTAACGGTATTGTATTGATAAACGCATTGTTTTAGAAATTTTATATTATTCTTTATACTCGTATAAGTCGATATCAGACGAGCTCCAAAGCGCTTTCAAGAGACTCGTTTGTGTGCATTTTCTGAAGGCTTCTGTGTAATTTTAAAAGCCCTGTTTTATTCATTTATCTATTAATAATTACCATTTCATTAAACGCATAGTGTATCTGGGTGTATGTATATTTATTATGTATTATTATATATGTATTTATTATAATATTGTTATATGTATTGTATATAATATGTATATTATTATAGTATTATCGTAAGATGTATATGGTACCTATTTATTTGTAGTGTATTTAATTATTATAGGACATTTTAAAATCGTTAGATCTTGTTATCCCCCAATGATAGTTCTTGCCACCTAGCGCAATTTCTTACCATTACCCTGGGTTAACTGGTAGAGAATGCCTCAAGGCATTAAGTCTACCCTTTGTAAAAAAACCTGTTTTAGGTCTTGCAAAAAAGATGAAATAAATATATAATAAATAAGTTCCCCTCATAGAAAACGTCGAATAGTTCCATCAATTTAGATTAGATTCTCAAATTCATTTTAGTCAGAATATGCCATCAATTTAGGATAGGATTGTGATTAGCAATATGAAAGTTAATTGTTATGTAATTAGACGGATTAGAGCTGCCATGTATTCAGCGTAGTTCATGTTACATTAGTATCTAACCGCTGATGCTTCTCGGGTAATTCATATCTAAATGCCCACACAGGCTACGCTCAAATGTATATTTAGTCTCTGAGGATGCCGGTGGAGTGGGTGGTGATGATTTGTTGGAGAACCTGTCAATAGGCTCAGTAGGCATATGTCAAGATGTTAAATAAAACACAGGATTCTAGGTATTCATACTCGATTTATTGTCTGTAGGTACTATTATTCGTTGTTTACTTTGGACTTGTAACGTTTACGATTCTTTACAATATTTTGCAGTACATGCACTAATCTTACTGGCGGAGGTTACACGTACAATCATTACAATTGTCAATCAACAATCCTTCGCTATTAAATTGGAAATTTTTTCTTCAAGCTAAGGAGTTTTTTTACGGTTTTTTTTCTCCTCTATGACAAAGCACCCTTCCGAAAAGCTGGTAAATTAAAAAAATTACGTGCATAAGTATATCAGTGATACCTATATGTATACAGATTTTGGTTTGATTTGATTTGATTTGATTAAAGACACTTTGTTAAAACAAAAAAAGTCTTATAAAACGACTAACGTTAACGTTGATTTTGGAACATTATTTTTGTTATTATTTATTTGTTATTATTATTTTTGTTCTGCTAATTTTAGGTTTGAGCAAAGCAAGGTTTGTTTGCAAGGAACACAAATATCACCCTCAGCGTGTAGAATCAAAACAAAAACCACAGCGTCGTTTAGCGTGACCATTTCATTATCGTAGACCAGGACTCAAGTAATGATATTCAGTTTAGTTTTTTCAGCAAATAACGGCTTCAAATGATACTAAGTTCTCTACAAATGTAAAGCGAGAGAAACTAATAAAGCCTGACTTTAACAGAGAACTTAATTATAGCCCGGGGTTAAAAGATTCAAATAACAGTTTGTAACTAAACCTAACTGAACATGAGACAATGAGAAAGTTATTTAATGGTGGCAAATATTTTATTTTTTAAGAATAAATTGTTTGCCTTCGTGATGAGAAACAAACCTGCTACAGTTAACCTGTGGGGCTTAGCATAAAGGAAGGCATTATTAAGTTAATTAATTATTATTCAAATTCAAACTCATAATCATTCATAAGTACACAAACCCTCATGTTTTTTCATCACCCTTGGTTGGTTGGAAGAAAATGCTGCATTAAGCCCGCCCATTGTACCTTTTATAAAGTGTAATGAAATGTATTCATTTTATTTTATTTATTTATTTAAAATAATTGCCTCCACCAATCCGCACTGGAGCAGCGTGGTGGAGTATGATCTAGACCTCATCAAGAGAAGAGACCCGTGCTCAATAATATAGTAAGCCATTTTATATTAATTATTAATGGGTTGAAGCCAAAAAGAATTGTAAAATTTACTGCTCACTGTATTGTTCTTTAAGAAATGGTGAAGGTTTCCCCGTACATAAAACCACCGCAAACATTATTTAGCCACTTTATAAACTTCGCGAACATGTTTTATCAATACATTTTTTTCGATTTATTCAGAACGCCAATTAGTTGTTAGGAATTTTCTATTATTATTAAATACCTAACAGTTAGACAAATGATATCAAATTTTGGACAAAATATTTTTCTTAAAATCAGTTTTTTTAATTTATCGACGTTGATATCAGCGACACCAGAGGCATTACCTACAATCAATTAGTTGAATCAAGTATACATACATTTTATTTGGACGACCCGTGTCGCTTAATGGTTACCATGCCGAACCGCCATGCCCAGGTTCTGGGTTTGATTCCCAGCGAGGCAGAAGTTTGTGAGTTTAATGAAGAGATGAATAAGGTGAAGAAGTTGATGAGTTTTAAGTTTTGTTCTTGGTCTGAGCGTGTGTGTGCTTGTCTTTGTGTGTTGTCCATTGCACCCACGACCCAAGGAATCCTATCGTGGGACTTGGAGATCAAATATACAAATAACTTTCATTAAAATGTGAACCCTTAGAATTTATCAAATCGATTAGAAATAATAGAATAAGGGTGACGTCACGCATGGGATACTCTTTACAAATTGCGAGCTTTACCCACTGCGCAAGGGTCACGCTGATAAGAATGGATCAACACCCGTTGTTAGACGGAAAATGCGTGTAATATAAATTGCGATTTGGAAGTATATATCCCCGGATACAATACATTTATCATAGCTTTTCTTTTGCTTACTGTTTTTATGAGTCAAATCTTGCAAACTTAATTAATTAGACCTTCTTCCTCTTATCCTACATTTGTCAATGACAATGTATTTTTGTAATAAGCATGAGGTGATACTACACACTATAAAAGCGTGTTTTACGTTAACTTGCGTACCAGTATTTTTATGCATTGGCATTCCCGGAAAGTGTAGTAAAATGAAGTTAAAGCAGATGTGTTTTTTTTTTCAGTTTAACCAGCACATTCACACAGTTTTGCACAGCGGTTCTTATGCTGTAGATACCCCATTCGTTCCAAGAAAACTCTTGAAAAAATCAGGATAACTACTTCTTCCTTAGCTTAAATTCGCTTGGCTTGATTGGCTTTGAAATGGCGTGTAAAGTTAAATTATGATTAAGGGTGTGGAAAAACGACGTTCTTTTTTGAGCTGTCATTCGCGAAAAATAAGTCAAGTGCATTTGGTTTCAAAATAAACTCCTGTTTGTACCACACGGTGACGCAAAATGAGTTTGGAGTTTATTATAAAATCGACTCATTCCACACGATGCACAGCTCAAAAATACGCCCGTATGTCGTCACCCTTAAAAGCACGATAGTTCTGTTGGTATCATTACGGCTGATAGTATAAACGATCTGAGTTTTCTCTTTTTTATGTTTCTCTTGTTATGTAATATTATTCGCCAGATGTCCGTCGTGTCCCTTCGGTGCGTATCGGGTCTTAGGGGAAGTCCTGCAGGCTGATAAACCATCAAAGCTGTTTCAACCGTAAAAGGGATTTGGCCCTCGTTTACCCCAATCCCACTATCGCGTTGGGGACGCTCTGTTTATGGGAAGACAAATTGCAATCACTGCGGTGACTGTTGATGGGCAACTGTTATTTATTGAGGCAATTTTCGGAGCTCCAAAATTTGCGATCAATGTGACACTTTTATGCGCAATACTTTCGTGGATTAGGGCTTAGATTCGGCAATCTTTAGAAAAGTCACGTTTACCAAATACAAAGTATGTAATAATGTAACTAGTTCTAACATACTACTAATTTCAATAAAAGTCTTGTGGCCAAATAATTCCTCGGTAACGTATAAATAAACAATAAAATATATTGACACTTAAAATCTTAAATTGTTAATAAGTCGGGCCATGCTCTATCTGTGCGCCAAGTTTCCGTAGAACGGTTAGGGCGTGATGTTACCCAAGCATCCAAACATCTTCACAAACTTTCTCATTTATAATATTAGTAGGAATATTGGTCTGGGATGACTCTGAAGGAAAGTTCATGGATGGATATCTTCAAAAAGTTTATCGTTTCATGGCAGATACTTAATAAATTGCCACATTAAGTTGTCGTTTAGTTTCCTATTATCCTTTTATTATTTAATCTGAGGATATTATGTTGATTGTCTATTAGCTGCGTGATTGAAACAATAATTCACACCCGAGGACTGAGAATGCTATAGAGTGATTGAGATTAATTTAATAATGTCGTCACTAGAAAATGTTTATTAAAAACATTCGCAATATATTTAATATTTAAATGTAAAAACTCTAAAATACTTTAGCTGGCTCATAAAAAGTCAAGAAAACGAAAAATATGAATTAGATATACAACGATATCTAAAAAATCGGCCAAGTACGAGTCGGACTCGCGCACCAAAAATAATGTGTGTATTTATAACGAGTGGTTACATAGAATTTTATGTGGAGAATTACAACTCGAATATAAATTATCAACCCCATTTAATTATTAAGGAAGTGCATTTAAAATATCTAGGAGTAATTACGATTTAAACGAAAATGAACCTTAAATGAGAATTAAATGAGATAAAACACTATGCTGACAAAACAGCTCACTCAAAAGTTCAATTTAGCGCATATAAAAGAAAATGAGCGTAGAATAGAGTTCTAAAGAATCAAGATGAAAGTCGTTTAGCAGTTCTTTCACTAAGTGTCAGTAGTAACCGCATTTTATTACAACCCATTGCAGACTTCGACTTACAGTAATGGCCGCTACTAAGATGAATGTTTGAAGAAAACATTACGAGAAATTCTGTCCATTGCCGTCCACCTGCAAGCATTTCATAAAGTTTTCATAGTTGTGTTACAATTGGCCATTTCTCGCTTTTCAGTGTGGCTACAACAGCCTGCATGCCAAAACCAGGGCTACGTTCAATATACCTACTGTTAGAATTGTCGGAAATAAATGGTGTAAAAAAACCGATGTCAAAAGCACTTATTGACCGACTTTTAAACTTCATAGCATTAAATAATGTCTTAACATAATATGTTGTTCACAACTGCTGTGTAAAGTAAAGAAAAAATGTGTTCTAGGAAAAAATATTATACGTGGAAGTTTATGCAGTGCCGTCGATTTTATTCACCTGAGTTAGTTCACCCAGTTGTCTTATGTCTACTTCTAGTAGAATTTATTCACCTATGCATCCAGGAGATTTAAGTCTACTGGCCAAGGTAAATTAAGGATACTACATCAGTAGACTTTATTCACCTAGGTGTAAGGCAAATACACGAGCCTACTGCCGAGGAGTATAGTAACCGCTTCTTATTCTAAAATTCAACAAGGTAGCGAAACGTTAAAGCAATGACATAGTCCCATAGTGAGAATTTCCAAGATGGTGGTAGATAAAAAATACGCGCATAGTGTATAAATAATACCTATATTAATAAATGATTCTGACTTTAAAAAAGTGCATGATTACCAAGTTGGTATTTTACTCCATGCCATACAAATTTAATAATTTCGATAGAATAGAAGGCCACGAACACAATTATAAGTAATTTACACACTTAAAAAAGAACACAATTAAAAGAAAAACTGAATGAAAAAGTAAAAACAAAACAAAACATAAAAGATACAGCTGGTTACAAAACGGTTGTTACATTATGCTCGCATGCGTCCAGTGGCCTAGAAAAAGGAGCTCACTCAGCATAATTTCGCTATACTTTTCCTGATAAAATAACGATAGTAACACTTCCTCGTATCATTGCAAATCTATAGCAGCAATTTCACGCGTGTAATAGAAACGGTACTGATGGATGTCAAATGGGCGAGGATTTACAAGGGCTGATTTATCGAACAATCATGGCTGTAAGGAATCCCATTGGCTGCTACCGATTGACCTTGAAATCTTTATCTAGGATCTGTCTTTCATGCCCTCGTAATCCATGAATCCGTGCAACCGTGCAACCTTTTCCTTGAACCCAAATAGCGGATACGGGTTACAAACCCGGACTACAGTCCCGGAAAAACTAGAACCAAGCTTGGTTGATTCAAAATATGGTTCATAGCTTAGTATTTATCATAACTGATACCTGTATGACAGGTCGGTTCTCTTAATTTTTTTGCTTATTCTTAAAAATCGTCATTTAAAAAAGTTATGTGAAGATAAGAAGTACTGACTTTTAATCCATAATTCAAAGTCAGTGCTTCTATTCGTAATTGGAAATGGGAATAGTTGTGGTGCCCCTTTCTTAAGGCTAGAATACAAGGAAATGTAAGATATTAGAGTTAAAGCATTGTTATAGAGTTTCATCAAATAAACATTTTGGTTTATCGGCGTCCATATTGAGCAGGCGAATAACACATTTAAGAGTCACACGCGCCAAGCCGAGTTTCCAAAGCTCCTAATCTCACCCACTGAAAAGCCTACATTTTCGAGCAAATCCCCGTACAGTAAGCGAGAGATTCTCGTATGGTAACTTCAGTTTATATTTTCATTATGGTAAGCAGGAACATTGCTTTGTTTACCTACCTACGTTACTTAGAGATTACAGATTGTTACCATGCTTCGACTTGTTGTTAAATTCATAGTACAAAGAGTGTTGCGTGGTCTGAAATAGTTATGCGGCTCTTATACGCGTACGACTTGGATAATGTCGTTATACTATTAGATATTTTTAAATCAACAGTGTTACTATTCCTAGTAACATTAGCTGGAGTTTGAACATGACATGTGTTAGTATCTAACCTCGATCTGATCAACAAAGATCTGAAGATTTTATGAAATTGAAATATCTTTGACATGGCTTAAGTATATCTAAATATTAAGTACACTATCTATATATTAAGCCATTATAATTTTTAGAAATTATTTTTACTATGTTATATTTCTTCGTCCACGATGCATGCCGTGGTAACCTATAATAAAATTAAGGCAACATTTAATTCTTAAAATATTTGTCTCTTGTATTTTTGTATACCTAATGTGTGTCTTGTTGGTTATCCATAAATAAATAAATAAAATAAGTAAATAAAGAGTGTACCTGGAATTAACGGTTTGACATGCTCTGTAAGGCTTTACTTATTCAACTACTTACCACGCTCAAAATCGCTTAAAGTGATGTTTATTCTTATAACTATAGTTATTTTCTATCCTCTGGATCCCTTTATAGGTAGTCCTTCATAGTACGGTGGGTATAGGCAAATAAGACAATACAAATATTTAACCCAATCGATAGCCATAACATAAACATATTCCCTGAAAGATTCATACAATGAAAAAGCTGGGATCTTCATGGAATCTGTTTGTATCTTACTAGCAAGGTTAAAGTCGTTCAGGTCACTGAAAATGATCCAGAAATGTTGTCTAAAATTGTTTACCGTTTCTGCCAACACTTTGACCTAGTTATGCACGATATTGTGATGTAATAAGATCACTGTTACAATAACAACTTGTCACCAACGTAAATACATACACAGATTTATGACAAAGTGACAATCTGTGAAATGTACATAATTATGTACACCAAAGACGAAACATTTTAGTCCTCTTTTCTTTTCTCATTGGCCAGTTGCCAATTTCTTTTTCTTGTTTGTATTTACAAGTTTAATACTACTTTTGGAAACTTATTCCGAAGTTTCATGGGTATGGGAAATGTAAACCGTTTTAGAGTAATTTCAAATTTAGCCTACTTTCTCTCGGGTTAGTTTAGCTGGTTTATAAAACAGACGGCTTCAAGTTAATTTGTATATGACCTTACCTACCTATATAAAAAAATGTTATATCACATTAAAGGAAAGGAGATTTGATTAAGAAGAATTCAATTTACCTTCATTCTCGCCGCGTGAAAATCTAATAATTGTGAATAATTGAGAGCTTCCTGATGCGAATTGAAACGTAGCGAAATTCCCCAAAGTGATAAAATTGTTCGTCTACACCGCGGCACCGCCTTCAATTTTCTTTTAACGCTGCGACATTTTTCATTGAGTACAAATTTGAAGAGTTTGGGGAATGAAGCCCTCCACCGCGCTACGATCCAAGCTTTTCGTTACTTTAAATGTTCATATCAATCAAGTTACATAACACAGTTACCTTGGAACATCTATCAAAGAATATTAAATGGAATTTATTCCCTTCTCCGACTTTGAAACCGAAACAATTTTCCGTTAAGAAGCTTTGCTTAAAATCAAAACAAAACCGAAAACAAAACTGAAGTACAGATACATAATCTACAATATAGGGCATTGATTTATAAGATAAACTCATATCTTATAGATCAATCTACTTTTGATTCCATTTACAAAAAGTATAGTTTTTAATGACTAAAATATTTTTTATGATAGTTATTATTTATATTCTCAGTAATTTTGTAACGGTTACGAAACAAATAAATAAAAAAACAAGTTCAATCGCTGATGCCAAATGGATTTTCACATATTAAAGTTTTTCGATAACCCAGCCTTTGAGACCCAACATTTATTAGCATACTTAACTTTCTCCAACTACGTAACAAAACGGTTGCTCAATATCTCTCTACAAAGAAAAATGCTTACTGAAACACAGGTGTTCAATGAATAACTTTATGAATATCAAAGGAATAAGTATAAGAGGAAATAAAAGATCGGTTATAAGTCAATCGAATTTCAACAATAAGTTGCCTTTTGTTGCAGACACAATGTAACAACTACTTTGAATTCCATGATTGTCTAGTTAAAATAATGAACGTGCCCAATTATTGTTACAACCTGTGAGGGAAAATATATTTTGTTTCATTTATTTAATACAACATTGAAGTGGAAATATTTATAGATATTTATTTATAGTAAAAAAATCTGCGTAAATACATATACCTGCTCCCACGTAAATTTTTAAAGTAGATGATAACTACTTACTCGTACTTATTAATAACTTTATTGTATTAAGTAGTAGGATTAGGAAAAGACCGACCATTCGAAGTGGTCATTTCCAACGTCAGCATTAATAATATATGCGAGCATCCAGGGTAATTTTTATTACAGGGAATAGGATTAGTTCCTTCGGATACAAAATAATTGTAAAAATAGTGAACAGACTTGTAAACAAAGATTCTGAAGTTAATGAATGTGTTAGAAACACATTTTTAGAACTAGGAAAACTGACCTATCATACTAATATTATAAAATGTGAAAGTATGAATATTTGTTACTCTGAAAGAGTAAAAACTGCTGAGTGGATTTTCATGAAATATAGCACATAGTTAGACCAT
The DNA here is from genome assembly GCA_963932265.1 of Thymelicus lineola. Classification (NCBI taxonomy): domain Eukaryota; kingdom Metazoa; phylum Arthropoda; class Insecta; order Lepidoptera; family Hesperiidae; genus Thymelicus; species Thymelicus lineola. The sequence continues at coordinate 1,429,843 of OZ010682.1, read as the reverse complement.
GATCTGACATACGAGTATGGTACTTATTATTCCGGAAAAGACGGGAAAGCGGCGGGCAAAGCATCAAAAGTAAAAAATAATTCTAGAAGTAACTGACTTCCAAATTAGGGATAACTTAAAAACTTCTCGTTAAATCTGGCTAAAATTTATGTGGGACTACATGACAAGCACTAGCTTTCGATTTAAAAAAATCATCAAAATTTATTCACCCAGTTGAAAGTTCTGATGTAAAAAACATAAAAAATACAGGTGAGTTTAGATCTCCCTCCTTTTTTGTAGTCGGTTAGCGAGTTTAGAATTCCCTCCTTTTTTGAAGTCACGTGAAGCAAAAACAGATTTGTAGTACCTAATTTCTACTATGGGCTGAATTGTTAACATGTTAAACACAACAATTGACAAATCATCCTTCTTCTATACTAAGTACTTATAACAAAACTCAAAGGGAAATTTTCCTGTACATTGAATATTTAAAAAAAATTGATTATCGTGGGTTTCATTATATAAATTACTAAATATAAGTACTTGAATATAAATTCATCGTTTTTTAATTTTCTTCTGCATGAGGTACAAATAAGGTAAAACATAATTTCCGTATGCGAAGCTGCGGGCAATAGCTAGTTAGTGAATAAAGCCGAAAGGCATATAATAATGAACCATTTACAAGATGAAAGTGCGCGAAATATGAACGCGAAATATCACATGATAAATTATGTATATTGCTTGCGTGCGGCACTCAATCCAGTCTCCGCTTTGACTTGTACACTTTGTACAGGGAGCAAAAGAATTACATATGGACGGCATGATTCTAAAACCTTCTATAATAATTAATATTACAGCATGTTTGTGTTATTACCAATGTTAAATGTTACCTGTATACGTAAGGTATGATTTACTTTGCTAATAACGTAGTCGTACATTACAGAAGGTTTTTGAATCAAGCCCTGCACACGTAACTCTTTTGGTTTGTGTACATGCTTACATCGATCCAATCTACACTAACTACTTGCAACTTTTCAGTGGACCAATAAAGGGCGTGGATCTGTCCACAGATAACGAGCTCTGGAACTTTTCGAACGTCGTACTTTGAACGTTGTTTTTGTCGTTGTTGTTATCGATGACGCCAATCACGAGGTTTCGTTAGTTTGGCTGAAGTAAATAGCTGAAGTAGGCTATCTTTTGTTTTCTTAAACTTGTAATGTGTACTTTTTATGTTTATATTGCCTGAGATACAGCCAATCATTATCTAGGTAGCTAGGTAGCTAGTTAGCTATATTAAAGAGTCTAACCAAAACATAACTTACCGACTAAAACGACGAATAAAACATTTCCCTTCCGCTCATAGAAATCATAATTTAGTAGGGAAAACATAATCTTTGTAAAACGAAAGATCGTTCATAAGAAACTAACGACATTTCTGTCTGGAACAAACAACATAAAGGCCCACAGAAGGCTTCGTCGATTTCTATTATGCGCTATTTGCAATATTTTATCGGGATGGTTTTGTTCGGTAGCTTATAATTTTATTGAGCTGGGTTGTTTTGTCGCAATTATTTTAAAACAAATCGATATTATTGTTATGGATATTATTATGGATATCCATATTATTATGGATATTCTTTAATTTTAAGCTTTATGGACTTATTCGGTAATATGTTTGTATTTTATTTTAATTCTGGCAATACTGTTGATAAAGTTTGGCATTGATCAGGGTTCTACCCTCCTATTTTTCGTTCGTATTGCGCAAGCGCCGCCAATCTCGTCAGTTCGATTCATCGTACGATTCAGTTCGGTTCAATGAATCACTGCAATTCGTTATTTTCGTTGTCTTTTCGGTGATTCGGCCACAAAGATTTTACTACTATACGGGTTACAAAGTTGAGGTCAAACATGTGCAACGCAGGACATCTCAGCGCCGAGTTGTAGACCTGCGACACCACGCAACGGTCAATGTTTTCTCTTTTTCTTCTTCTTTCTTTTCTCTTGTGTGTACATTTATATACTGCTTTGTATTGTCCAGAAAAGGACACATAAATCCCTATAATGATCTAAATACAGTCCACTTTTAATTCGATTCGTACCTACCACCATTTTAGGACATATCACAATCACCAATATTCCTCTTAATAAATCTATATTAGCTATTTAATTGTATTAAGTTTATCGTTTCTCATAAGTGAAAAGAAATTGCTTATTTTTATGACTAAGGCTTTTGGATTGTTGAATGCGTAGAGTTTTTAAATGTTTCTATAGTTAAATAGATACCAAGCTTTTAGAAGAGCTACTCCATGAGAAGTGATCACTATCGTTCATTGATTTCCGCAGTAGGAGGGGTTTTGCCAGCGCGATGAAGGCAGGAAGCGATAATATCGTTTCGTAGCTACCTCTACGACTGTAAGCAATATTCCAATCACTTACACCAGTTTCATTCCCTCTAGCGTATACGTATACCAAACCTACTTGAATTTACATTTACGTTCCCTCAGTTGCAATGCAAGAAGATGTTTTAAAACATTTTGCTGTATAATGCATTCCGTATCTGGTTACTACAATCAAATAATAACTTTGATATTATCTATCATCTTTCGCATACAAAATTTAACAATATACGTTTAAATACTCTTTAGATTGATGTAAAACTCACCTGATTTATTTATTGCGTAGAACATGTAAAGCTTCTGAACCCCTTGTTGTGCCAATTACGTGCGTACGTCTTTATTGTACGTTATATTGTATTATTGATATTGTATTTCACATTATACAATACAGTACTGTTCATCAATCTCAATCAATCAAAATATGTAAGCAAATATAATAAATAAAATATAAATTACGAAAGGATGGAAAGTACGCCATATTTAGGGAAGGCTTCAAAGTTCAAGTTACTAAGTATATAATCGACCCAATATCATGATGAAAGAGAACTTTGAAGTACTGTACAAGCTATCTAAGTTTGCGAGAACTACGAGCACATATGAAGTATGTTAAGAACTTGAAGTGGTTGATGAAGAAAAGTAAATAGGTAGTTTCTAAACAGAATCTTTATCGAGACCTATCACGCAATACGCTGAACCAATCAGTGCTATTAACAGAACGTGGAGGTCAATTACAAGTTTTACGGACATTGTCGATAATGCTACTATTAACCTACTGCTTATGGCTTAGCATTAGTTGCCTTTCACGTCCTTACTTACGCAACATCCAGATCAAAAATGTGATTTTTTGAAGTTATACTTCTTTTGGCGCGATGGAGAAAAATGATGAGAGTGAATTTTTACCATGCGCGCGCACACCGACACCTAAATTCTACATCGTGAAGTTAGCTAAATTCTATATCGTGAAGTTAGCTGTTCTAGGTGGCATGGTATCGTAATAGTTTTCGTAATAGAACATAGATGGTGTTTTTACAAGTATGTAGATACAAAATTAATCACAGATGGCGCTTACTCGTAGTTTGGCTATAGAGATTCGTAAATTAAATTATTTCAAAATATTAATTAATATTTTTTTTATATTGCTTTTTTTGAATATTGTATTTTGAACAATGTTTTATTAATATTGTTTTTTGATTTTTTTTCATGAAACTAGTATAAATAAAAAAATAAAAAAGAACCCGCCTGCTGTCAAAACAGATATCATGATATACCCTTTTGAAATCCTTATGGTGAGCTCTTTAATTTGATACCCATATTGCATTATTTTATTTATTTTTATTTTTTGATATTTCAAACAATGGCATCTCACAGCCACCATATTTTTTTTAATTTCACTTATCTAAGAACACTTGGGTTATCAAGACGAATCTAATAATATCTTAATTATACGTAGTATATAAATCTGTTCAGTGGTTTGGAAGATACAAGGTAATAAAAAAAGTTACATACATACATACATATAACCCTTCCTAGCTGTCGGGTAAAAAAATCGCCATAGTCCTGAAATCGGACTTATAATTGGAAGGTGTAATTTGCGTCTTACGATTTCAGGTAAAAGAATCCTCAATGCTTTACTGCTTTTTAAATGTAAGACAACTTCTTAATCTTCTATTATTATTCACGATAATATTGACGAGATTAACGAGATATTAATACTTATAAACTAAGTATACGCCTACAAATAGGCGTTTGATATTATAATAACTTAATTTAGTAAATTCGTTTTGTACTCCTATTAATCTTTGAATTAGATTATCTTCATAATCTAGTGATAATAAATAACACTGTAATGAAATATCCTTCAATGGAAAGCTTTTGATGAAAAATATTGAATCTGAATATTAATAAACACATATAATAAAATGGATTTTATATCAGATTACAATTACAATTAGGTATTTTTGTATTGTGGTGATCACAATACATGTGGAAATTTTTGTTTAATATTGAATTCCTTCACAAAGCTTGCGTAAATAATTTGATTATTCAATTACATGGTGAGTATGAATTATATTATTTACTACCGTTTTAATTATAATCGCACATAATTATTCTATTTTATGACTAGTAGACCGGCCGTGCTTCGCTTCGGGAAAAAAAGTCCTTGTCCTTAAGTGAACTTATAGTACCTACGTATTATATGTACTCGTAAAGCAGCAAGAGAGTATAATATAGCCTATACTTTAAGTTGAAGACTTCCCAATATCTCAGTAGCAATTAAAGACACTGTCTCTCTATGGCTGTGTAATAGTATAATAACATACAGTAACATGATTTGAAATAACGTTCACATAAATATAATTTCCATAATATGCTATAAAAACAAATAATTCATTGGACCCAAACACAAATAGTTCATTGGATCTAATATTCATTAAACTAATTTTCAAATAATCTAATCTTCAAACGTTAAAAGGTCTATACCATGCGGCAAGCAGCAGACATGGTTTCTGTCACGGCTCCAGCGCTGCAGCGCTTTGGGGCTCTGTAGCAGATGATATTAACGATCACCACCGTGGCTTCTACTTGCTGGCCGGCCAGCCTCAGCCAATGCGGCGAGCGTTAAAACCACCTGGTCCTCAGCTTCTCGCTTCTCCGCGCCTACGCGGGTTTACACTATACTCTAGGGGTAGAGCACACAAGACTACGTGAAGTCGATTTTGCAGCAATTCGTTCCTGTCACTAACATTAACTTTAACATAACAAACGAAAATAATTATTGGGAATTTTCCAAAAATATTGAAAATAAAGTAGATTTCTGAATTATATTAAACCTTGCTTATAGATTTTGAATATTATAGTACCTCATAGTATACACTAGTTTTTTTGTATAATATATTCAACTATTCACGCCGCTCACGCCCTGAAAGCTCTCAAAATGTAAGCAGTTTACAACTTACTTGACAAATATCGTCATGGCTGTAGCAAATTCATACATATACAAATAATATATAGCTTATAGAAATTTCGAATAATGTACTTTTCAAATGATGAAAGAATTTTTCAAATAAGAGACGTAGTTCCGGAGATCCTTCTCCACGAAGTTGTTGTCACAGAATTCCTCTTCCCTCTATATTATTAGTATTGATTTGTATAGATAATATATGTACCTATTTATCGACTCATTTCTGTAACATTTTTTTAGGCGTTTGCATTGGTACTTACCTACCTATTACACCGAATAATACCATGTTGATGATGAAATAAGTTTCATTGCACAATTTATCAACTTATCATACTCAATTCAATTAATTTTTTCAGTTATATTCCTGATACATTATGTTTCGACGAACTTGTTAAGTATCGAAATATACAAAATTATGGATTGATTGATACCAATTGTGTTCTTCCTCGCCAATTGCCTATTCATCGCTCGGGATATTATTACACTCCAAAATGATAGATCCCCACGAGACTCTGAAATTATCTGTTTAATTAAAGTCTTCGTGTTGTAATATAATATTGAAAATCAACTCGTTCATGATATTGACATTACTTAACTTAAATATTTAACTTAATTACATCAATTTTAATTAATTCTAAACATTGTTTACTTGTATTCACTCGCTGCTATACAGATTTCCTCGCAGTGAATATGTTACTGGCCAAACTAGTTTGGCCGAGGACAATTGAATTTGGAATAGACAATCTAGTTGTTACATGAAAATTATATCAATTGAACATTATTTAAGTCATATTATATGTTACATACCATACTATATGTTATTATACTAATTATTACACACCCAATTATTACTATTTACCTCCAACTACCGTGTTTTATTTTCACCCTGTAAATAGATTTATCCCATGGCTTACTTGAATTAACATAATATGATAGCAAGATTTTATGGACAAATGGTATTCTATCTCCTTTTAATTTAATTGAAAACTTAATTTCTACTTTACTTTATTCTATTACTTAATTTCAGGTCATTCGGGATAGCGCTTAAGGTGTGAAGGTGTAAAAAACTAATTTTCGCAATTCGCATGTAATATTATATTATAATAAGATTAGAATAAAATAGGCAAAAGCTTAATGACGGTGACTATTGCTCGACAAACTTTTTCAATTCGTTTAACAAGTTGTGTCAGAAGGGCAAGGCCTCTGCCATTTACTATTTATGTCTCACTGCAGACTTTCAATGAATACCTGACACGTCAAGTACTTAATACAAAGAAACTATTAGTGAGCAATGTTATTCAACCGTGGATTTTACCTCAGGTTGTACGTCAGAAAATGTATATTAAATTATACCATTACTAGCTTTTGACCGCAACCTCGCACGCGGTAGAGTGGTTTCTAAACGATATTTTTCATTAATTAATTAAAATTTATATGCCCGTGGTTTCGCGCGCGTGTATATCGCTTTTTTACAAATTTAATAACATAATATATTATGTATATTACGTAGGTATGTTCCATAAAATGTTATTAATACTTTACTAACGTGATACATTATTACAAAATTATCTTTCTTATTAATTTGTCTTTCTAATACAATAGTTGATCTGCTCTAATCCCGATATTACAATCATGGTCTTACGAAAATGAGAATTCAAAAAAGAGAGGTACCTACAATTCAAACAAGCACAGATAATACGCTACCTTTATTTACTTAGCGTAATAAATTTCTTGGACCTTTTGCACGCATTTTATTAGCAACCGGATCACATACACATCAATGCCAGCGCGGCTCATGCTACCTACATATTTCTTTAGTTTTCCACATGAGCACGCGGGAAAATCCGCTTTGCGAACTGTTCCAGAGTTTAATTCAGGTTTGCGGTTGCTACTAATGTTACAATCGTCCCTTGCTCTTTGAAATACTTCGACTGTGTTCAAGCTTTAGCCTGCCTCTTTACAGTATGATTTAAAACCGCTGTGATACTTGTTAGGTTTGACGAATGTTTAAAGAATTTTTTTGTCTTTGCTTTGCTATAATAAATAATTGTTATACAAAAATAAGTATATCGGTAAAAAAAACTTGATGTGTCGTCACATTTATGCGACGCACTATAATACTTTCCATTAAACTACTTAGTTGAATTTCGAATAAAGTCGAGATAATTCGGGAGCCAGTATGAACCCTGCAAATCGCTGAGTCGTTCGTTACCAACGTGCGTTATGGCCGCCTCGAAAGGTTTTTGGTGTTCCCTCATTCTATTGCCGCAATACGAGGGAGTTTTAGGCACAAAAGAGGTTGCTGAACCTTCATTATTGTTACATTCCCAAAGTAACGGCCGCTGGTACTACTCAACTTACACTTAGTGTAATCTAACATTTACAGCTTATACTTATAAATAGATCGAAATCACCATTCCTTTTAATTGCCCCTCATTGGTTGCCTCTCTGTAATACGAGAGGTAAAAATAAAGGTTCACTGCACTAAGCGAATGCCTACAGTTAGTCTTTATGTCGTAGGAAAATTATGAAAAGGGAGATTTGATCAAATCCCTAAGGGTAGATGTTCAAATCCCGCAGGCTGACTAAATGACGACTCCACGGGGCTAACTCGCTGAGGGATTTAATCAAGTATCTGTTTTAATAATTGCCTGTGACAAAAGTAAAATAAAGTATCAGACACATTTTTGTTATATTATGGAATCATACCTGTGTATTTATCATGGATTGCCAAAACGTCTCATAAAAGCGTGTTCATTCTTAACTATATTTATATAAGACGCAAAATTAGCTACACTTTGTAAACAGTTAGCTTCATTGAAACAAAATATTAGTATTACAAAAGGTTTATAATGTATATTCAATGGAGATGTAATAAAGGCGCCAAAAAAATCAAATAATTATATCGCCAATCCAATTAAACAGCCCGCGTAATTTCAAAATAGCCGACTAAAATATTCGCGTTATTTTAGGGAGACACCTAGTCTAATTACTCGACTGCCAGGAAGGGTTAAGTAATTCACGAGCAGTTCAAATAGATTTGAAAGGTGTCGTTCAGGGTGTCCTGGCCCCTTAGCTGCAACAATCAATCGATTAACCACACGTTACTGGCGTTTTAGAACCGTTTATTCGTCACAGGCTTACCTTATTTACTATGTCACTGCGTTTGCTTTACGGCCAGATTAAGAAAATTCATTACTTACTAGGTATCCCTAGGTATTGCGGTGGTAACAACCGTGGGAGTTTCAATTATTTTTCTTCAATTTGATGACTTCCGAACATTGTATTATATTGTGTAAAATTCAATATCAAAATATCTGCTCGCCTGCTACATGAATGTTGATGCATAAACTATGTGTAATAATTATTAAGATTTCATCGTCTACCGCTTTTTAACCGACTTCAAAAAAAGGAGGAGGTTCTCAATTCGACTGTTTTTTTTTTTTTTTTTTTTTATGTTTGTTACCTCAGAACTTTGGACTGGGTGAACCGATTTGGATGATTTTTGTTTTATTTGAAAGCTGGTGCTTGTCGTGTGGTCCCACATAAATTTGAACGAGATCTGACAATGGTATCCATGACAAAAGTACAATGTACTTCATTTGAAGTCGGTTAATTTTTTGTTAAAATGTTAGATTATTAGTAGTAATTATAAGACTAGCGATACGTGAGATTCGTGTTACCATCTTGATTGCACCTGAACTATCGGTTGCGAAACCAATCAATTATTGGAATAGCTATAGACCCAAATCTAATTTACTTTGATTGAAGGAACTGGAATACTAATGTTGGTTGAATCCAACCGTAATTGATCCTTGGTAATGTGGGGCCGGGTCTTTGTTCATGATTTGTGTTCAACTGGTTTGAAAGACGTGATTAAACTTAACAGAAACTATAGATGTATATTAAAGCGACAGACTTTAATAACTTCTGCCGTTTCTTGGGAGAGCTGTGGGATACAAATTTTGTACGATTCCAATATTCGAATCAGCCTAGCGGCACAGCTTTTTGCCGACAGATGAGCGAGCTTGGAAAGGCTCAGCAGAGAATTTTTTCCGAAAAGGAGAGATTAGCTCTCATGTTATCATGTCATGTCTTATAAAATTTATGAAGTCCAACCCGCACTTGGACGTCGTGGTAGGCAGATTTAACTCATCTTAATATGAATGAAAATCCGAACCATTTTGATCGAGAATTCAGAACAGCTTGTTTTGTTATAAAAAATTATTTCTATAAGCTTTTCAGTTAAATATTTAGGAGGGGCTCCTTGTGGCAAGTTTCTCTAAAAACTAATTTGTATAAAAACGTATTTAATGTCGAGAACAGTGAAATTTTTAGCTGATATTAAACTCGCATTATTAAACTCATCCGACTGTAACAGAACGCAGCTTCTCGCTGACAATAACGTGTGAAAATACTTAAGTTCTATTGTTTCAAGATTAATTTATTTAATATCATTTGAATATTTCAATCTGTTCATTTTATTTTTTGCTAGTAGCTGGTATTGTTCTGGCAATAAATATTTACCGCGCCCAAAAGAATTATGGCAATTAATAACAAATAAGTAGGTATCATTGTTTTCATGAGATGTTTTATAAATCCTTGGAGTTTATTCCATGGACTTTAATTTTCTTTGGGAATTATTCTATTGGCGAAAACCACATGAATATCTCTGCAAAAATTTTGAGATTATTATGGATATCAATCACGAACATTTAAAGAGTTAAACCTAGGAGTTAAATCTAGAAATGTGCATCAGAGCATGAAAGAATCCATTTCCGAAAAATTTAACTTTTATGTTCGACTAAATTTCAAGTTAGAGAAAAAGAAAGAAAGAGTAAAAGTTTCTTATGAGTATAAGTTGCTCCCATTAATTCTTAAAGAAAGTACATAAATCCTAAGTACTCTATAAACAACAATGCAAGATTTATACACCGGCCGGGAAAATTCTAAAGCGGTTAAATTAAAACCGTAAATTTTCCATGTTATTAAACCGTATCCGCATTGCTGCGTAAGAGCTATAACCGATTCCCGCGTGTAACATAAAATATGTATAGACTAACCATTTACGCTTTACGCTTAAGCGTTATATGTAAAGTATTACGAACGTTCTAATAAATTTCATCGATGTTCGCGTGAGATTAAGCTTAATGTCAACCTAAAAATGAAATTAGGTTTAATTTACTGACAAAACCTAATTTTTTTTATATAAAAATAATATTTTTAGGTTAACAAAACGGTATAACCGGCATTAAATGTTTTCGTATTGATAAAAATCATACCTTATTTTTATTTTAGAAGATTGGGAGTCTCCCAGTCTTGAGACTTTGCTAACTACCTCTGCAGACAGACAAAATAATAGACCATTTGGTACGCGTGATATGGACGTGGAACAATATCTGAAAATGAATTAAGATGTCTGGTTTCTTACCATCCTCCTGTAATATTGTCATCAAAAAGTTTCAGAACCAGAGAGTTTCCTTGCCACAGGCGCGTCGATTACACGTCTGTCTTTAAACTATTTACCACACTGTTACCTGTGCATTCCTCGTTTGCCTAGTAAAATACCTATGCCATACGTATACGTATGAAAATATATAACAGTATATACTGAATTTCAATTCAACATGTAAGAAAGAGATTCGTTTTAATAACTCACATTATCTTTGACTTTATTTACACTTTGCGACTGACCATCGTAAAGTCAATTTATTCTAATGATGCTGCGCTTTCGGGGCGAAACAGGTGTTGGTGCTGGTATGTATGTTGGTATATACTTTTAATCATTGTAGTGCATGTTTCCGTTGTGGGTGGGAGGGAGGTGCCGCATATGTCTTAAAGTATATACCATCATACATGTTGACCGCGGATTGTTGCAAAGTAGACTAATACTCATTTAATTTACCTATAAACTGGCTGAAAATAGGCTTATCAATAATTTTCCATAATGGAGTGGAGTGGAATGAACTGTGGGGTTGTGACAGTAAAATATGCATTACCAAGGGACTATAAAGCAGCGAGAGCACTCATTAAAATTCCCAAATTATAACGTGTCGCTCATTAGTAAGTCGATATCAACATCCTCATTATAATATCGGTTTAATGAAATATTAAAAGACTTTTACTACTCGTTTCGAAAAACGAGCACACAGTAAAAAGATATTTGGACCATAAATACGAAGCTTATTCATACATGTAAGTTAAACTTATCTAATCGTGGCGCCCTCTGTTATCGAATGAATAGCGATATATTCTTGCTTTCGGAGAAGTTACGTAAGACTGAGTTATCCATTTTGTACCCCAGTGCGGATTGGCGGAGGGGCTAGTAGCAATCAGCTGTCGGAAGTTTTCATGCAGCATAAAAGCCTTCAACATGGCGTAACGACTGTGATTACGATAAAAACCGGGGCTGACGGCTTTATGTGCCCTCCGAAGTACCAAACCACTCAAGACATTTTTACCACTAGCGGTCAGCCATCCAACTAGCAACCGCGTTCGCTGGTACTTACGAGTAACTCGGCCGATCACTTGGGATTGACATTTGACACAAGCCGCCGGGCTATGAGCGCTATAACGCGCTTAAAAGTATAAAAATGAAGATTTTAAACACTGCCAAGCTGTGCTGCCAAGTATACGTTTGACATTTGTATTTTAGAGGAACACTGAATCGCTGTCATCTTACTTAGTGCAGGAAATATAAAATTCTTTCTCAGTAAAAATATCCGTATTTACTTTTAAACTAGTTTTCACAACCTTTTAAGGGTTTCTGTGAAATTATGTTACAAAAGTCTATAATAAATACCTACTACAGTGTTAGTTAAACTAAAACGCGACAAATTCACCTGTACTTTATCAATATTATAACATCCATCACAGTTAGTGGCAAGGTGACCCCAATCTTGATTGGAACGAAGCGAAACTCAGTCGCCTAAAGGATAAATCAAATTATTCTATTGACCTAAATACTATGTAACACCAGTACTTGCTGGCCAGTGACTGGCCATGTCGGTTGGACCGGCAAGTAATAAGCGCAGCTTCAAATATAAATGGTTATGGTGCCAATTTTTGTTTGATTTAAAATTCCACTTATTAGTTTTTCAAAACTTCTTCTAGTTATTAGTTGTTATATTTGCATTAGTTACTATATTTACATTATAGCTTTAGTCAACTTCATCATAATTCAGAAACTACCTGAGTAGTTTTTGAGTTTTTCGCGAAAAGACGGGCCGATAGACGCAACGGGTGTTTTAGTTTTGTAATAAGTGGTAATAAATTAATGCAATTTCAATTCAAAGTAATGTTTTGCTTCTATGTTATAATATAATTTTTTACCGCCTTCAAAAAAGGAAGAGTTTATTTACACGGGACCCGTCCTTGACGATTCCTGAAAAAATTATTCGTTATGACGGATGCAGGACGCATACGGAGACGAGTTTTTTCACGATTCGTTTTTTGACGTTGAATGTGATTTTTATAAGACACGTTCTCGTAGCCAAAAGAGGTGCTCAATTCGATTTTTTAAGGAAAATTACGTCAGAACTCCGTAATTTATCAACCAATTTGAAGAATTCTTTTTTTATTAAATTTAGTAAGGATTATACTTCCACATTGATCCCATATGTATCAAAATTCAATTTCGATGATAGGACCCATGAGAAATTGAGGGAACTTGTCAAATTTTTAAGGATATTTTTATAGTATAAAGTTTAGCGATAGTTTTAGCAGAACTTTTTTCGAAAACTAATTTGTTGAAGACGGTTATTATTTTTTGTTTTTAATTTAGCTCAATCAAAAATGGCATTGACTTCTCTTAACACAATCTTCCTGAAGAATATTCTTATCACTGGATCGTTTTTCGATATCGTTCCTCTTAATCACACTACCGAATTTGATTACGATACGCATTTCCTTTGTTTCACTGTAAAGCCATTTAATTTAATTATTTTCGACGGCCAAATTGATATTGATATATTCCGGCACTCCCAACATCTGTTGCAAATAAAGTTCAATTTAATTCAACAATACTGCTTTTAACTGAAAAATTATTATGATTGAGATATAATATACGAGTATAACACAGTTATATATATCTTATTTTTATTCGATTAACGACATTTTATTATTTCATTATTATTGTTATTATTTAGTATACTGCATTACTTTTTTTTACTTCAAATGTGCAATTTTATTTGATGTCATTAAAGAGAATCACAGTAGGTACACAAACAAATAAAATTGTTATACAAATAACCCTAATTCGATAATCGCGACCACATACACAAGAGTTAAGGGGCCGAGGGCTTTGGGTTTGTCGTATAGACGACAATTTTGCGGGCGTTTATATTTTATTAACAACGAGATTATCTTGAAATCTGAAGCGACAGCTTAAGTTACACATAAAATGAATTGAATTTAATTTGGAGTCTTGTTGTATATTACTTTATCTTTTTCTGACTTTTAATAAATTTTGTTTCATGTAAATTTTTTTCATTTCTATTTCTAATGGGAAAAGTTCATTGTTTAATCTTAGAATATTACTTAGTTTTAAAACAACTTGTACAACTTGATGTGTTATTTAAAAATTATACTTAATTCTTATATTTCGTCACCATATGGCAACACTAATGTATAATATTCTTATCGATACGTTCATTTATCACGGTCATTTTACGTAGGATACTACGCATTACTTATAAAGATCATTTTTAAGCAAATATTTTTAAAGTCAGGTGAGGTACAACAACTAAATAAATGCTAAAATAATTCAGTGAGTGCTCGTAATAAATAAATGCCATCAAAAACATAACTTGTAAAAAAAACCAAGTCTCGCAACTCAGTTCTTCTACCGTAAAAATTTGTGAGATGCATGTAATACCAAGTCGGTTAATTTATTCAGTCCCTACTTTAGGGTCCTTCTGTCTTAAGTTATTACGTAATTAGCTAACCTAACAACATCTTAAAGTGACCATATCAATATTTAAAATCTTTTATGTTATAAATAAATAAATTGACTTGGCCATCGCATGAAAACGCAATGTATCTAACAAGTATTACATATTACATATTAAATTAGACTGTTTAATGCGATTGCCAAGTCAATTTATTTATTTATAACATAAAAGATTTTAAATATTGATATGGTCACTTTAAGATGTTGTTAGGTTAGCTAATTACGTAATAACTTAAGACAAAAGGACCCTAAAGTAGGGACTGAAAAAATTAACCGACTTGGTATTACATGCATCTCACAAATTTTTACGGTAGAAGAACTGAGTTGCGAGACTTGGTTTTTTTTACAAGTTATGTTTTTGATGGCATCTCATTTCTTTTTGTAGTTAGTCCTACTTTTCTCCTTTTCAGTATCTTCTATTTCTTCAATACTAACAATTTCGGGCAATATAGTCTTTTTTTATGCTTTGTGCAGGCAAACGAACAGACAGGTCACCTGATGGTAAGTGATCACCGCCACCCATGAACATTAGCAATACTGGGGGCGTCACCAACTCGTTGCCGGCCAAGAAGATGACGATAGATCCACTTCTTGAAGGACCCCAGGTCATAGCTTAAAGCCTTAGAGGGAACACCGATGCAAATAGTTTGTTCCACATGACAGTTTACACGTGCGAGGTAGAAAATGACTTGAGAACCGAACTGTGGACGGACGCCAGGTATCCAGGTAGTGTTCGTGGAACCTGGTGTGCGTGGATGTGCGGTGACGAAAATCAACTGCAGGTATTAAGCCAAACAGTTCTTCAGAACATTCCCCATTGTACAGACGATAGAATGCGCAGAGAGAGCCTACATCTCTCCTCAACTCAGGCGATTCTAATTCGTCTGTAAGCTTGGGATCGTCGACAAGACGAATGGCTAGCCATTGAATTCGATTGAAGGGATCCACTTGGCCAGCCGGCTCCATACTGAAGTACCGTGAAGTACTTCGTGAAGTGCTTAGCTCTATTGAGCACTCCCAATTTCTTTATCAGCTAGTTTGGCCTTTCTAACTAAGTGGTCCCGTAGTTGTAACTAAGTGGTACTTCGTAGGAAGGCAACTTAGACAGTAAGGGCTCTTTCAATTTAGACGTTTCGTGTCGGACCGCTGCCGCACGTTTACCGTCCCGCTAATTACGACCCGCTGCCGTGCCGCTGCAGTACGGTAGCAGTCCGATACCAAACGCCTAAATTGAAAGCTTATCTGACTGCCGTGCGTTTGTATGGTAGTGCTGTTTAAATTTATTGGACAGCAGTTAAGTCATGGACTCTGACGAAGAAACATTACTGCTCAACAACAACTGCTCAACAGTGCTCTTGTTAAACAAAAACGACGCCCCAGTAAAAGAGCATCACCGATGTTTTCATTAACATGTAATTTCGGCGATTTCCATATTTTCCATAATATTTACCCTAGGTTAAAACAAGATCCAAGCGATTTTTTTAATTACTTAAGAATGTCTAGAGAATGTTTCTAAGAATTATTTGAATTAGTTAAAAATAAAATTCTTCCACATTTATATCATTCATTTTAAGGAAATAATAAAAATGACAATTCGATTAAATTACCTCTCACGTCTAGTCACCGCACTATTCAAACACGTGGAGTTTGCAACGTAACCGTCCTGTCGACGGGCGTTCGCGGTACCGACCCGGCACTGTTGCCGCACCGTGCGCTTTGTATGAAAACAAACGACCGTCCGTGCGCCATACGACAAACGCACCGCTTCGGCACTGGAGCGGTCCGACACGAAACGTCTAAATTGAAAGAGCCCTAATGCCTTATGCTACACTCTATCGAAGGCCTTTGCAACATCCAAACTTACAGCCAATGCTCCTCCCTTGCACTCGATTGCTTCTGCCCAGCAATGAGTAAGGTATACTGAAAGATCGCCAGCTGATCTGCCGTGGCGGAAACAGTATTGACGATCACTAATCAGCTGGCGATCTTCTAAATACCGGAGCAGTTGGGTGTTTATTTTACGCTCAGATCGGCATTACTTTGAAGAGCAGAGAGGTTATGGCGATTGGTCTGTAATTGGATGGATTTGGCCTGTCTCCTTTTTTGGGAATAGTGTGGATCAAAGCTACCTTCCATGAAGACGGCACGATGTCGGCAGAGTAGGAGAGTTGGAATAGGTGTGTTAAGACCGGTGTCAATTCCGGAGCGCACGTTTTTAGCACAACAGCAGGTATACCATCTGGCCCATTCGACTTGTTGATGTCAAGGGAAAAAAATCTTGACGCACGGCATTCTGAGTAAAATGCACGTCAGGCATCAGCTCACTACACTGCGGGATGGTAGGCGGTGTGTTACCCCCGTCATCAACAGTCGAATTCAATGCAAAGAGTGTGCCCAGTATTTCGGCTTTCCCTTTTGCGGTGTGGGCCAAGGTATTATCTGCTCTGCGCAAAGGAGGAAGGGACGATGCACAGAAATTGCCTTGAATGGCTTTGGCTAGAGATCAAGACGCTCGGCTACCACACGGATAGCTCAGCAGTCTCTTGCCGGTTGTGTTTATGTGCTTGAACTTTGCCTTGGCGATTTGCTTCTTTGAGGACCACGAGGCAGCATTAAATTTCTTTTTCAGCTGATTCACAATGGTGCCTCCGAGTTCACGCGCCTCTACCCAATCCTTGAGTGTAAGCCCCTGATATTGCAAAAGTCCACTTGAAATGTGGAAGGGGGTGCCGCTGATTTTAACCTTTTTTCGTTTTTGGACTTTCTCATTTTTATTTGCGGGGAAGAAATGGAAAAGTATGGTGCATTGTCGGCTTTACCCGAGTTAATGTGTAGTCATAAAAACTATCTCGGCAAGGTGAGTAAACTGAGTTACTGGCTCGGCGGGACCCCCGATCCGACCCATGATTAAAGTCCTCGTCCACATCCGGCTCCCCAACCGTCAAGAAAATCAACCGTCGGGCTTTTAACATTGGCGGCGGGACAGCCCCCCAGGGCGGGATCACCTGGGTTCGGGTCCCCTACAACAATCGTGCACCAGCGGTAACGTTTCATTGGGTCTCCCTGACCGCCGAGTCAGTCCATCATGCCCAACCGCACGAGAACAGTTGTTAATGACTTTAACGGACCCAAGAGAACCCTACAAAATAACACCTCTACAGGACGGGTGACAGACGAAGAATGCGAAGGAAAATGTATAAAAGACGGGGGGAAAGGAAGAGAAGAAGAAGACTGGCTCTCTGACATTGCAACCGAAACCCGTTAGAAAACATTTCACGGTTGACTCTAGAAGGAGGGTGGTTGCTATCCAGGCGGTGCCCATGGGGAAACAATAATATAATACAATCCCTCCGAGGGGCCCTACCACCAGCGGGTTGGATTTAGTCGCCTTTTACGACACCCATCCGGCGTAGGATTGGGGTTAGTATTCTAAGCCGCCCCAATACGACTAAAAATTGTAAAGTGTATTGTAAATATTTTGCGAGATTTTGGTACAACTTCATAAGATATGTCCCATTCTTGCTTTTTCATTCCTTTGAACATAATAATATACCTAGGTATCTATTTACACCTATTATTCCATTATGTTATACATAATACAGGTACACTGTTTCGTGAACTGCAAATGTTACTTTGTAATCTTTTATATTTATATGAGATTACAAAGTTAATTATACAGTTAATGTATCTAGAAAACTGGACCGAAATTGCAAAATATTTTAGTTTTTCCTTGATTTATACACTAAACCCTAATTGTGTTCAAAATTTGAAGCTTCTATGTCTGCTAGAAGTGCCTTAGAGTTTTGATGATCGGTCAGTGAGTGACAAAATTAAGAAACTTTGACTAGTTATAATTCTCAAACTACCGTTTCAAATTGATTGAAATTTGAAATATGCCGTGTTTATACAATGCTTGTTTGGTTGCTGAAAATTCAGGCTTCTAGCTTTATCCACAACGAAGTTATAGGGGTTCGAAAATGGCCTGAACTGCTTCGAGAAAAGGATGGTACGGCCGTGCCGCTTTTTTTTTGCTCGACTTGGCGGGGGCACTGCCGTGCCCCCAGATAAAAATCATCACTTATCTCTCACCCAAGCGATGTGGAGCAATGTTTTGTAATGGCCGCGTAATCATAAATGGATTACCGAATTCAGACCCATGGACACGATTTAAAAGTGTGTCAAACCCTTCAACCTCAGGGTAAAAATAATTTGAGGATTCGTAAATCATGCTTTGTGAGTTTTATTTCCAACTCATTGTTTTGCTCATACATCTCTACAAATCACCTAGATGTCAGGAATTGTTAGCAGCTAAATGCAGTAGCTTCAGAATTATTTTGCTTTGGTTCATTGTTAGAGCCATTATAACTTTCATAAGAGGCACACAACTCAGACTTCAAAGTAGCGATTCAGATAATTAAGATCGACTTTATAGTCTCTGCATACGGCGTATTTTTACGGCGCTGTATTTTTACCTGGGACTTCTTGCTTCGCAGGCAGGGTCGCTACCAACTAGGCTACAGGGTCGTCATGAAATTAGACGAGCGTGTATGATAGTAAGGCTCCTGCGTTCGGGAGTCCAAAATTATAACCGCAATGTTTTTTTAAATAGTCAACTAATTGGCAATAAGACCAGCAACAACAAAAGTATTACCAAAGGTTGGTTTAAGATAGTTGATTAGTAGATGGCCAGTCAGGAAAACCTTCTTCTCTTCACAAGTACCATCGTATTTCATCGTTGATCCTGGGCGGTACAGATCCCAGAAACCTCGTACAAGCTTGACCAAAAGCCAGGGAAAGTTGGTTTAGAGTTTTAATTGTAATATAAATAAATGTAAAACCGACGGACCAAATCCATGGACAGGCAACTCAGGTTTAATAATAGCTTTTCTTTTTGTCTGTTTTTTTACTTAAAAATATACCTGCGGACTATACGTTTCACGCCTTTGTGTGAGTCGGTGTCCGTATCGGCACGAGTGAATGGTCGAAATCTACGCTGGATTGTTTTGATTCTATTTGCATTATTCGATTGGAATCCCGACCAATCAAATCCAATCAAATGTCGTCCGCGCCAGGCCAGGCCCTCGTCAGTGTTTAAAATACATTTTATTTAAGGTAAATTTACATTTTACACTCTATAATAAAATTGTACCTTACATTTTCTGGTCCTGCTAAAATATTATGTGAAAGTTTGTGAAGATGTTTGGATGTTTGTTTTTTAATTGCGCGTAAATTGTGTTAAGATTTTTATTTATTTATTTATTCCATAATTTTACAACTAACATAACAGGAGTGTCCTAATGCTTTACTTATTTCCTCTCATCGTATACATTAATGTGATTAAGAGGCCGTGCCGAAAATTTATTTGACAGGGTTATGTCATATTCATTGCGAAGCTATGTCTGTGTGCGTCGTTCACGCACACCTGGCTGAAGTTCGTGCTTAAACAATTTTGATCCTTTAGTTGACAATAATTTTAGGATGCATAGTATGAACAGTTTAGAAATAAAAGTGTGGAATGTTTTTGTATATTAGTTTAATATATTTATTACAATCAAAATGAAAAAGTTTTAGATACACACACACTAGGTACATATTTAGGTTATTCAGTGTTTTGCATCAGAGATATCATTCATTTATGTTTGCGATAAACTAAGAGTGTACAGACAAAAACATGTTTCATTGGTACCCACCCGAAAATCAAACGAGTCTTGATTTCATAAAAAATGTTTTTGAAAATGCAAAATTTAAAATTTTGGGCCATAAAAAATCTTTGCCGAGCTGTAGGACTAAATATTGTTGTCATATTCATAACCTATTAAATTGGCGTATTATATAAACTTAAATTAAAAATTGAAAAAAGCCAGACTCAAAAAAAAAGTCTGAATAGGTAAAAAATAAAAAAATCATAAAATAAATCTAGATACGCGGTAGCGAATCAAGCCAAGTTCATGCAAAGGAACTGGCTAGCCAGCGCCGAGTGTATTATTATAACATTACACGTCAAAGTCAAAGTATTTTATTCATATAGGTATCACTGATACACTTATGCACGTCATTTTTTAGCTTTTCGGAAGGTGCTTTGTCGTGGAGGAGAAGAAAAGCCCAAAGAAACTCCTCAGCACATCTTGTAAAAAAAATATTACAAAATAAGATAATAATACAAAAGTATTTACTATTCTGAGCGTAACTGGTTGAAGAGCTGGTCATTTCCATGCCTCTTTATCATTTAAATACTCGTCTACACTATAATATCCCTTGCCTAACAATTGTGTCTTTACACGTTTTTTGAAAGTTTCTATTGGCAAGTCACGTATTAATTTCGGGATTTTATTATAGAAATGTATACCAAGCCCTATGAAAGATCGCTGCACTTTACTTAGGCGGAACGAAGGCGTAACTAATTGATGCATTCTTTTCGTATGACGATTATTAATATCAAAATTTTGTTTATACGCGTTTATACTCTTCCGTATAAAAACTACATTGTTAAAGATATACTGGGAAGCTACTGTAAGTATACCTATTTCCTTGAACTTTTCACGCAAAGACTCCCGAGACCTAAGTTTATAAATAGCCCTAACTGCACGTTTCTGAAGTATGTAAATTTGTTTTATATTGGCTGCTTTACCCCACAGCAAGATGGCATAAGGCACGAACCACTTGGTGCCACTTTTGACCCTTCTATAACTCAAAACCTCTTTAACGTAAACACATAACGTGTGTTTAATTATATTCATAAGGACATATAGAAGCCCAAATTTAATGAAGCTAGCTCAAATGGTTATAAAGATATGAAGGTCAAAATGTCGTAAATTTTAGCACTGACTAACTGACTGACATATAGTACCTAAATCTAAGCTACTTCCAGATGACCTAGAAGGATGAAATTTGGAACCCAGCTCGGTAATTGTGTTCAAGCGTAGGAAAAAATATAAAAAAATAAAAAAGTCGAAAAATAAGTGGTGTCCCCATACAAAAAACTTGCAATATGCGTAAACAACCGGCCAACGGTGTGTCGTCGGCGGCGCGTGGCATTGCCTAGTTTTCTTTACAAAAGTAATGATATCCCACCAAAAACATAAATGTAAAAAAGGAGAGCCAAGTTCAATACAAAAATTCTGATAAAAACTGGCTTAGTGAAATCTAACCTACTTTAAGATCTCACATTTTTAAATAACAGCAATTGTTATAGGTATCCAATAAAGCAAAGAAATAGAGTTTAATACTTGTTCATAATGTTTTTTTGAAGTGAAACTTCTTTAGAATCGTTAGTGATTTGAAACCTGATGCAACGACAGGTAAGATAATATAACCGCTAATTTCGTCTTTCAATTTAACTTCTCCGTAGCTCAATGGTCAGGACGTAGATACAAAATACCTGATGCACAGGTTCACGTTTCTCAGTATTTGTTTTTTTTTAGTTTTTTTTTTAGTTTTATTTTTATACTGTTTTTAAATACTTTCAAATGCTCTTTTAAATATTTTCAAAGAATTTATCAACAAAAAATAAGAATTTCATTCTTTTATTCTGTCGATCGACCGACCGATTATACAGACAGTAAAAATGCTAAGTTGTATTCATAGATGGCGCGAGGAATAAGATAGAACATTCGTTTTATTGCTAGATAGATTTTTAAAAAGTGCTAAGTTGTATTCATAGATGGCGCTTCAATTTATTGCTTTAAGATTCGATTTATTGCTTTTTCATCTCATTATCTTGAAACCAAAATTTTGGAAAGTTTCACTTCTAACCACGTGTGAATTGCACACATTTTCTTTTTTTGTTCCTATAAATACATATTTTGATTTTGCATAGAACTTGGCACTGGTTTTTGGTGGGATATAACTCAATATCACGCCAACCGATTTCAATGATTCTTTTTTTAATCGAAAACAGGTGCTTGCCATGTAGTCCCACATAAATTTGAACGGGATGAACGGGATCTGACAAGTAGTTTTTGAGTAACTTTGAAGTCGGTTATTTTTTGTTAGTAGGTAAATACATCATACACCTACGATATGCCGATGATATAGTTATCCTGCTGGGTTCCCTGGAAGAACTTGGTATAATGCTCGGAAACTTTAACAGCGCCTCACAACGGGTGGGTCTTAAGATGAACATGGACAAGACGAAAAACATGTCAAATGTCCATGTCACACCCATATCGGTTGTTGTTGACGGCGCTGCTCTCGAAGTTGTAGACGAATTCATTTACCTGGGACAATTGATCCAGATGGGTAAGTCCAACTTCAAGAAAGAAGTCACTTGTAGAATCCAACTCGGATGGACTGCGTTCGGGAAATTGCGTCATATCTTGTCATCCAAAACACTACTTCAGTGCCTGAAGTCGAAGGTGTTCGAGTAGTTTGTGTTGCCAGCGATGACATACGGCTCCGAGACGTGGTGCTTCACTATTGGCCTAATCCACAAGCTCAGAGTAGCACAGCGGGCTATGGAGAGGACTATGCTCGGTATTTCTCTACGTGATCGCATCAGAAACGAGGAGATCCGTAGACGAATAAGGGTAACCGACATAGCTCAAAGAATTAGCCGGCTGAAGTGGTAATAGGCTGGCCACATAGTGCGAAGGACCGATAACCGTTGGGGAAGAAAAGTCCTCGAATGGCGCCCGCGTTTCGCAAAACGGAGTACAGGACGCCCCCGACAAGATGGACCGACGACCTGAAGAAGACAGCGGGAATCCGTTGGATTCAGAAGGGGAGGCCCATGTCCAGCAGTGGACCTACCAAGGTTGATGGATGGATGGAGTTTAATATGGAGCCGTCCCCCAACACGACAAAATTTTATTTAGATAAATTAAATATAATGTATATATAAAAATCAATAGCTGTTCGTTTGTCTCGCTAAAACTCGAGAATGGCTGGGCCGATTTGGCTAATTTTGATCTTAAAATATTTGTGAAACTTCAGGAAAGGTGTAAACGGTGAGAAATATAAATAATAAGTAGTAAAAAATACTAAAAACAAACAAATTGTTCCTAGCTGTGAAACATTTGATATCTTTTGTCAAATTGTCATTTGGTTGTCAAATATTTATAGGTGCGTTCAGAAATTTGTCTGTTTCATAGCTGTAGTAGGAGGTCCAATTTCTTTGAAAACGACTATACTCGTATTATCTTTCTAATGTAACATCAGCGACATATACGTATCTAACTTTTTTATTTTGTAACTGACAGTAGAGGGAGAGGGAGAGGGGAAAGAGGAGGGAGATGGGGCTCGAAGGAGACCTCGAGAGGGGTGAGTTGTTAGGCAGTACAGAGTTTGCCGGGTCAGCTAGTACATTTGTAATATTCATGTTATTTATGACTTTTTAAAAAGGACCCCGCAAAATCTCTATGGGAATTGGCTCTCGGCTAAATTAGCTAAAAACTTCGCACAGAGGCAGTTTTCATCATGCTGATCAAGTCCAATGGGCGCAACCCCCCAAAATCAAACCCAGACCCACCACTCCCACCCCCCCCAAATCTCAAAATTCTCCCCAAAGCACATTACGATGGAATGCATAAGGGACATATTTTTTTTTATGGAAATAGCCGGCAAACGAGCTGACGATCCACCTGATGCTAAGTGGCTATCGTCGCCCATGAACATCGGCAACACCAAAGACATCACTGATGCGTTGCCGGCCAAGTAAGAAAGAAGAAAAAGAAAGAAAGAACTGGCTCTCAAGCCCCCAGCCGGAACACGACGAGTCGTTTGGCGGCTGACTCATGCTCGAGGGTGGTAGCTATCCAGGCGAACCCCTGGAGAAATAATAATAGTAATAATAGTATTAATTAACAATTAAAATCAATACTACCAATATAATCCCTCCGAGGGCCCTACCACCAGTGGGCCGGATTTAGTCGTCTCTTACGACACCCTTCCGGCGTGGGATTGGGGTTAGTATTCTAAGCCGCCCCAATACAGCTAAAATATAATAAAATATACGGCTAATATATGCATATGAAAGCAAGGTTGGGTGATACCCGACCTGTTTACGCCAGGTGGTGTTTAGGGGAAGTGGTGGGTCTAGGTTTGATTTTGGGGGGTTGCACCCATTGAGACTTTTGATCAGCATGATGAAAGCTACCTCTGTGCGAAGTTTCATATGAATATATCCCTTTTGCATTGATTTTCATCCAATGTGCTTTGGGGAGTATTTTGAGAGTTGGGGGGGAGTGGTGGGTCTGGCTTTGATTTTGGGGGCTTGCGCCCATTGAGACTTTTGATCAGCATGATGAAAGCTACCTCTGTGCAAAATTTCAGCTAATTTAGCCGAGAGCCAATTCCCATAGAGATTTTGCGGGGTCTTTTAGTGTGCAATTCACACGTGGTAGAAGTGAAACCTTCAAAAATTTTGTTTTCAGGATAATGAGACGAATGTAAAATTTCGGGAAGATGATAATTGTAGGTTTTAGTAATGATCATAGTGATTCAAAGTTAGATAATTATTTTACGTTTTATTCGTATACTATATCACATATATGTATTAATTCAGACTCAGAGCTTAAACCTTTTATACACCGCCCATCTTTCTGTACGTCCCGCCAAGGCCATGCACGATGCACGATGCAAAAGTACCATAAATAGGCTTGACGTACGTCGATAATATTATTAATTGTTTGCTGGATTTGCACGACCAATTTTCGTCCTGTTTTCCACGCCTTAGAAAAATTTCCCTGCTTGAGACAGGCATTCAGGAGCCCCCTTAGTTGCTACTCCAGGGACTCTGCGGCGTCTAGGGCGGAAACCAGCACTCGACCCGGAACAACATCGGGACCCGGGGTGGTATTTTTGGAGCGCAACCTTGCCACAGCGGCGCCAACTCAATACAACTCAACTCACCTTCCCTCCCCTCCCCCTCCCGTCCCATGTACAATGCTTCCTATCTCGCTTTAGAATTTATGTGTCTGTCTCTTTTTACTGGACAGTTTCGTTTCATCGAATTTCAAATCACCCCCGTACTAAAGAAGTTTTCATTTCAAAAATGTAAGTTGAAAC
This sequence comes from Thymelicus lineola, assembly GCA_963932265.1. NCBI lineage: Eukaryota > Metazoa > Arthropoda > Insecta > Lepidoptera > Hesperiidae > Thymelicus > Thymelicus lineola. The sequence goes on along the minus strand of OZ010682.1, from coordinate 1,404,552 downwards.
ACTTGAAGTACTACTAAGTGAATTACTAAGTTGAAAAACAAAAATGGAACTTAATAATTTCTAGGAGTAAAATTAATAATATATGACGTCACACAACGATGGGGGACGGATCAAAAAGTCATGAAATTAGTGTGACGTAATTTATGGATGGCCCCTTGATGATTAACTAAATTCACCCCCTTCCTCGTAACTACCCCCCCCCCCCCGAAATAGCCAATTTAGTACTACATAAATCAAACCCTTTCATTTGATACCCCACTCGGGTATGTTCGCTGAATTCAGTATATTTATCTCCTTCCTAACTATATGAACTACTATAACTACCCCACCCCCATGCCTTGAAACAGCCAATTTTGTGATTCATAGAAACATGATGATTCGTGGTGTTATTAAAATAAAAAATAATTAATTTAATAATTGGATCAAAATGTGGTAGTCGGCGTACAATTTGTGTATATTTTTACGTAAAATACGTGAGCGTTACGTCGTTCAGAGCGATACGTCCTCACGCGGAGAGAGCCTCGGCGGTACTAATTTAATATATTTAATGCGGTCCATAATATAGTTCAGTTTGCAACTATTATTAATAAACGAAATCATTATTTTTTCATAAAATAAAATTTTGATTCTATTTAAGGATTAACTGAAGATTAATGTATATTTTTTAAAATTTCCTTAAAGTGTTTCTAATTAATAGAAAAAAAATACTTACTTCGAACGAAATTACGTTATTTCAAAAAAAAAATCTGCTATATTTGGATAGAAATTTAAAAAACTGGCTAGGCTACTTAATAAAAGACCGTATACTTATGTTATTTATATTTTTTAATGTTTGGAATATTTTGTATTTTCGTTGTAAAACAAAGACAAAAAGCACTTGCTCGTTACTTTTCGGAAAAGAAGGGTTTTAAATAGTGGTGATTTGCCATTATTATAAATAATATGTTAGATTCGTCTGGCCTATCAGCAAGAACAAGAATTAGACTCTTATAGTAACAAAAAACAAAGCTTAATCTCTTTATCCTGTTCACACAAACAGTGATTAAAATTGACCGAAATTGTTGATATCGCGGCACGGAGCCTTAAATGGTATTACAATAAAATCATATTATTATTATATACTTACATAAGTTTAAATTAGCCATATTTGAATAAAATCATCAATATTATAGGTCAATAGTGGACAAATAATCATCGTGTTATAGTATAATAAAAATATAATAATACATTTATTATCATTAAAGATGAAACTACAGATTATACTATATTACATTATATATCCAGATTATATGTAAACGTTGAAGACAACAATATAGGGTTGGTTTTAATCGCTATTATGTGTAAGATGATTGAGTCGTTTAAATGTTTTATTATTTCGTATTGTGATCTAGCGGGATCTAGTATCAAATAAAATTTTACAGTTCCATTATGTTCATGGTTTGACAAAGATTTAATAAAAACACTTGCACACTCATTCCTTAGATTCCATGTGCCGCGGGTGGCATGGACAATCGTCTAGTGAGATCTAGTGGGAACTAGTGGGATTTTTTCCCAATCGAATCGAATTAATGGAAAAAAAGCTTTCAGACGATCTAAATTGACGTTATAATTTTAGAAGTAAACAGCATGGATAATAAAGGTTGTTTACATCAATAGCCTTCCATCTGCGAACAGTGAACTACAAGCAATTGAGGTCTTTAACTTATAGAAACTTTGAATAAACAAAGTTTGATTGGCTCCGTTTGTATTTAAATATCAATATTAAAGCAGAACTGATTCTAGATTGGGTATTTATTTATAGTTATAGTAAGTCCCCTACCGCATCTATTTTCGTGTCTATCAGGTGAGATATTCACCATGCTGATTTGATACACACTTCAACACTTCGATAGCCCGATAGTCCATCTTGCACCGTTGAAGAAAATCCAACACAGTCTAGGTCTCCATAGAATTGAAAGCTTTCTAATAATCTTCGGTTATATTGAGTATATTTAAAATAATATTCCAGTAAAGAAAGAAAATAAAACGAAGAAAGATTTACATAAATTACTTGTAGCATACAAGGTCTATCGTGTTTCGAGCTCGTATTGGTTGATGAACAGGAATTCAAGATGTCTGTAGATGTCCGTGTGGTGTCCGTGAAACTGCAACGTGTTTGATACATCAGGAAATACGCGATGGACGTATTGTTTATATCAACGTGCAACAATTGCGAAAACCTAAAAATTTTACTACCCATTTTTTTCGCTTGCAGTCCGCGACACCATACACGCTAACACGAATTTGTGGCCCTCATGAAGAAAGGTTGAGTACCACTGATATAATCTGATTGAGCCCCGTTATGTGTGCGACCGTGTGAAATATTCAAGGTGGATTATTCATTCAGCATGAAGGGCTACAAGTGACTTGAATTACGATTCAACTGAGCACTTGAGAAGGATATTTCGGAAACTCGGGCAAAGAACTGTGAAATTTTAAGAGGTACAATTTTAAGGCATCGTTGGTTCGTTGGTTCTGTTGACTTGGGCGGTTTAAGTAAATTCATTTCGACTGTATCTTTTCGTGAGGGTTAAAATACTTACACACAAACCGTCAAAACAAAATACGACAGTTTTTTTTATAAAATATGCTAGTTTATGATTTAACAATCTCGCACACAGGTAGGAAACCTCATCTTAAAATTCAACCAGATTTTTGAAGTGAAACTTCTTTAGAACCGTTAGTGATTTGAAACCGGATGCAACGGAAAAACGACAGGTAAGATAATATAACCGCTAATTTCGTATTTCAATTTAAGTTGTCCGTAGCCCAATGGTCAGGACGTAGACACACAATGCTGATGCCATGATGATGCGCAGGTTCGCGTCTCAGAATATTTCTTTTTTTTTAGTTTTATTTTTTTTTAGTTTTATATTTTTTAGTTTTATTTTTTACTGTTTTTAAATACTTTCAAATGCTCTTTTAAATATTTTCAAAGAATTTATCAACAAAAAATAAGAATTTCATTCTTTCATTTTGTAGATCGACCAGCCGATTATACAGACAGTAAAAATGCTAAGTTGTATTCATAGATGGCGTGAGGAGTAAGATAGAACATTCGTTTTATTGCTAGATAGATTTTTAAAAAGTGCTAAGTTGTATTCATAGATGGCGCTTCGATTTATTGCTTTAAGATTCGATTAGAAATAGAATTATTTATAAAATACTGTAATATACATGTTTATAACGGAACATTGGTTACCAAGCACTCAAAATCTTGTCAGTATAGGTAATTATAAATTGTCAAGTGCATTCTGTAGAGAGACTGCAATTCATGGTGGATCACTAATATTAGTGCACAACAATATGTCTTGTAAAGATCGTAAAGACATTGTTAGTCTTTCTATTGAGCGCACTATTGAACTGGCCTGTGTGGAACTGGAGCGGTTTGTTATAGTTTGCGCGTATCGACCCCCCTCTGGTGATTTTACTATTTTTGAAGATACATTGGAGGATGTACTTAAACGGTTATGTGTTTCTAGAAAAGGATTAGTGATATGTGGCGACTTCAACGTAGACATTTTATCAGATAGTACTATGGCTACTAGGCTACTAAGTTTGTTTAAATGCTTTAATTTAAATCCATTATTCAATGAGCCAACCAGAATAACTGAAACTACAGCTACTTGTTTAGATAATATCTTTTGCAATTGTGAGATTTTAAATAAAGAGATATTCAGTAAGTTGAAGTCAGACCACTGCGGACAAAAAATTTCGTTGTATAATTCAATCACTAAGAAAAAACAAATAATAAAATGTAGACCAATAACTAAAAATAAGATTTCAACTTTTAAAGAAAAAATCCACTCGGAAATGCAAACGCAGTTAACATTACAACAAAGAGATCCAATAAAACTATATAACACATTGTCTAATAACATAAATAACGAATTTAATAAAATATTCAAGTTTAAGTATGTAGATCTAGCTAAAAATAGTAAATTTAGTGATTGGGCTACTGTAGGTATTTATAAAAGTAGGAACAGGATGTATGACCTTTACGCCGAGAAACAATACAATTTTTCTCCAACTTTCCAGGAGCACGTGAGAAATTATTCTAAAATATTTAAAATTGTTTGTATTCAGGCGAAATCAATGTACATAAAGAACAAAATTATTAATTCGGATAACAAGATAAAAACCACTTGGAATATAATTAACAGTGAGAACGGTAACGCAAAGTCCTGTGATTTCAATTACGAATTATTGATTAATAATAATATAATCAGTGCTGATAAAGACGTGGCAAGCGAATTTGAAAATCACTTCCGTAATATTCCTATAACATTAACCAGTTCACTAGCTTCTTCACCGACGGAAGCACTTTCTATATTAAAAAATCATATTAATGAATGTAATATTTTATTTGAATTTCAACATATAACCGCTAGAGACTTAATTAAGGCCTTTCAGTCTCTGAAGGTAAAGAATACGGGTGATTTGTGGGGCATCTCGGTGAAAATAATACAGCATATTATAGGTATTATAGCTCCATATTTGGTCGTAGTTTTTAATAAATGTATAGATCTAGGTATCTTTCCAGATCTTATGAAATGCAGCAAAATCATTCCACTTTTTAAAACAGGTGAAAAAACTGATCTTAATAACTATAGACCAGTTTCTGTTTTACCAACCCTTAGTAAAATTTTCGAAAAGATAATATTGAATCAAATGCTAACCCATTTCAACAATAATAAATTATTACATCCTGAGCAATACGGTTTCACTAAAGGCCGTAGTACAACCGATGCCGGGGCTAGGCTATTAAAGCATATATTTGAAGCATGGGAGGCGTCACATAATGCCATAGGAGTATTTTGTGACTTATCTAAGGCATTTGATTGTGTTGAGCACGAAACATTGCTGTTTAAACTTGGCCACTATGGTATAAAAAACAAGGCCCTTAGCTTGATCGCATCTTATTTGAGTAATAGAATACAAAAAGTCAGCATAAACGATATTAAGTCATCGGGGTCACCGGCTGTGATGGGTGTACCGCAGGGCTCGATCTTGGGTCCGTTTCTTTTTCTGGTATACATTAACGATTTACCACATTATGTAAAGAACCAAGCGGATATTGTACTATTTGCTGATGATACATCACTAATATTTAAGTGTGAAAGGAATAAAGTAAATTTCGACGACGTAAATAGTGCTCTTTCGCATGTATCGCGTTGGCTCACTATCAATAATTTACTATTAAATGCAAAAAAAACGAAATGTATAGAGTTTGTGCTACCTAATGTTAAAAAAGTCAGCAAATCTCTTAAACTAAATAACGAAACATTGCATATGGAGGAATCGACGGTCTTTTTAGGGGTGGCCTTAGATAGTAAACTTCAATGGGGCCCACATATAACAAATCTCGCGACAAAACTCGGTAGGGCTGCTTTTGCTGTTAGGAAAATAAGGCAGTATACAGACGTCGAAACTGCTAGGATGACTTATGTCTTATGCCATCTTGCTGTGGGGCAAAGCAGCCAATATAAAACAAATTTTCATACTCCAGAAACGGGCAGTTAGGGCTATTTATAAACTTAGGTCTCGGGAATCTTTGCGTGAAAAGTTCAAGGAAATAGGTATACTTACAGTAGCTTCCCAGTATATCTTTAACAATGTAGTTTTTATACGGAAGAATATAAACGCGTATAAACAAAATTTTGATATTAATAATCGCCATACGAAAAGAATGCATCAATTAGTTACGCCTTCGTTCCGCCTAAGTAAAGTGCAGCGATCTTTCATAGGGCTTGGTATACATTTTTATAATAAAATCCCAAAATTAATACGTGACTTGCCAATAGAAACTTTCAAAAAACGTGTAAAGACACAATTGTTAGGCAAGGGATATTATAGTGTAGACGAGTATTTAAATGACAAAGACGCATGGAAATGACCAGCTCTGCAACCAGTTCCGCTCAGAATAGTAAATACTTTTGTATTATTATCTTTTTTTTGTAATATTTTTTAAAAGATGTGCTGAGGAGTTTCTTTAGGCTTTTCTTCTCCTCCACGATAAAGCACCTTCCGAAAAGCCAAAAAATGACGTGCATAAGTGTATCAGTGATACCTATATGAATAAAATATTTTGACTTTGACTTTGACTTTGATTTATTGCTTTTTCATATCATTATCTTGAAACCAAAATTTTGGAAAGTTTCACTTCTACCACGTGTGAATTGCACACATTTTCTTTTTTTGTCATACTAAATGTTTATACTATGCCGGTACGAGGCTTCATTAAAAAGTGTAATCAAAGTCAATTAAAAATTTAATACAAGTATGAATATTAAAACATCAAATAATCTTATATTTTATCTGTGCCATCGCTGCGCGAATGAATTTGTTTTATCGTTTTCGAACAAACTGGCTTGTTGGGTCAGACCACGGAATACAGAGACAAGAGGGGTCAGACAGACGGTAGATTAGGTCATAAGTGGGTAAAAATCGTGCAGTGTGTAATAATAACTCAACATAATATATTTTAGATATTCATTATTAAAAGTGACTAAACGCCTGCGAGTAGGTCGTAAAACTAAAACTTCAGAATAAAATGGTTTTTACCGAAGTGTACGGAAATTGTCTTAGCGTCGAGTGATAATAAAACTTTGCATGAGCGTACCTACAGCGATTCCTGCTCTCGAAAACAGAGTTGAAAGTGAGAAACAGTTTCAAATGGAAGCACTATTTTATATCCAACTACGTGTAAAGCGATCTTTTTGAAACAATGTCAAATATTGAAATGCTTGCTACTAAAGTTGAAACTTTTAGAAGATACTAAGTGTTGAAGTATCCACAAACTATATTATTATATTATCATGCTTTGATCATAAAATTGATAAAATCGTGAAGGAAATGTTCACATTTCATTTGATAACAAATTCGTTTATCAATCAAACGTTCAATTTAAGAATCTGTATTTAACTAATATTATAAAGAGAGAAGACGAATTCTGTGAGCACAACTTCGTCGAGAATGATCTCCAGAACTACGTCACCTATCTGAAAAATTATTTCTCAGTTTTTTGTTGATCTTCATTTCTCTTGGTTTTACCGGAGTTGGGTAAACTAAATAACACAAATAATAAATAAACAAACAATTAATAAACAATACAATAATACAATAAATAAACAATTTTTTAATGTTTACGGGTCTTGAAGCGACGCAAGAGCGTGATAGTCTTTAAAAAATTTGCCGGAAAGTTAACTGGGTTTTCTGATACAATAAAATGTGACTTTGGTTGTATTTCAATAATTACCTGATTCCAAGATATTAGTTCTTAAAACAAATCTCTCGCTACGCATCTGGAAACTCAGCCTTACGATGAATCTTAGTACCAAGAAAAACATGAGAGATGTCAACGGACACCCGGATGGAACGAATTTCCTTTCGATATAAGTATTGTTTTGTTGTACAGCGCCATTGTAGAAACTTGGAATGTCAAATATGATTTGAATTCAAATAATAAAGAATACGTTGTAAATAGAACATAATATATCATTTTAACAAATAATAATAGATGTCGCTATAAAAATGTACTCTGAATCACGCTGTTGAGATTCTTTGTAAAACATATAAGTAATCGACCTAATGAAAGAAAGAAAGAAAGAAAGAAAAATCTTTATTCACGGCTTTTCACCGCCCAGCATCAGAAAAACAAACAAAAACATCTTTAATGAAATACATTTAAGAATATCTATTCTTAAATATTATATTCTATTGTAAATAAATTAAACAAAACAAAAAAAAAGGAATAAAAGATAAATAAATAAAAAAAAAACAAAATCAAATATAATCTTAGATTTAAAACTAAAATACATAACAAAAAAGGGATCTGTGCTGCAGTATAAAGCCGCAAAAAGGACCGAACTCAGCGAAAGCCGCGATAAGAACGGCACTGATTTTCAGCTCGGACCATATAAAATACAGGTGTAGCTCGACCAACTGAGTACAATTAATTATCGGTTGTGCTGTGTCCAATATGCTAAATAAAATACAAGCGAGGAGGATGTCGCTCCCGTCCCAGCCCCGAGATCCCCTGAACCATATTTCATTATCAATACTAGTATTATAAAGAGGAAAGACTTGATTGTTTGCATTGAATAGGCTCCGAAACCACCAAACCGACTTGAAAAATTCTCTCACCGTTGAGAAGCCAAACCATCTCCAGGTGACATAGGCTATATTAATTTTCACTCACCACCCTTTCCGAAGCGAAGCGAGGGCGATTTCATAGTAATATATATATAGGCTATATAAGAGATAAAAGATATTTTTAACATAAATGAAGCAAATTTTTTTTGTCTAAATTGTATTTTATTTTAATACCACTGACATGAATGTCGGTTCGGTTCGGGTTTATTCAGCCATGTCTGTAAAACTTTCTGAATCACGCAAGCGTGATTCAGAAAGTTGTACAGTACAGCGCCATCTCAGTAAAACTGTCTGAATCACTTCAAAAAGAGGTGTGGTCATTCTTAAAATCAAAAAGTGTCGAAATTTTCCGTCTAGCCCTATTTCACAACGCGCGATAAGGAACTTCGTTCCAATAGTACAAGTTCGTCCAAACAATATACAGCGTAGATTTTATCCCTGTTGTATGTTCCACTTGGGTGATTGAGTCTTTTAGATATTTATAATTTTGTATTGTGATACTGAATAAGCCTAACTGCGTTAAAATTACCTGATTGGCCTAAGAGTGCCAAAAATTATGACGTCAAGATCAAACAAAATTACATAGAATACCTCTTTACTACACTCTGTCACGTAACAGTTACTTAAATCGCTCCTTAGTACACAATCACATTACAAATTCTGTACTAAGGAGCGATTTAAGTAACCGTTAAGTGACTCTGATTGCGGCAGATACCCATAAATTATATTATAAAATATACTATAAAGGTATATTATAAAATTACTATAAAATATAAATAACTATCATTATAATTTAAAAGGAAACAGCAAGGATAATAATAAAAGTTGTTTACATCAATAGCCTTCCATGCGGACAGTGAACTTACAAACAAGCCTATTGAGGCCTTTAACTTATGAAAACTTTGAATAAACAAAGTTTGATTGGCTTCATTTGTATTTAAATACCAACATTTAACGCAGAATTAATTTTAGATTGGGTCTTTGTTTAAAATGTAGCTATCTACATCTTATATATAAAATTCTCATGTCACAATTTTAGTTACCATACTCCTCTGAAACGGCTTGACCGATTTTTATTAAATTTTATATGCATATTCAGTAGGTCTGAGAATCGGCTACTCTCTATTTTTCATACCCCTAAGTGATAAGGGTTGTCCACCCCTAACATTTTATTTTTATTTTATTTTTTGGACAAAATTTTTTATTTTTATTTTTTTATAATGTGGCATTAGAAAATACATACAACCCTAAAGTTTCACCTTTCTGTTACCAACCCCTATTTTTTAATAGTCATTTGATTCAACTTGATAGATAGGATAGCTTACATCTCAATTTATAATCGCAATATTTTATTGCAAATTATTTCCGCGTGCGAAGCTGCGGGCATCAGCTAGTTTTATATAAAGTAATCCCTACTACGTCTATTTTCGCGTCAGTAACGTGAGATAACATAAGTTAAGAAAGCCTTGAAATTATGTAAAAGATATATATTTCAATGTTATTTGAAGTAAAACTTCTTTAGGCGCGACTTGAGAGTAACTTAGATTATTTTTCGGACAGAAGTATTTGATTGAACGAAAGTATTCGAAGGGAAGTATTCGGACGGAAATGAACGCTCTATAGTCTAGTCTGTTTGCGCCGTTTTTTAAAACAGAAACTTACTATAGAGTGTTGTGAGTAACCCCCTACGCAAAATTACGTGTTATTTGAATAAAACATAATTTAATTTACAGGTATTATAACAGTCTTTCAAAAAGCCTATGAAGTTCAGAGACTGCCTCAATACGAATTATGTAAGTGGCATGCTAGAGCGAGATAGCTACATTGACGTAGAGATAATTATGAGGCAGCAATAGGCCGCTGGAAAATGACATTCCTTCAGTCGTAAAGCGAGTCTATTTTTGGCAACGAACTCATTTCCATACAGGCAGTGTTCTATTTCAGTCTTTTTTATTTTATAAAACCTTGTTAGCCTTAATTAAAAATAAATTTTGTTAATTCAACGCAAACAAAAGAGGTAAAAATGTGCTGAAAAGTTTATATAAAAATGTTATTTTGTCATTTTCCTTTCATTGTCGGTAAAACCCACAGAAAACCAGTTTATAAAAATAGCAGACTGGCCATTAAATGGCAAGTGGTTGTTTTTCATGTACGTAGTAAGAAAACAATTCATTAAAAAAAACCAAAAAATACCCATATCAGCAGATATGGTAACACTGCAACCGAAACAAATAAAAAAACAATGATTCTTAATTCAATTGATAATACAACAGGTTTAAACTCTTCATTAAATAAAACAGTTTTGTTAGAAGATTAGTACTGTAAATGTTTTGCGTAGTTTTCACTACTGCAACAAAATAGGTAGTTATGTGTGTTAGCTCCAACGCATGGCTAGAGTTTACTCCTTACGATTATAAAATATTAGTAAATGTGGGTAACTGAATGCATTTTTTATATTACTGAAAGCATGCTTGATATATTTATTTATATTAATTATTTTTTAACATGAAGTTATCGTCAAATCAGTAACAACGCCATCTAGATTCTTTATTATGAATTATAAACCTAAAGCATACAAGCTCCTCACAAATTTTCATACCCCGGACTTATATTATTAAAATCGATTCTAAAGGAGTTAAACTCCAAAAAACTATTTTAATTATCTTATCGATTAGGAAAACTGGGATGAATGAATAAAATAGGTTACACTTGAATTAACTGAATGCTAAACATACTTATTTGTAGCATGCATGTTTAAGGATTGTTTAAATGAAGATTATACGATCTACGAATGTATTATCTCGAAATAAAATGATTCATTGACAATTTTGAAGTTTGGTAATAAAACTTAGAACCACGTAGGTACGTTAAGCCATACAGGTTTAAGTATCCTTCAGTGTGTTTAAGTATACTTAAGAGTACAGGTTATAAATATTTACCCTGCCCTTCTCCACGCCAATACATCCACAGCTAGTCGGGCGTGCTGAAGACGAGCCCATCACCTTTGTTGTTCAATATAATCTGATTGAGCCATGTAATGTGCGGGCCCGTGTGAAATATTCAAGGTGGATTATTCAATCAACCTGAAGGGCTACAAGTGAGTTGAATTACGAATCAGCTGAGCACTTGAGAAGGATATTTCGGGAACTCGGGCAAATACCTGTGAAATTTTAAGAGGAGATAAGCTAATACAACGTTGGTTCGTTGGTTCTGTTAACTCGAGCGGTTTAAGTAAATTCAATTTGACTATCTCTGTTTGTGAGGGTTAAAATACAGCCACTCATACACCGTCCATCAAAACAAAATACGGTAGATTTTTTATGAAATATGCATAGATGTAATTAAAAAATGGTTTTTTAATTACATCATTGGAAATATGCTAGTTTTTGCTTTAACAATCCCGCGCGTAGATAGAAAACCTCATATTAAAATGCAACCAAATTTTTGTCATACTAAATGTTTATACTATGCCAATATAATGTTGGAGAGCTGATTTTAAGGCTTCATTAAAAAGTGTAATCAAACTCAATTAAAATTTTAATTTAAGTACGAATATTAAACATCAAATAGTGGCACCGCGGCGCAAACGAATTTATTTTATTCGTTTTCTATAAATTGGCTTGTTGGGCCAGACAAATAGTAGATTAGATTAGATCGCAAATGGGTGAAATCATGCAATGTGTAATAGGTAATAATTCAAGAAATATTTTTGATATTCATTATTAAAAGCAACTAAACGCTTGTAAGTAAGGTCTTAAACTAAAACTTTGACAGAATAAAACGGTTTTTACCAAAGTGTACGGAAATTCTCTTAGCGCCTAGTGGTAATAAAACTTTACATGAGCTTATAGCGATTCCTGAGTTGAAAGTCAAAACATGAGAAACAGTTTTAAATGAAAGCACTATTTTATATTCAACGAAGTGTAAAACGATATTTTTGAAACGATGTCAAATATTGAAATATTACACACATAATATGTTCGGCACTAAAGTTGAAAATTTAACAGATACCAAGTGATAAAGTGTCCTCAAACTATATAGCATGGTTCGATCATAAAATTGACAAAATCGTGAATGAAATGTTCACTTTTTATTCATTCAATGACAAATTCTCGTTTGTCAGTAACGTTCAATAACTTATTTAAGATTCTTAAAATGTTTTAACATTCGATACTAAAAATTATTAAATGTTAAAAATTAAATAAAACATTATTAATAACATTTAATTTATTATTATTATTTATTCAATTCACAGGCTTAAAACTAACATCACAGGTATTCCCAATTAGTGTGCCTAATTATGTTTAAATTTACATTTTAAGAATCTTTATCAACAATACATTAGTATTCTAAAGAGAGATGACGAGTTTTGTGAGCACAACTTCTTGGAGACGGATCTCCGATACGTCACCTAGGTATTTGTAATATTCTTTCTTGGTTTTTCCTGATCTTCATTTGTCTTGGTTTTATCGAAGTTGGGTAAAAATGAAATAAAAAAATTATAACAATTTGTTTCTGATTCCTAATTGTAATCTTTACGGATCTCGAAGCAAAATCGCAAGCGCGCCTGTTACAATAAAAATTCCTCTTTAATGTGACTTTGTTTGTATTTCAATAATTACGTGGTTCCATACACATAACTATTAGAAAACCAAACTCGATAAAAGGTTGGTCTCTATTGTTATTTGTGTTCGGTAATTAAAATATCGAGTGTTGAGGCTTTGCGGTTTAACTTGACGAGTGAATTAATGCTTTTGTGTCATTACATTTGTATTTGTAACGTACAAATACCGAAATGAAGTAACACGTTTGTTAGAGTTTTACATTAGGTAATTTAACTTTACTCCACAACAGAGCCAAGTTTATTCATTCTCCTTTATGAGAGATGTGTTTATTAAGCAAACGGAAACAATAACTGAATGAAAATATAATTGAATCATGAGTGTAGCGGTAAACTTAAACAATATTCACTTTCGGGAGATCCACACAAGTTACTATATTTCTCTACAAAAATATATAACGGAATTCACATAACATTAAACATATCAACATCATCACAAATATTACAATGAATATCAAGATAATAGGCCAAATTCAAAATAAAAATATTATAAATGCCTTTCTACAAATGACATGTACGCTTTTTTATTACCTACCTATCTATTAATATTCGATTACTTAATCGCAAATATACAAATACATATAAAAAAAACTAAATATACAATTAATACTAACACAACGCCCCCGCACTAGAAATGTTACAAAGTAAATTCTATAAAAACTTCATTACTCCTCAAGTATTCTCCAAGAGCTAACTTTCGACTCAGTACATCTATTTATTTAAAAAGTTTGCTTTCACGAGCTAAAAGTTTGAAAGAAGCATTTATTACGTTCATCCGTCAGATCTATCAACCCTAGAAATTTTACACTTGAGAAGTAGACTTTGATTGATCCATCAAAAGTCTAAGTCATCGGCTTTGGAACTGTATCTTACAGATAAGTGATACTTCATTTTTATCACAAATGATAAATTGTTTAGTGCTGTCTGCCACAGAATGCTTGTTACAATCTGTTCGAGATTTGATCAGCTAGCTAGCAAGTTTAATCTCTAAACCTTCCTATTAAAGACCATTTTAGGAAATTTGTAGACACAAAAGATCTTGTATTTTGCTATAATTGCTATGATTTGTTATAATTAATATCACCACTGGCAACAGTTAAAAACTTTAAAATAGGTATATTTTTATTTCTGGAGACGACATTCTATAACACAACGAACAAAGATTTCTTTGAGATTGGGTAATACGTTTAAATAGGATTTTTCCCAATAATCGTAATTTACGTTGGATAACTTCATAGAATTCAAATTTGGTTTCTATCGAAAAACACGTTAAGTCATTGACTGGTTATTATCGATAACTAGATGTCATGATGTGAACTTCCGCAATTAGGGTTAACCTTCACAAAAACACATAAACTTCACAAAGCACTGGAGTTCTGTGGTAAGAGATATTTACATTGTGCAGTGAGCAACAAATTATTTGAAGATTTTTGAATTTTGAAAATGGAAATAGCCGACAAACGGGCAACGATCCACCTATTCATGGATATCAGCAACACCAGAGGCATCACAGATTGCCGACCAAGAAAGAGTGAATAAAAAAATGAAATAACTTGAATAGTATTTGTCTAAAATAATGATTTTGATTTGGCAACATAATTATAAATTAAACAAACTGCTGATTATGCAAAGGTCATCCCACAACTCAACGTCGAATAAAACGAGTCACTAGCTCTTCAGGGCAAATATATTACGAATAAATTTTATGAATTTAGACGCCATACTCGTAATTTAAGTCCCTACGGATGGCATACTTTACCAAGAGTTCCACTCTGCTCTGAAGAATTTGAAATTGATATTGGTGCAGAGTTTTAATGGGATTTTAGTAATAAATAATACTTAATTTTAGAAGTTCTATTTCAAGTGACAGTTACAGAAAGGAAAGATCATAAATCAGAACCACTTTAAAACTAAGTTGTCTGAGTTTATAGTGATCTCACTAGTTACTTGTAGAAAATAATCTCAGTCATTATGAAAAACCTTCAGGAAGGTCACGGTTTCAAATAAATTATTGGTTTTAGAAGTAAATAAATGGGCCCTTAAAAATGATTACGGGGATGATTTGCTTTATCTGATGCTAGATAAATTGAGATTTTCCATATGATTTATGATTCCATTTGGCAGTATGTATGAGAAAAGTTCTCATCTGCCTTGTAAGATAAGTATTCAGAAATGGCGGCAATTAGTAACTTTTTATAATTTCGTAACTATCTATCATTGGAGAATAAGAAATGTTTTCGACTTAATTTCACAAAATGGTAAATTAGTTACTATGTCAAATTTAAGTAGTAAAAATCATGGAACGTAGGTTGATTTTCACAGCATAAATGGAAACATCATTATGTTTTAAGCACGTTATAATAAATAGTATTCTCATAGAAAATTTTTTGCTTACCAAATAATGCATTATGTTTCTGGGTTCCAGGTCGTACTCACCTTTGAATAGATTTTATACTTCGTGACTGCGGTAAAGCTGTCAAGATTTTCTAATTTTTTTGCTTCTTATTAAGTGTTTATATATTATCATCCAATTTCTATCTTTTGATATTATTAAGAAAATTTCAATAAGAAGCAAATGTAATTTTACTGACTTAAGTGGTAATACTTATGCAAATTACTTCGTGTCTTGTAGATGTTTTACAAGAGCAGTTTAGATAAAAAAGCTCTTGTACTCAACCTCTTTAATAGGTAGTTATTATTAGTTTGCAGTCTTGTCTCTAGTTTTTTTTTAATCTATTTGATCTTATAAACTAATTTGTTTTTGAAGTTCTTCCAAAAATATGGGTTTTCTAAGACCATTTTTGGAATAAGGGGTCCGTTTGAGAAATATTTGGGTTTGAATTTTGAATTTTTTTTTTAAATGGTTTTTTTGAAATCGTTTTTTGTTTCATGCCAAAGAAGTATAATTTCTCACGCGCGTACATAAGTACATGTTTTTTTTATTATATTACATAATATATAAATATGAAACACTGTTTTATTGTTATATTTTGGAACGAAGTTCCTTATCGCGCGTTGTGAAAGGGGGCTGGACGGAAAAAATTCTTACGAAAAGTTGTCACGACACTTTTTGCTATTTTACTTATGTTAGGGCCAAAGAATCTCAACAGCGTGATTCAGAAAGTTATACAGCGCTATCTAGTTGCTGAATCACACTGCTGAGCGCGTAAAACAATACTTAAATCGAAAGGAACTTCGTTCCATCTGGGTGTCCCTTGACACCTTTTAATTTTTTTAATATCTTAATTGGACACAAGGAAAGCTGGGTCAATATTTTATATACTTCCAAAGGGAGAGTGTTAATTTTTTTCTTTCTCAAAGCGACTAATGTAAGCAAATTGTGTATACTTTTTGGGAAATAAATATTTTAACCACTTTACCCAAAAAAAGTCAACTTGACACTCTCAGAAAAGAAATGTTTCACCTCGGTGCCCCAGGGACTACAATATACAACAACGAATCTGGTTTTTTAATTCATCGTTTTAGCTAAAAGGAATTCTTGACCCACGTATTAATCTTTTTTAATGCTTTGCAACTATAAAAGGACTCATTAACTTCTTTCTTCGTTTTTTCTTTCATTCTAAAACAATACAATGAAAATCGAAGCTTTTTGGTGACTCAAGTATAATTAAAAGTTACAATTTTCACTTCTGACAAATTACGGTTAAGCACCACCTTGTAAAGTCATTTGTTAGTCAGCCACGTGAGCAATGCGCGCGCATTTGTCTCCCGTGACAAATCTGTTTAGGTTAGTCATTGCGTCGTGCGAATGAAGCGTTTGTCCCAATAGCTAGGTACTGCGTTCGTCTGCAATAAAACAACATAAAAAATTCTAAGACCCAATTGATAATTAAAAATTATTCATTCAAAAAAACAAAAACTATCGTGATTGTCAGAATCTTACAGCGGGATTTAATGAAGTAGATTACAATAATATTACCTTGTTTACAATAATATTATATTATATCACTGCTAGGCTCGAGCTCACAACGTCACGAGGGATGTAATCCATACTCTATTATGCTGACTTATAGTAAATTATTCGGAAGACTTTTCTTTATTCCTCCGAGCCACTAAGTGGTGATCATCAATCATCATCAATTGGCATTGCCAGCCAAAAAGGAAGAGGGGATAATTCACAGTAGATTTCTCATAGGTTTGAATATCAGATTATTCATGACGTTCTCTTTCTCAGAATCAATATAAAATAACTTATACGTGCAAATTGACTTCGAGATAAAGGTTCTCTTAATAACATTGAATAAACAAAATAACCGTTAGAAAAATTCCCTCACCTGAGCGCACAAAGAAATAAAGGCACTTGAGAAAGTTCAAGAATAACGATTATTGTTACAAGTTCGTGAGTAGACAATAATGTCTACAACGCGATTATTCTGCCAGCGAGGCGCACGGAAAATCAACACTAATAATCAGTATACTCGTATGCTAGATTAAACATCGAGTAAAACTCGCTTGCCAAACTATATTAGTTACGAAAAACAATGAAAGAAAACTTCGGCAAGGAAACTTTGTTTCGTCTGTGCTCTTTTCCGAAGGGATTGATTATGTTACGTTACAACTAAATGTATTACAAGTTCTGGCAATATCGAGCTACTGTAGCAAAATTAATAAAAAGCAAATATTTTTCAGGTGAATTGCAAATTTCCTACTATCTAGGAACAGTCTACGAAATAGTCTAAGAAAATATACATACATATTAATGTATCTTATCTTAGGTAGCTTATTCCCTGATAATGAAAAAAAAAACTTTTTTTTTATTACACTAAAGTTTGTGTTCAAACTGTTTAGGTGCTCCCCTAGTAAGTTAAAATAAACCTGATAATGGACTAAGGGATTCGGTGAAGAGCTTAATTTCGACAGTTTTAATGCTTGCCAGCGGGCTTGCACGCTTTTATCTTCCTTCCACCTTTCTTTTCATTTATCAACAATGGAATATTTTTAGCCAGGTAAATAAATGTATTTTCATGTGGTTGGAACAACTTTAAAAGTAGTTCTTTCGGTTTCCTTTGGTAACGCTTTGCTGATAATGACTGCTCTGCTTCTTCTTTGTTTAAGCGACTGTAAACACAGATTGTGAAGTAGTCCACCAAATTAGTTCTTAATATTATAATCAGAGGGAAAACTCTCGTGATTCCATTATCTATTTCATATCATAGCAATAATGTTCTCGTATATTGTATAATGTACCGCGTATATCGTGTCACATTGTTTGTAACATAATTCCTCCAAAACAACTTGACCGATTCTTATAAAATTTTGTGTGTGTATTCAGTAGTCTGAGAATAGGACGTAAATTATTTTTCATACACCTAAGTGATAAGGGTGGTCCACCTCAATTTTTTTTATTTTTTGGACAATTTTTTTATTTTAATTTTTTTATGATTCGGCATTAAAACACATACAACCCTAAAATTTCACCCTTCTAACACTAACCACTATTTTTATAGTGATATAAGTGCTTTAATTATTTTCTTTTTTTTAGATTTTTTCTAGAAATTAGTCGTTTTCGGGCTAGGAATTGAATCAAAGTTTTATTTTAAAACTAGAAACAAGAAAATGACTACTTCAAGTAGTAACAAAATTTGTCAGAAGTTTCACCTTCAGTTCACGTCAATAAACATTCCTCCAGCATTATGATGAGGGAAGACGGCCAGCCATCACTCTCGTTAACACGATGATACAAATAGGTAGGATTTAGGAAAATCCGCGCCCCGAAAAATAAAAGGCTATAATGCAGGTGCTATAAAGATGGCCGTAAAAGTTTACGACGCTTAGAAGCTGATAATGTAGTGGAATCAAATTGATCCCGTTTACTCGGATCGGTCAATTAAGCGCAATTACTTGGAACGTTTCTTGCATATTTTAAGCGATACAAACTTTCATCCTTTTTTCCCGGGAAACCTTTTAATTTTCCGGTATGAAAAGTGTTCTTAATTATGACCCAGAGATTAAGTAAGAACATCACTAGTTTTCATCAAAATCTGTTGAAGTGTTTTCATGATATGCCCGGACATCCAAACAGACAAACAGACAATTTATTTAAAAAAAATATTTTAGTGCTCTGACAGTTCAATAAGAATTGCCTCCTAACTGAAATTTCGGAAAATTATTCAATGTACAGAAAAATTGCTTAGTAAAGAATATTTGTTAAAAATTTTGTATTAAGTATTAGCTTGAAATTAAATATTTGTAAGGAGTACAAGCTAATCATAAAGCATACTGTGGTTATCTGTAATAGTAAGAGCTCTATTAATAGGCAGTAATTGACAGAAAAAAATGTAACACAAATGATAAAACTGTATCTTATTGTCAAGTAATTTCTGGCCTCGGGCAACGCAATTGAATGAAGTAAAAACAATTTACGATAAATTATAAGACAGAATTGGGTGGTACAAACGGGCCACCTAGGTATTTCATCTCTTGTTCAATTGAATATTGAAGATACGACAATATGAACTAAATACATAAAATATTTATGTACACAGACAGAACAAAGAAAAAACAATAAATGTGTGCCATTCCTTGCTAGTGGTACATTTAATTCCCAAATAGTATGGATTAGCTAATATAAAACATTTAGCTTCTCTAACATAGTAAGGACAGCTTAGCAAATAATGTTAGTCATCGTGTCTATAAATCTTGGCTCCAAACCGAAAACTCCTCTAAGTAGTTTGTAAACAGAGCCAAATACTCAGTAATATCCTCGTCGCCTGATACATAACTTATTGATTAAATGTGTCATCTGAATTAAGTAAAAATACTTTTAGTTTTATTAACTGTCTAGTTATTCATAAAATGAATCATGCGAAAAGGATCCAAATACTAAAAGTATATTAAGATATCATGCCATCAAAAACATAACTTGTAAAAAAACCAAGTCTCGCAACTCAGTTCTTCTACCGTAAAAAGTTGTGAGATCCATGTAATACAAGTTGGTTAATTTATTCAGTCCCTACTTAAGGGTCCTTCTCTCTTAAGTTATCACCTAATTAGCTAAACTAATAATATTTTATAGTGTCCATATCAATATTAAAAATCTTTAATGTTTTAAATAAATAGATTGATTTAGAAGTTATGAGATGGTCGAAAATGCCCTGAACTGCTTCGAGAAAAGGATGGTACGGCCGTGCCGCTTTTTTGCTCGACTTGGCGGGAGAACTGCCGTGCCTTCAGATTAAATGTTTCGTTATTAACAGTTCAAACTGCAAAATTAACGTGTGGTGTTGAACACTTTTAATGCAGAGGTCCTTTGAGTGCTTTACCCTACCAGTGTAGAAAACCCGTAACAAATAGGTGTAATTGTAGTCAAGCTTCATCTCATAAAAAATAAAAGATGGAAGTGAGTTGATGTACTCATTCGTAGTTCGTAATATATTAATGTGAGGCTTGCCTTCTAAACAAATGAATATCACCTACGAGGAGTAAAAAGTTAGACAAAGCAATGTTCACATTTTTGTACATGATAACATTGTCATAGAGTCCCCTTCTACATTTTGTTTGAATTAGAAAAATTCGGCTCGGTTATAATTTTACTATCAGTATAGACTATATATGAAGTGCTCATAGTCCGGCGACTTGTATCAATTTTAAATAATCGATCAAGAAGAGGTAGTTGGTTTGGTGACATTGACTTGTTGGTTAAAATTTCTTGATTGTTACAGACTGTTCTTTGGAGAGCACTTAAAGCAATTATCTTAGTTATTATTAGTAGATCAACTAGTAATTTTGGAGACCTACGGGTGGCATGTGGCCAGTAGCCCTTATACAATTCCGCACTGGAGCAACGTGGATATATGCTCTCGGCTTCCAGTTTAGGAAGAGACCTTTAAGTTAATGTTAAGGCCAGCAAGAATAAAGTTAAATAACGAAAGTAACATCATAGTTAATCTCCAGAAGCACAACTAATGATTCGAAGTCTCTCATTGAAATACGAATGAACAGAGCAGAGCTCCGGTCACGGCGACCAGAGCTTTATCTCCTTTACTTGTATAGGAATTTCGCTCTCCATTATATTGTTTTGTGATTCTCCTACTCACAACTACAGTGGGACTTGATTTAACTTGAGTATTTTTATTTTAAATCTCTAGCCTAATTGAATTACTCCGTAGGAAATCTATACTAATATTATAAATGCGAAAGTAACTCTGTCTGCTACTCAATAACGCCTAAACCACTGAACCGATTTTGATGAAATTTGGTACAGACATAATATAATTGAGCTCGGGAATGAACATAGAATACTTTTTATCCCGGAAAATAGACCTGTTCCTGAGGGATAACTCTTCCACACCAAAACCACTGAACCGATTTTGATGAAATTTGGTACAGATATAGAATTGAGCTTGCGAAAGGACATAGGATACTTTTTATCCCGGAAAATAGACCTGTTCCTGAGGGATAGCTCTTTCAAGCCAAAACCACTGAACCGATTTTGATGAAATTTGGTACAAATATAGAATTGAGCTCGGGAATGGACAAAGGATACTTTTTATCCCGGAAAATGGACCTGTTCCTGTGGCATAACTCTTTCAAGCCACTAAACCGATTTTGATGAAATTTGGTACAGATGTAGAATTGAGCTCGGGAATGGACAAAGGATACTTTTTATCCCGGAAAATGGACCTGTTCCTGTGGGATAACTCTTTCAAGCCACTAAACCGATTTTGATGAAATTTGGTACAGATATAGAATTGAGCTCGGGAAAGGACATAGGATACTTTTTATCCCGGAAAATAGACCTATTCCTGAGGGATAACTCTTTCAAGCCACTAAGCCGATTTTGATTAAATTTGGTACAGATATAGAATTGAGCTCGGGAAAGGACATAGGATACTTTTTATCCCGGAAAATAGACCGGTTCCTGAAGGATAACTCTTTCAAGCCACTAAGCCGATTTTGATGAAATTTGGTACAGATATAGAATTGAGTTCGGGAAAGGACACAGGATACTTTTTATCCCGGAAAATAGACCGGTTCCTGAAGGATAACTCTTTCAAGCCACTAAGCCGATTTTGATGAAATTTGTTACAGATATAGAATTGAGCTCGGGAAAGGACATAGGATACTTTTTATCCCGGAAAATAGACCTGTTCCTGAGGGATAACTCTTTCAAGCCACTAAACCGATTTTGATGAAATTTAGTACAGATATAGAATTGAGCTCGGGAAAGGACAAAGGATACTTTTTATCCCGGAAAACAGACCTGTTCCTGAAGGATAACTCTTTCAAGCCACTAAGCCAATTTTGATGAAATTTGGTACAGATATAGAATTGAGCTCGGGAAAGGACATAGGATACTTTTTATCCCGGAAAATAGAACTATTTCTGAGGGATAACTCTTTCTCGCCTAAACAACTGAACCGATTTTGATGTTTGGTATAGATATAGAATTGAGCTCGGGAAAGGACATAGGATACTTTTTATCACGGAAAACAGACCTGTTCCTGAGGGATAAGGTCAAATTTTGTTATATGTAGTTGATAGATTCGTTATTTATGAAGCGATTTTTATGACTCTTTTTAGGGTTCCGATGTCAAAACAGAATTGTCATAGTTTCATCATGCCCATCCGTCCTTCCGTCCATCCGTCCGTCCGTAGCATAGCGCAGAGGCCCTTAGTGCTAGAAAGCTGTAATTTAGCAAGGATATACATGTTTATTTAAACTTTAAACTGGTAGAATAACATTTTTAAAAATTTGTTTTTAGGATACCTACCTCTCCTCGAGGTAATATGGGGATAATTTCTTTCCGTCACGCACGTGCGGGGTATCGTGAAAAAGGTCTCTCAAAAATAATATGGGTCTGCTTAGTCCATTTTTCGATTGAGGGGTTTGTTTGGGAAATATTCGTAAGTGTTGGACACGTAAAAAAATTCATGGCAATACCATTAAGATCAATTCAAAAGGAAAACTATCATGGCTATATTATTAGCATACGTAGTTATTGAGTTCTATAAACTTAACTTCGGAACCCTATATTACCAGTGACCTGACACGCTATTAGCCGGTTTTTTAACCAACTTCAAAAAAGTAGCAGGTTCTCAGTTCGACTGTTATAAACAAAAATTAACTTTAACATAATTTGAAAAATCAATCTTTAAAGGGTTAATTCAGGGAATGTTTATACGAAACTTCGTCATTTTTAGGGTTCTGAAGAAAAATCGTGACCCTAATAGCTTCGTCATATCCGTCCGTCAGTCTGTCCGTCTGTCCAAAGCAAAGCGCCGAGACCCTTAGTGCTAGAAAGCTATAATTTGGCATGGATATACATATTTATTAAAACTCCAAAATTGTAGAATAAACTACTGAAAATAATTTTTTTTCGGGGTACCTCCACTACAGGTAACGTGAGGATTAATTTTTTATTTATCCCTATAGTGTGGGGTATCGTTGAAAAGTTTTTTCAAAAATATTATGGGTCTTTTTATATATGTTATGGCCATTTTTGGATGTAGGGCTCCGTTTGCGAAAAACGTATATTTGGCTTGAAAGTGCTAATTTTGGGTACCCAAGTCAAGTCAAGGGTCCCCCCAACGGCTAAACGGTTGGAGTTGGACAAGTGAAAAAATTCTCAAAAATAGGTTATACGATGAATTTATAAGGAAAACTATCAAGGCTATGTTAGCATAAGTAGTTAATGAGTAATAGTCAATAAACTTACTACTTTGGAACCCTATATTGCACGTGGCCTGACACGCACTTGCCCGGTTTTTTAAGTTAAAACTGTGAAAGTTGGTAGTTAGTATGTAATCTTACATAAAAAAAAAATAACTGTAACATGATTGTTTGGTAATACATTCCCTAAGGGCTAAAACTAGAGGTTGTAAGTTTAGAGTAAGTTTGGAGTAAGAAGTTGTAAAACGAAGAGTCACCTCATGGTAAGTGGTCACTTTCGCCAATGAACATTAGCAACGCTAAAGGAATCACTGATTTGCTGCTGCCCAAAAAGAAAAGAAAGATATGTTTTTTGTGTATTCTGTAAAATTACAATGTAAATTTAAAATTCAAAAATTCTCAGGCCCTGACTTAGATACACCTCTAAATTCTAAAAAGTTCAATTATTTTGGCACCTTTCCTATGGGTGGGTCATTAATGGCTCACTACTGAGCACTCACTCTTGAGGACGCCTAGAGCATACTCCACCACTTTGCTCCAGTGTGGATTGATGGAGGGATTAGAAATCAACCCAAGTGTCGGAAGTCATTACGCCGGGCGTGACCTTCAATATGTCATAACGACTGTTATCTTACGACAACAACCGGGACAGACAGCTTTACGTGCCCTCCGAAGCTCGGAGAGCTCAAGAATTTTTTGCCACTAGCGGTCACCTATCCAACTACCGATCGCGCTCGCTATTATTTAACTTCATCGATTACTATTAGAACCGACACAAGCCGCTGCGCCCGGGCTATGAATGCTTCTCCCGATGGGTAATTAATGGGTTGTAAGAACATGTCACTTTTGCTGTAATTTTGGTGAAGAGTTTAGTATCTTGCTGACTACCAATCACGCTACAATATCAGATCATAGTTATCATTTCATTATCAACACTAAAGATTTGTTTAATATTTTACTCATTTACATAATACGATATATGTACTAAGTGTAGGTGTTTTAGCTTCAACCCATAATGGACTATTACAAGGCACGGGTCTCCTCTCTTCATAGTATGGACAAGTTTGCTGTCAATTTATGAAAAACATGTTTTATAATGAAGGGATCTTTATTTTCGGCGTACGAAGTCGCGGGTAACAGCTAGTGAAGTAATAAAGAATAAAACTTTTACTTAATAGTACTTGTTTTTATATGGATAGTAATATCGCCTTAAATTGTACACATTTTCTCCATAATGCGGACGCTCATAAAGTGTTACTTTTACGACCTAGGCAGATTTTTTGTTACTTTTGATGTGAATCATCTATAGGCGAGGGGTAAACCTGATTTTTGGCGCGGTGAGTGGCGACGCCTCGGCGCACTATATTATTATGGTAGGGCAATATGAAAAAAAAAATAACACAATGTGGGTAATCATAAATAACCTTAGTTTGATAGGCTGTAGCATACAGTAGGACAAAACTGTCATCATTTTCTGGAGACAATTCGTAATATTGTATTTTTTCATCATTCCATATTTAGTTCCTGTCATAATCTGTACTTTTATGGCTATTAGTTGTATAAAATAATTTCGATGTTTCACATCTGCCAGCCGCCCCATGACGGCTCACATTTTTACTAAGTACTGTTCTCACATTTGGGCAGGCACAGTCAAATATCACCTTTCTGCCTTAGACTCAATAGAGTGGCGTGCGGAGAGTCTCATTGGTGACCCAGATCTGGTTGAGACCGTAGGCTTTTACTAAGTTAATGTGTTCACCATCATTGACAATATCTCCACTTACCATCATATGGTCAAGTATTAATTCATTTGTTGTAAACAAAAGTTATTGCTAGACTAATTTATTTCAATTGATGTTGAAATGAAAAACTAGACTAGAGTGGTAAAGTAACCAAGTAAAAGCCATTCAATTTAATCTTGGGGACGCTCACAATATCGGACAGAAATACCGACGTCGGTAAGCAAGAATACGTTCAATACAATGAAAAAAGATGTTAAATTTTTCGTTACAAGATAAAATGAATAATTCTTTACAATTGTGTTACACATCTTTGCTCGTTTTCCTTTGAAATCCTCGAAAATATACAATTAGGGAACTCAATAAACAGCCGACGTAATTTTGTTCCCTTTCAAATATCCAATTACCGAGTTCCTTTCCAGGGACCTTCTGCAATCACAAAATAATTTTATTTAATTAGCTTTTTGATTACTGATTTAATGCCGTGTACGCTTGGGATTTAATAAACAGTGTATTGAATTTACACTTTGATTAATTTTAATTTTAACGTCCCCTTCATAACGTCTCGTTCTGATAAACCTGTAATCGGAATCCTTATAAGAGCATTTAATTTTCTTCTCGTCTGGCTATTTCCAGTCTGTTACTTTTGGTTTTTAACCCCCGACGAATAAAGAAGGGTGTTATTATAAGTTTGACGTGTCTGTGTATCTATGTATCTGTGTGTCTGTATATCCGTGTATCTGTGTATCTGTATGTCTGTCTGTGACATCATAGCTCCCAAACGGATGAACCGATTTTGATCTAGTTTTTTTTTTGAAAGGAGACTTAATCGAGTGTTTTTAGCTGTTTCTAATGTTAATAAAACGTCGAGAGTTTTTTAAAATTTAATTTAAGATAATGTCGAAACTTTTTGTATACAAATATTCAATTATAGTACCTATGTTTTCATGCCAAAAATTCTGTACAAGTGTTATAATGATAATAATATTATGTTATAATTTTTAGAAAATTCACTAGATTACAATCAACTGAAAATATTAATTTAAAGAAATATCCCAGAATATCCTTTTTAATGAGCTATTAAATTTGAAATAATTCAACTCTAACCTTGGAATGATTTAATTATTCCAATTTCCAAAGCTATAAAAGGTGTAACTCACTGAAGACAATAATTTTTATAAAGAACAAGTACTAAGTTACTTAAATGTTTCTTTTTCTGCTTTTTGTGAAGTAGATCTCAAAAGAGGTCAGTATAAAAAAGAGATATTATTGTTTCCAGATACCGGATTCCGGAGAAAAGATATTTTCAGGAGCGTTTTTTGCTTTACGCCAGTAAAATAAAGATTTGGTAAATAAAACGTGGCTTTTGACGAATGAGGACGATGAGCAGGTAAAGAATGAGATCGACGGACAGCGTTTCTTAATCTTTCGTATTGTTCATTTGAGCGTCGTCTTTTATATTTGAAAGGTTTTTTCAATAGAAAAGAATAGAATAACTTTTATTTACAAAACCACGAACACTTTATGAATAAATTTACAGAAAAAAGAAAACAATAGAAAAAATAATTACATAAAAAACGATACTTAAAAAAACAATAATTGAAAAAAACAGAATAAAAAATTAAAAATAAAACAAAAACATGCAGCTCCTTACAAAATTATGACTAGATTATTGTTATATGTTATAGAAATTGATAGGTTTTTTAACTTACTAGCTGACAACTCCCTCCTCTCTCCTGTCCTCGCCCTCTCCCTTTCCTGACAGTTACAAATTAAAAAGTTATGTTGCTAAGATTACATTGGAAACGTTAATATAGTCGTTATGTTTTCTTAAATTTTCCGCACAACTTTCTTATTTTTTTCTTTTATTAGAACCTCCTGACAATAACAAATACAATAAAAACGTAATTAACGAAATCTGTCAAGCCGTTCACATGTGATGCCGTGACAAAGGGAAATAGGGATTCATTTTTATATGTGGAAATTACTAGCGGTAAGCAGCAAAGGATTTAATTTACAAGAGATTTAAGAAAAACATCTACTTATATTTTTTTATGATCAGCTTAACTAAATTAACTAAGTAATAAAGAATAATATTTAATCTTATCAAAAACATTAATGTGAAATGAGAGCCAAGTTCAAAAAAAAGAGATCTCCATGGGTGCCAAGTTCTGTGTAGAAAATCCTAAAATTTTAGTCACAAGAACATGTAATTCAAGCTCTACATTTGACTTGGCTAGATTTCACGTAACATTATGTTTTTTATAATTATCTTCTGATAAGAGTATTTTAGGTTAATATAATACCTATGTTACTTTTCTAAAATTTGGTTTGTTGGTAGCTAACTAATGAAAATTAACTGTTTGAGCTACAATACATTTATGAAATTTTGAATTCTTAATAAGCTATAAAGGGGCTTTAGGAAATTAGTTAAAGTCAAATAGGTCTCGAATTGTGAAGGGGTCAAAAGTAGTTCGAAATGGTCCCTGTAACATTACACATGGCGTTGCGTTACCAGTTTCCTTTTTTGAACTTTGGCTGGACATGCTGCCGTGTGTCTAGATTGATTATTTATATTTTGTTTATAGAAGCCACGTCAATGGCAATACTGTTTAAACTATAGGAGAAAACATGCGGTAAACTAGGTATAGTATGCGTAGCACTAAATTTTGCATTAAATACATACTAATACTTGCCACAAAAAGAACGCCACGTCGTTATAATGACTTAGGTAGCGGTAAAACTCCTAACTACCACCGTTTGAACGTATTTCACTCAAATAACTCTTCTACACACAAAGGCCGCTCCACTTACTTTTCAATTGCCAGTCAAATAGCTCGTTTTATTCACCCGAACGGTATAGTCGGAATTTAGTTGAAGATCAGTATATTTATTCAATATTCAGGACTTTACAAACATCAACCTAAACAAACTTTTTCTATTATGTCATTTCCCAAAGCTGCTCCCTCGAACTTTGTAAACGAGAATCGAAGCTAAGCTTTTATTCAGAGTTTATAAGTACGTCGTAGGTAAATAACTTAAAATAAGGTCATAATCTTATTCAGTTTTATCCGCTTTGTTTTTCATACTGCCATTTAATTTAATTCGAGGAAACTAAATCTAAATAATTGTGTTAATGTGAATCGCCCTTCGCAATTTTTTCTGTCGTAGTGTCAAATCAGACTATTGTGTTAAGTGTGAATGTTAAGTACATTCAAGTTACATTCAAAATGGAACTGATGTTCAGGATGAAATTACAAAATTGTCATGAGTTATAATATAAAGTGTGAATGTTAAGTTCCAATCATGGTTGTTTGAGGGTTGTTATTGTGATGTGTTATATGTGTCATTCATGTCACCCGCTACACAGGTAAAATCCTAATGCGGGGGTATGAGTGTGTACGTGTTTATGTTTATTTACTCAAAAACATTACTGTGAGCTCAACAGTGTTCGTGAGTGGCATTTAAACCATTTCATAACCAATACTTTAGTTATACTTGAGTGAAATCTATTGCAATGCGTTTGTTGAAATCGATTAAATAGCTGCCGAGCTATGTTACCGAAGACATAATGTTGGTTTGATTTCTATCAAAATAGAAAGAAAGGACCGATTGTTTGTACTGCCATCTTTGTCTTTTGCCTTTGTCAAATGACAAAAGTGAAGTATGCAACATCAAATGGGCCAATTATAGGGTTGTATTCGTATACAGCACAATGCGTCCGCTCAACTTAGTAATACTTAAGAGTCGACTGTGAAACAGGAGCCTCGCCATAATGAACACACTGAGAAAGCGTTCTTTGCATAGCGTTGGTTTTTTATTACCTTAGCCAACGTGTCGTTTCTAGTACCGGGGTTAAGTGTTTGGTGTTAAGTATGTTCATTACTGACCAGGTAGGGCATCTGTTCATTTTGTTACTAAAATGAAGCTTTAAATTAACGATAAGTATAATGAAGGATGATAAGTATAATTATAAAGGATT
Organism: Thymelicus lineola; assembly: GCA_963932265.1. Lineage (NCBI taxonomy): Eukaryota > Metazoa > Arthropoda > Insecta > Lepidoptera > Hesperiidae > Thymelicus > Thymelicus lineola. The sequence continues at coordinate 1,375,384 of OZ010682.1, read as the reverse complement.
AGAGAATATCCGTTGAGGGATATGAAAAATATCGTATTCACTAATCATTCTAATCATGAATAGACATCATAATCACTTTAATACACGTCATAATCATTTTAATTTATTCAAAAACGTGGTTTGTGTTTGTTTTATATTTTTCAAACATTTCGATATACAAAGCCAGTCTATGTGATTTGCTTTACCACCGATATGTAAGTATGGAAGAAAGATAGTAGCTCAGTGTTCTATAGGATTAATTTTGAAGAGCGTGCAAATTCATGACCTAATTCCCGCAATCCCTTTCCACTTTGTAACCAGCCGACGCACAGCAAATATTCTTTTCCACACATCCCACCGCGAATCCGGTATGGTACATATATCCAATCATTATTCGTTGTGCGTATCGCGAAGGATTGTATTAACGCCCTCGTTTTTCTTCTCATAATGTGACTTAAAACCGAGAATGAACATATATTTTCTACTGTGAATTTTTCATACAAAAATACATGGTAATTTAATATCAATTGGGATTGTAGCCAAGCATTGGTTTACATGTAGCGCTTATAACCCAATGAAGAGCTCATAGCTTGTGCTTGAAGTGATCAACAAATATCACAAAATTTGGTAGCGGTTGATTATGCTGTAGAATCACTTACCGCTAGTGGCAACTCTTCCGTGCTTCCGAAGCAACATTACGCCGTTGTTACCAATTTTTTGATTATGTAAGTCATCTCTATTTTTTCTTATCCTCTATCATAAAGCATCTTTCCGAAACTATGACTGATTCAGAAAGTGCATTCAACAGATATACTACACAGATACACTGTGATGCCAAGAGCAATGTATTTTTTTAATTTGAATCACATTTAGATCACATTAGAAATACCACAAGACAAGCTGCAACTAAATTGACGTTCAAGAGATTGCTTCGGGAACATTACCTTAAGTTATCTACCACGGGTTAATCATCAACGTACGATTTATATGTGTTGGCATTATATATTTATGTAAACGTATATTTGTAAGATATTATTATATATTTATGTATATGGCCCCCCGACAAGATGGACCGACGACCTGAAGAAGACAGCGGGCATCCGCTGGATTCAGAAGGCTCAGGACCGGTCAGAGTGGCGCAAGTTAGGGGAGGCCTATGTCCAGCAGTGGACCTCCAAGGGCTGATAGATGGATGGATGGATGGATGGATGTATATGTATACCCTAGATTAAGGTGATACAAAAAAAATACAACTAGTACCCTACAATAAAACTTTGATGGTTTAGGCTAAAAACCAACCACTTTCAACCCTGCAGGCTATAAACACTTAATTATTATATTTAATGCCAAGATGTCTGAGCTGCTACGTTCCCTAGCTCTCACGACAAAACGCCAGCGTAATAAAATATTGTCGTTATCACTGGTAAGTGCATTTTTATACGCAATATCGCGCTTAATTGCATCTTTGGTGCACTTTAAATCAATTTGGCGTCAGTTTTTAGGCATCGTGACAATGTAGGACCTAATATCAATAACAAGTAAGAGTGACATTATTGATTTATTTATGACAAATATTTCAATCCACGTTAAGTTTTCCTACATTTTCAGTAGTAACGAATGTCTTGAGGGAACTCGTGCGTAAGTAGTAACCTTTGTCTCCATTTGGACATCTTTTCCGAACATCAAGAATGTAATTGTTGCAATGTTTGAAGCAATGAACAAGTAGTTTATCATTTTCATGATGGTGGGCATGGGAATGAGTGAGCTTTGACCAACGTAAAAAACTGTTAATGTCATATTTTTTATTTTTTTTCTGTTATAATAGTCAAACATGTAGTGATGTTTATAAGCAACGAGTAACCGCCCTCGCTTTGCTTCAGTTTTCTTTATTTTTTACACCTTGGGTTACATTATTGGAGTTTTATTAAGGATCCCTAATTTTTTTGAAAATATAATACAGCCTATGTTACTCGGGGATAGTGTAGCTTTCCAACAGTGTATTTTAACAGAATTTTTCAAATCGGTTCAGTAGCTTCGGAGCCTATTCAATGCAAACAATCAAATCTTTCCTCTTTATTATTAGTATATAGATAAACTAAACAAAAATGATGCTAGTTTTAACTCTGATGGTCAAAATTATATTATTATTCAGAAATTACACTAGAACTAGCTGACACTGTAACAATTATATTATTATGTAGATACTTGATTATCTACGAAGTTAATAAAAGAAGAAGAACAAGTAAATATTACCATTTTTAAAGCGTAAATATAATTACGGTAAGATGAAAAATTACAGTAAAAGATCTCTAAACTTCCATTACTCCTCGTAACAAGACACAGATAAAAAATGAAGCCAAGTCCCTCGCTGTTGGTTTTAAATAAGCTATTTATTTTGGGAAGCTGATTATTTTTTTTGTTAGCAGATCCATTAGTATTCTTGTTACGAGAGTTCATGCTTTCCATTCTGTTTGTGTTAAATATCTAGAAGGCTTTGTGATATTATTCTCAACGAAAATCATTTGCATAGTAAAGTTTTATTTTTCATAACTTTAGACTTTACATTATACCTTCACAAGGTGCAAATGGCTTAGAATTGTGAGGTATGCGACATGGTTTCTTATTTTAGCAGATAGTTTTTCCTTCTCGTTTAATCCCAATGGTATTCTATAATGGTTCCGTAGCTGCCTAAGCGTAGCTGCCTTTTTCTAAAAAGCAACTTTGATACTGTTAAACGCTGGAGACGGCCTTGATGTTACGGATCAGGTACTTGAGCAGCCAAGATTACACCGATAAGTCACCTGACGGCTGGTACTACACAATAAAGTTTTACCATAATCAAGTATATCAATAGGTACTATTATCGTCAGCATCAACCAATGATATTATATACAAGATATGCCAACACGGCTCTGGAAGTACGTCAGTCGAATGTACATAAGTGTAGCGATTTCAATTCATAAAGTTGATAGTTGCCGTGAGTGAGGCCGTCTATAGATGTCACCAAAATGCCGAGTTGTTTTGAGATTTCGAAAAAATCATATCTCCAAATTGAATAAAAATGATGGATTACATACCATAGGTAAGTACATAAAACGATATGTTAAATATTGGTACTAATATCGAATATTTCTTTTAACTTTTACTGACTGTTCCGTACTGAATTTGTTAGTGTGCCAAGTGTGCAAATGTGTGCCATTTAGTCACAGATCTCGTGACGCGCTGTGACGCGAGCGACTTCGAGCGACAAACACTAGCTGTCTTTTTAACTATTATTATGGTTTTAGTAGTGCCATCCCTTTTACATAATTTATCAATGTGTGATCGGTTTAATGAAACAAAAGATAAACGGGTGTGTGTTGTAGCTCGATCGGAACAGATTTTTTGGTTGATTTGTAAGGGCATAACGTATCTTTAGTTTAATGTCATTGGCATCAACAAAATAATATGATCTATTATCTTAATATCTGTTATCTTTTGAACAAATGAAATAATTTATTTATCACGTTTACTTAATTGAAATGGCTGAACTCAGAAGTTCTCAAGGATTATTTAATAACTTGATATTAACCGTTTAGCTAATTTAATTAAGTAAAGTTATTGCCAATTTATAATATAATATCTGAAAGTCTTGGTGAAGTCCTTAAGTAGATAATAGTAAGTATAAATTGTTTGCTTTGAATATTTTATTAACCGTATTTTTCTAATCAATGAAACAAAATACATATACATATGAATACGTATAATCATATTATATCATATTTATATCATGAAATATTTCACATTTACAATATTAGTAAAAGTAGGATTTTGGTAATATCGCTGATGTCGATCTTTCAAATTCACCGACTGATGTTTTTCTACCTCCTTATGCCCGGTTTACATTATTCCAGTCCAGCGATCGAATCTGGCGCTGGATTGGTACTGGAAAAATGTAAACTGCCACTGGAATGCACTGAATCCAGTGAGCATTCCACTCCAGTAACCGGATTGGTGGTCTACTTTTGAATCCAGTGCGAGCAATCCAGTGCAACTGGAACAATGTAGACGGTCAATCCAGTGCCGTTCGATACATTTTGTTATTGAAATCATTGTCCCTGTAGTGATCACACTTCAACGGCTTCTATAATGACTGGGATAATGTAGACGATACAATCCAGTCTAGCACTGGACTGGATTGATTCGCTGGATTACTCGATAGGAATATTGTAAACCGGGCATTACTCTAGCATTAACGTAACAGGAAGTAATCAAGTAAAAAAAGCAATCAAATAGCCTGTGCCCGCGACTTCAATTGCGAGGGAGTTTTTCCCGTGCAAATACCGATCTCGTGGGAATTTCGGAATAAAAAGTAGCCTATATATTGCTCTATAACTTCTTCTGTCTTCGAGTTACAAGTCTATTATAATTGTTCCAGCCTTTCCAGAGATTAACCCTGACAAATAGATAGACAGACAGCAGATAGACACTTGAAAAACTTAGTTATTTTAAAATTACAGGGACACTTCAGTTTTATTTTTATGTACTATTACTACTATTACTATTTACGAAAGTAAGCCATAGGTTGAAGACATGTTTATTCTAGTTGAGCAATACAAAATATCGTCTTATCATTTAGTACCTATTAATTGGTTTTATCAATCGATTTCTTATACAAAAAAATATAAGTACATTAAAATAATTCTTTCGGCGCAAAATGAAGGATTAAGAACGACCAAATGCAAATTACCAAGATTTACAATTTGAATATTTTAATACTGCTCAGTTATAAAACAAATTGCTGGATTATCCGTAACTTCATTAAGGGACGGCTTGACGAACTAATTAAAACTTTATTTACATCTTCACCTTCTGATATGCTGATCTAAACTCACATCAATCATCGCGTGTACGAGTTCCAGTTATCTTCGTGTTATTTTGATTGAATGTGTCTGTTTAGTAATTAGTTTTTATTGGGTAATTATAAAGATATCAAGAAAGAAAAAGAATATATAAAAGAATTCTTTGTTATTTTTCTATTTTATCCTGCGAGGGAACTCTCTTCGCTGGGCCCAGGTCTCCAGGATCAAGTGGGGAATAGAAATCTTCACAATCTTTTTTAATATGAAGGAGAACTCTTAGATGTATCTTACTAACGATGCTTTTGTGACCAAGTGAGTGATATATATCATAGTAAAAAATAAAAATTTAATTACATACCAGATTCAAACTCAGGTCAATCACTGGAAAACCGAACTTTGAACCACTACACTTTTCTTTTTAACCGACTTCAAAAAGAGGAGGAGGTTCTCAATTCGACTGTTTTTTTTATGTTTGTTACCTCAGAACTTTGGATTGGGTAAACCGATTTTGATGATTCTTGTTTTAATCGAAAGCTGGTGCTTGTCGTGTGGTTTGACATTTTGAGCGAGATCTGACAATGGCATCCATGACAAAAGCATATAAGTAAGCATTAAGTATGTACGCGATAAATGAACGAATAACTCAATATCGCACCAACAGATTTCGATGATTCCTTTTTTATTGGATGTACTTCATTTGAAGTTGGTTATTTTTTTGTTAAAATTTTAGATTATTGCTAGATAAATAGTCCACGGATTCAATTATATACGGAGATTAATGACGGAATTTTAATCAGGCTTGGGCGCTATGGCCTTCTTTGCCCTGTTTATTAAGTCTGTTCTTTCTTTCTTTTTCTTCTCTTTTTCTAGGCCGGCAACGTGCCGTCAGTGACGCTTTGGTATCACGTGGACCTTCAGCTTGTTTGTCGGCTATTTCCATAAAGAAAAACTCCTCAATCCATGATGATAAATGAAGAGTCATTTGAAATTTTTGTTGACTTGCATAAATTATTATATATTTAGTAGAAGAAAAATTGCTATTAGTGGTCCTACTTTTTATTTCCTACCGCGCCCAGTTATTACTCAGTCGTTCACCGAGGGACGCCACAATCAATCGGGATATTAGCGGTTTGCAATAGTTAAATATACTGTGTGTGTGTATATATAGTGTGTCTCTTGGCCGCTCTGTGTATGACCGCTCGATTATGTAAGAAAAAATCGTTCTTATATTTTAAGTTAGACAGGAAATCAATAAATGTTTTTAAATTAAAAAAAACACTCGTCTTCTATCAAGAAAGCTCTCATGATATACCTTTTTAAAATCCTAATGGCTCCTAATCCTAATGGAGCTCTTTAATTTAACACCCATATAGCATTTTTCTATTTATTTTTTGATACTTTAAACAATGGCATCTTACGGACACCTTTGTTTTAATTTCACTTATCTAAGAACACTTTGGTTATCAAGACGAATTTAACGATATATTCATTTTAAATAGGTCCAGCGGCTTGGAAGATATTATGAGGTAATAAAAATGGATGTTATGAAAACTAGATATATTAAATATTCTATTATTCATTTTATTGATTAATTTTTTTAGTGGATAGATAAAAAATATAGTCAATCAATAATTATGGCTAGAGCTCTCCGTTGGTATTATGCACTTCAGTTGTCTACAGGTTTTAGGAAAATATACAAAATTGATTTTTATAATTCCTTTTCAATAATTTTCTATTCATCCTTAGGATGAACCTTATTTCTTATCATAATTGAATTCATAACCGTTTTAAAGATATTCATGAATTTCTCGATTTCGTAAATTTTTTGATTATAAATGGTACGTTATTCGTTAGTAAGACAACGAACTATTTGGTCTGAACTCTCACTTAATTATTCTAGCTAGAAGCGAAATCTATACAACTTTAATGACATTATTTACCTTTTTTCAATAGTTTGAAATGTCTTAATTGCAAATACATCCATCACTGACAAACCGGCGTCGTAGATTAAAACGATTCGTTATAATCTAACATTTTAACAAAAAAATTAACCGACTTCAAATGAAGTACATTGTACTTTTGACATGGATACCATTATCAGATCTCGCTCAAATTTATATGGGACTACACGACAAGCACCAGCTTTCAATTAAAAAAAGAATCATCGAAATCGGTTGGCGCGATATTGAGTTATTCGTCCATTTATCGCGCACATACTTAATGCAAATTTAAGACTTATATGATTTTGACATGGATGCCATTGTCAGATCTCGTTCAAATTTATGTGGAACCACACGACAAGCACCAGCTTTTGATTATAAAAAGAATCATCCAAATCGGTTCACCCAGTCCAAAGTTCTGAGGTAACAAACATAAAAAATACAGTCGAATTGAGAAGAATTTTGAATTTTGAAGTCGGTTAAAACAGGTAGATGTTTATGAAAAATGTGTTTTAATTGTGACGTGAGTATAACATTGATAGTATGACTGTTCATTATTTGTCATTTTTAGCAATTCGTGTAGGTAGGTGTCTTCAAGAGGAGAGTAAGGATGTTACGAACAAATTTTTAAATCGTATGAATACGGTTGTTATGCTGATTAAATAAGCATAGCAAAAGGAATTTTTACTTATTTATACTAAATATATACCTATCAATATGGCTACTAAAATTTTGTATAGCAAAAAAGGGCTTTATAAATCTTGCCTCTTCGCCCTGTTTATTGAACTTTCTGGTATCTTGAAAATGAAAAGGAGCTTAATTACTTCCTTAGGAGCTGAATGAGCCTATATATTTTAATAAAATACTTTTTCTTTTCATCAATGGTTTCAGCCTATTTGCGGTGAATCTGAAGGATTGGAATTAAATCAACAATATCCCGAAGGCACAAGGGTTAATATTGGCTTGTTCCGTCGTTATCGTCTTCCGCATGATTGATAAATAATATAATCTAAATGTTATTTAAATAATAACTGACTTCAAAGAAAAGTCTTCAAATAAAGGTCCCTAAAATTATTACAAAACATATCATATCAAAATCGCCAAAATATTAGAGAAGTTCCTTCGATTCCTCGTGGATTATATCATCAGAACTGGTAAATATGGGAACAATCTGGAAGTGTACAATATCCTTTTCAGATAAAGAATATTTTTCCACACTGATTCATAAATATAAGAGAACAACGATTGAGAGCCTCTTCCTTTTTTGAAGTCAGTTAAAAATAATGAGGTTGCCAATGCGGAATAAATACCTACTATGTATTATATAATATTACCACATGAAGCATAGCGTGCATAATTCAAAACTCTTTATTCATGTAGGTATCACTGATACTCTTATTTACTTCACTTTTTTAACCAACGAGCTTTTCGGAAAGGTGACAGATGAAAGGTGATATTCAATTAGCATGCGTTTAAACATCAAAGCTTTTTGATAGTTGGCCATTGTTACTGAAATACGAATACATCAATGGCCCATCCAATTAATAGTCACGTTTTGACGTACGGTTTTCAATAAGAACACGGCTGAACAAACGCAGTTACACAAAAATATATTCTGTTACAGTTATCACGCACAGCGCTCCGGTCACGTCGCCGCTTGACATTCAAAACCCGAAAGGAATTTATTTCAATGTTTTTGTGCTTTCAATTTATTTTTTGGACTATATTCTGGGGTATGAGAAATGCTATCTCAAATTGATTTGGTATAAAAAAGGATAATATTTGACGACCTCGTAACCTAGTTGATAGTGAATCTACCTGCAGATTTATTTGACAGCATATATGATGTCTTATTTGTGCTATCCATTCTCGACATAAATTGATTTATTTATTTCAAGCTATGTTATAATACCACATGTATGTCAGTGAGCATATCTATCGGCGACTGATGGACCGAAGTTTAAAATACACTGTAACTAAATGATTTTTAAATAAATTCAGTATTGCAGATCTGAATATTTTAAGATTTAGTAGGTATATTTTTCATTCGGTATTAGTGAAGATTAAATTATTATAATCAAAGGTGCTTAAAAATTAATATTTTATGCTCACATAAAGTATGATATAAAGTATGATGGTGTTAAAATTATCAGTTATTTGGAGATAAAGTTATATAAAAATGAAATAGGAAAGTGGTAAGCATGTTGGCCAGATAGAAAAACTTTTTATTTAGTTACCTGCACTCTGTCCGCAATGTTAACTTTGCTGACAGAATTTCAACTTTGCTTTTCTTTATTCTCGCTAAACTTCACGAAATAACATTCACAGAAACAATACTATCAGATACTCGGCATGAGTAGCAGGTTTGCGCCGCTAAACGAGAAATCTTCAAGGCAAGAAAATAAAGGCATTATCAGCTCGTGGGATTTTTTTTAATTTTGTGTAAAAAAAACATAGGTATATTTATAGAACATAGATATATTTTATTAGTCCTAAATGTTTTGTTATAGTATGGTATGTATGGTATGGTAAGGAGTGGACGTTAAAAGAAGACACAGAAGGGTTATTAGATTGCACCGCTACAGCTATGCAACTATTGAGATTTTTAAATTGCTGAAAATTAGATAAATATCTCATCGGTTTATTTTTATCGAAAGAATTCCCTGAAGTTTCAGCTTCAAAGGCCGTAAAAGAAGCGGCCGACCTTATACGGTTAACACGCCAACGATCATCCAGGCAGTACGGGTGCGAATCCAATGAAATCCCGTCCGGAAGAAAATCATTTTAGCTCTTCAGATAGAGATAAGCAAAACTACCATCAAATGAATGTTAAATCCTTGATGTTAAAGACCTTGGATTCTGAGCTTATCTAAGACAAACAGAGCATTTCTGTAAATTGTATTGAAATGAGATTTCCTTAATGAACTTTTAAAAAAATTAGTTCGCGAGAAAAAATACCACCAAATCCTTTTTTTAAACGAAATAATTTTTGACATAAAAACAAAGTAATAAATTATTATGCCTTTGTCAATAAAAAAGGAATCAGCCGTATTCTGATAATAACTCAGCGTGGGCATTATCCTGCATCAATCATGGTTTGACTTGGAGCTTGGATTCGGGCTCAACTGTGATGTTTCTCTGTGAAAAAGAAGTGAAAGCCAGTGTTTTTGAATATCAAAATACTGTCCTTGTATAGGAAAAAAAAATCTCACCAGTATTTGGAGTTTGTTGAAGCATCCTTGACTAAAGCAGAAAACAAATCGGTTGTATTTTGACCTCTGGTTAATTGTAACCAAAAGTCAAAACACTCGTATTGACGAGGACACGCAACTTCATACGAAAAAATATATATAAGCAAGACTTTATTTCTTTAGGGGTCAAGGGAAGCCTCTTGAGAACTTGGCATGTTACACGGTTTTGAGAGGTCGTAGACGCTACGCAAAGGATCTATTGCGTAGACGTAGGTATTTGTACATCTTGTAGCGCTACGTAGTGTGCTACGCAATATCCTCAGTATATCGTAGACATTTGAGCATAATGTTATGTAATCTCTGGTCTCTATAATAATAGATAGGTTTATGTAGAAAATTCTGCTATTTATTTAAAGTCCACAAAAATCTACAAAGCTAAACAAAACAATTCGTTATTTATTTTTTATTACAGTAAATTTTTTAGCCGTATTGGGGCGGCTTAGAATACTGACCCCAATCCCACGCTGGATGGGTGTCGTAAGAAGCGACTAAATCCAGCCCGCTGATGGTAGGGCCCCTCAGTGGATTATATTGGTAATATTAAATTTAATTGTTAATTAATACAATTATTACTATTATGATTTCTCCATGGGGTTTGCCGGGATAGCTACAAACCGGGATAGCGCCAAACTACTCGTCCTGTTCCGGCTGGAGGCTTGAGAGCCAGTTCTTTCTTTTTCATATCTCTTTCTTGGCCGGCAACGCATCAGTGATGCCTTTGGTGTTGCTGATGTCCATGGGCGACGATAGCCACTTATCATCAGGTGGATCGTCAGCTCATTTGCCGGCTATTTCCATAAAAAAAGAATAAAATTTTAACTGTAGAGCTTGTGAGAATTTCCTAAATAAATTTTCGTATTGTTAATAATTTAAAAAATTAAATAAAAAGTTCGATTCCATCGTCATAACCCAGTCTAATTTGTAGTGCTGACGACTATAATGCACGCTAACCTCATATGAGTTGCAAAATTACACTACTTCGTTGCTGAGAGAATGGCTACGCAGACAGTAAATAAAATTATATTGTACTAAACAAACAAGATAATTTCAAAATAAAAATAATGACTAGATAACCCTTTGTTAACTTATTCATTTGACCATTTCTCTGTGAAAAATTGTAGATTTAATTTCTGCAGTAAATACGACGTGTATTTAACTTTCAGATTTACTCAGGAGTTTCTTCTGCCATATATCCTTCTCTTTATTAACGCATTTGTAGAAATGATATTTTAATATATCAGTGATTAATACCCATATTAATGAACGATTTTTTTTTTATAGGAATTATAATCACTTTATTATACTGCTCCTTAAAGCACAAAACAATACAATACATATTACCTATTGCATATACATATTATACATATTATCTAGAATTGATATAATTATATAGAATTTCCTAGATACAAGCATTAAATATATTACCGTAGACACGTTTCAGATAACTCCCTCATCAGTCTCTCATCTTTGGCCTTTTTATGTTTCACTTGCGTCTCCTTACTACTAAATCTAAAGGCCACAGTATTATTATACAACGGTTAAATTAAACCTGGCTCATGCTATTCGGCGGCTACATTCCTCTTCTGGTTCAAAAAGCATTTTACTAAACGCCGCCGCTACGAACACAATCTATATCGCAATAAATCTTTTGACTTCAAGATAAGTTGCATTCTAAACTCCGGCTTACCATGAAAAGGCGTCATAAATTTAAAGCATTACCCAAGGAACATCAGAAAATGCAGTTTGTGAATACATTATACTTACCGGGAAGCGTGTTTTTATCGCTTTGGTGACTAATCGCATGTTTCCCGTTAACCGAAAATGATAAAATTACACAGGTCTGACTTTACCCTACAAGTTTCCTTTAGTCTGCTTTCTTTCACATGTCGCTTGAATTTGTACTAAAGATCCAGAAATTATACACCAAATTTTTACTATACTTATTTATCTTACTTTATTGCACTCAATTTATAATCCTATTAATATAATAAATGTGAAAATTTGTGAAGATGTTTGGACGTTTCGATGTTTGGATGTTTGTTCCTCAATCACAGCGCAACTACTTCACTGATGTTGCTGAAATTAGGAATGGAAATAGCCTATACCTTGGATTAACACATAGGTTACTTTTTATCCCGGAATATTGAAATATTCCGGGTTCTCGCGGGATTTGTAAAAAATACATCTCTACCGCGACGTGGCCGTTAGTTACTTTACATGCAAGTACATTGTATTTTATTTCTGAAAGCTTGAAACCTTTCTTTACATTTTAACCTGAGAGCTTAACCTTCCTATGTAAATCGTAACTATAAAAATCCGCCTCAACACAACGATCTCTTTCTATAAACTACACGATACAATCGTTACCGTGATTTACAAACATGGCCAACTCCATCTTTATTTTTATTACCTTATGTCAAAACAAATATTGTCATTGCCTCTAGAATATATAAATACAATAATATATAAGAAAAAATAAATATTTACAGTGACAGCGTCTGAGAGCTAGTCAATAGGATTCATAGGATTAGATTACATATTTCTTATTGTGCCAACTTGTATGCACATTCAGATGATCAGACGAATAATTATTCGGCTGAATTATTATACAAACACATTGTTACATAAACAATGTAAACGTTTTAAATAAAATACTAGATAATTATATTAATTCAAGTTGATAGAATTGTTATAGACTGAACTTCAAAACATATAATATGTTGTACTGATAAGATACGGCGTAAATTATGTGTAATCTGTAGTAACCATGAAACTGTAAAATGAAATAGCGATATCTTTTAAAATATTACTGTTATTTAACATGTTACAGATAATTATTTACCGTGTTATGTATCCATTATACCTACAAAATTACATGACGCATTTTTAGTAATTACGTTAAATGAAACATACTAATCATAGTATAAGGTAATAATACAATATAATTAAAATAACATCGTGGATAAGGTTATTATATTAAGCGACTTCAATAAGGTAGGTTACGCGGGTTTAACTAGGGTTTACAAAAAAATTGCAAAAGTGTGAGTTTTAAGGTACCTATAATTTTCTGTGTCCGATTTCTCTGAAAATATTAGTCCGATTGCAACTATTGTTATTTGTTGACTCACAAATAATTTAACTCAGGGAACAGATAACTTTTTATCAAAATTCGGTGGTAAAACCCATTTAATATTATGGACTAAACATCTAAAGGCTTGGCTTGGCATATTTTGTCTTTGCGTGTAGTTTATAAGGGAAAATATCTCAAAACCTTGGCCAAACTCTAGTGGGCATGGAAGAAAATCAAAATAGCTAACTCAGTTTTTAGTTAAAACTAAAAATTTTGAAATAAACAGTATTAATTTGAAAATATTAAATAAGCTTCATGTGACGTGCGTTTTCGTGGACAGAAGGCCTTACATTTAAGGCTTTTCTTTTACACTAATTTGTTACCTTTTTTGCAGTGTATTAAATTAATATATAAATTAATATTTTATTCAATTCCGGGTTATCAACATGTTATAGACGTTGGACCCAAGCAAAAGATAATAATTATATCCAAATTTCTGCTTTTATTTTCTCAACTTCACCTTATGTATGAACTACTCACTATATGCGTCACCTTTGAATGGCGTGCGAAATAAAAATGGGTCCCTGATGGTAAAATGAGATTTATTCCAGTTTCTTTTAACTATGAGCCTTTGGACCTTTGGTTTTCATCCCCCTCAATTTAAGTGGATGTTTGAGCCCATCGTTGCTTAAAGACCGTTAAAAAGAAAGAAAAAAAGACCGAAAAGGTAAAGTTTGTGAAGAAAATTTTCTCTCACCGACTCGCAAAGTACATAATTATAAGATAACCAGACTCAACTCATTCTTCAGGGCATTACCAAAAGTATGGATTCAGGTTTTATCATATTTTCTTTCAGCATAGCCTTCATAATTACTCGTAAATATAACCAAACATATTGGTGTATTTTTTTTATGTAAAATAAGTTAATGCTTGACCACAAAACCACATGATGGTAAGCGGAAATAAAGTCGTGGATGGTAAAGCGTACTAACTCAGTAAAAGTATATTCACTCTTAACTTGAAGACACCCACATTATAATAAGACGGGAACACCCACGCGAGCAGTTTATTCCAGTTCTTCGTGGTATGCATAATAAAAGATGAAGCAAAGTGCAACGTCCGCACCGGGAGGATGTTGACAATGAAAAGATAAACTCCACGCTGACATCATCAGGTAAATAATTTCGGTAAAAATATTTTCTAATTTCGATTTGTAAATATCAATCACTTCAAAATATAATAACAATATAAAAATTATAATACATTTCTAGTGATAGGATCACAAGTTTAAATTAGCTAATTCCAAGAAGTAGTAGAAGTATTAGAATAGTATTAGATGAGTTCAGGTACAAGATGGCTAAATTATTGACGAAAATCATCTAAAATTTTAACAGAAAAAAATATGACTTCAAATGAAGTACAAAGTACATCCTTTCCAATAAAAAAAGAATCATCGAAATCGATATGATATTGAGTTATTCGTCTATTTATTGCGCACATACTTAATGCACATTTAAGAAATATGGTTTTTACATGAATGCAATTGTCAGATCTCGTTCAAATTTAAATTGGACAGCATGAAATGCACCAGCTTTCGATTATAAAAAGAATCGTCAATATCGGTTCACCCAGTTGAAAGTTCTTGGATAGCAAACATAAAAAATACAGTCAAATTAAGAACCTCCTTCTTTCTAAAGTCGGTTAAAACACAAATTATTTTTGACTGTAAATAAATGTTTCTCAAATAAATATTTTGTCTTAATATTATTTTTATTTATTTTTTTATTTTATTTTTATTTTATTGTTTAGTAATATAATTTTTGGGATGAAAAGAGTTAAGTTTCAGTTCTTGTTATGAAGTTGTGCAGTTTTCAGTGCAAAACTTTTAATACAAACATTGTTGAATTAATATGTTGAAGTAGACGTTTTGTACTATTATTAAATATTGATTGCCTACTAAATATTAAATAAAATGTTAATGTTGGATTAATATTTTTATTTAATTTGTATCTAACTTTAACAACCAAAAAAACTTTTAAATTTTAAACAATTAAAAGTTTCAGTAACTTCGTATCAAACATAAAAATTGCTAAATCTAGATAAGATTTACCTAATTCGCTGCTGGTCTCTGCTTCTATGACCTGGGCCACTAGGTCCCTGGCTCTCGAGTGCAGTCGCGTGAGGTGGACCCTGGACCTGCCATGTCTGATTAGCGTCCTCCCATGTCTTACATGTTTCACATCACTTCTAAAATCACATTGCACTAAAGACGCGAGATATATGATTATTATCGTCCGCATTTTCAAAGGACCATCGTCACGCGCGCACGCCCCGAGCGCCCGAAAGATACTGCCCAACTCAGCTGTGCTCTGTACTTTCCATTCAGTCTTTTTGAACTCAAGAAAATTATTTAATTAAATCAAAGTTTTAGAACGTTTGTTGAACGATCGCGGTAGCGTTGGCATAACTCACTAAGCTCTCAGAAATTGATCTTTGAACTATGTTTACTAAGTGTTACTTAACACCTGCTTATCGCGCTGAGAGTCAAGCTTTGAAAGATTTAGTGTTTTAATATGAAGAATTTTCTCGTGATAAGCTTACGAGATATAATATCTCGGTGCTCAAGATTAAAGTCACCTCTTTGATGTCAAGTAGTATATCAAAAGAGTTGAGCTTCGCTGCAGATAATTTCAACTTTTTACGTTTCATTTTACATTAGTAGAACAGCATTCTTGTTTTAGCAAACGCATAAAGTAATCTTCCAATGTCTACACTATGTATATCTTAAAAGAGACTTTCAACATTATTGTCATAAAGCATTATTGTAAAAAGATAAATAGGAACTTTTTATATTTATGGAGAGCAAATGGATATAACTTAATGGATTCAAGCAAAGTTTCAAGACTGTTTGTACGAAAGATACTCGATTTTGATTTATTAGTCAGAAACGTTATCGGATGTAAACAGGCTGCAAAGATCTTAATGTGTTTTTAAATTACTTGTTACTAATACAAATAATTATAATTAAATCAACTAAATAGTATGTACTCTCTATATAGTATGTAATTTTATGGTCATATTTAGATCAATTGGGATTTAGTTTGCATTTCAAACGACGGATTCTGAGTTCTATTTCCGGCGCAAAATTTTGCTTATTTGTGACACGATATATAAATGTTGCAGATAAATGTGACATTTCATTTTACACCCATCTTATGTCACTTTCATGGGCAGTTTCTTAACATATTTGAGATCACCTTCAACAAAATAAGAGAAAGTTCTAACGAAGTAAATTAGTATAAAGTAAACTACTATATGAAAATACCTGATTTCATTTAAATTTCTCGACTCAGGAGATATTAGTGCCACGAGTGACAGAACTTAACCATTTCTTTACTAACGACACAGATTCTAAGATAAAAGTATTCGAGAATGAAATACGATGCTACCTGGTTGAAGTAAAATCTTAAAGATATTGTTAGGGTAGGTCGTCACCGTAGCAGAATAATTCCATGGTAGCTTTGTGGCGAGTTTTCATTTGATTCAATTATAATATACATGTACATGAAGCACTTATGGCTCGTGTGGCGATATTATGTGATCTACCGCGATAAACAACTGCGGATGCGGTCAGTAATTGGATGGGTGACCTAGCGGCAGTTTTTGTGCACCTCTGAGCTTCGGAAGGCACGTTAAGTAATCGGTCCCGATTGTTATTGTAAGATTCCGGGTGGCATGAAAACTTCTGAGACTTGGGTTGGCCAACCTCTCACCAATCCGTACTGAAGTAGCCTGGTGGAGTATTCTTTAGGCCTCTTTAAGTGGAGACATCGGTGTGAGTTTTACTGGTTCACTAGCTGATGTTTACAACGGTTAACGATTATATAAATTGATTAAGTTGTGTGATATCTATCTATCACGCCACACTGATCGGTGGTTACCCGCTATTTTCCATAGGACATTAGTCCACCTGGTTGGGGGGCTTCTTTTACTGAAGTCCTATTCAAGGTCTTTTTGAAACCATCAGCCAAAATTAGCACTTTAAAGCCAAATATTTCGCAAATGGAACCCTAATTCCAATAATCTAACATTTTAACAAAAAAATAACCGACTTCAAATGAAGTACATTGTACTTTTGACATGGATACCATTGTTAGATCTCGCTCAAATTTATGTGGGACTACACGACAAGCACCAGCTTTCAATTAAAAAAAGAATCATCAAAATCGTCTGGCGCAATATTGAGTTATTCGTCAATTTATCGCGCACATACTTAATGCAAATTTAAGACATGATTTTGACATGGATGCCATTGCCAGATCTCGTTCAAACTTTTGTGGGACTACACGACAAGCATCAGCTTTTGATTAAAAAAGAATCATTCAAATCGGTTCACCCAGTCCAAAGTTCTGAGGTAACAAACATAAAAAAAAGCAATTGTGTGGTTTTATGAAACCACGGTAGGTATAAGTGAAACTTTTTTTCGTATTGTAGAAATTTAACTAAAAATTTTTGGATAAATATTCGATTTAGGGTATTAAAGGCGCTCGACAGAGCAGCCGAGGCCAATATGGTGGCGCCATATTGGCCTCGGCTGCTCTGTCGAGCGCCTTTCACTTTACCCCCACTCCGCGGCCGACCGTCACGCGACATGCGACACACAGACCAAAAAGTTTGAGACGATGTAATAAAAGTTTCACTTTAAAAATACAGTCGAATTGAGAACCTCCTCCTTTTTTTGAAGGCCGTTAAAAATGGTCTTAAAAGACAAAATATAATAATAATTTGAAAGACCTTTTCAATGATACTCTACACTACAGGGTACGCGACAAATAAAAAATTCATCCGCGCGTTACCTGTATACCTACCGAGCATACATTGCGCCTACCGAGGTAGCCTAAAAAAATGTCTTACAATATTTTATTCCACGATTCTGGAGTTTTAATTAATATGTAAATCCATGTCAAATGACAGCTTTTCAGCACTAAGGGTCTCGGCGTTTTGCTTCAGACCGACAGATGGACAGACGGACGGACAGACAGGCGGACAGACGGACGGATGGACATGACGAAACTATAAGGGTTCCGATTTTAATTCGGAACCCTAAAAATGTTCTACGATAACACACAACGAAATAACAAATAATAAAAAATCAAGACTAGAAGAAGCCAGACAAGTAGAAAATCGCTCAATACGATGCCAAAGTTCTGTCGCACCTATTAGACGGCACGATCGTCACAGTCAGTTACTTTTTCATCCTTTTGTCAGCACAGTGAAACTTCTTTAGAATCGTTAGTGATTTGAAACCGGATGCAACGACAGGTAAGATAATATAACCGCTAATTTCGTATTTCAATTTAACTTGTCCGTAGCTCAATGGTCAGGACGTAGACACACAATGCTGATGCCATGATGATTCATGATGCAGGTTCGCGTCTCACAATATTTCTTTTTTTTTAGTTTTATTTTTATACTGTTTTTAAATACTTTCAAATGCTCTTTTAAATATTTTCAAAGAATTTATCAACAAAAAATAAGAATTTCATTCTTTCATTCTGTAGATCGACCAGCTGATTATACAGACAGTAAAAATGCTAAGTTGTATTCATAGATGGCGTGAGGAGTAAGATAGAACATTCGTTTTATTGCTAGATAGATTTTTAAAAAGTGCTAAGTTGTATTCATAGATGGCGCTTCGATTTATTGCTTTAAGATTCGATTTATTGCTTTTTCATATCATTATCTTGAAACCAAAATTTTGGAAAGTTTCACTTCTACCACGTGTGAATTGCACACATTTTCTTTTTTTATGGTTTTTAACAATAGCGATATTGATTAATTTTAGAATTCAATTTTATTTTATAAATATAACCTCAATATTCACGAAGAAAATATTATAAAAATTAGAATCTTCAATTTAAAAACAAAAATTGATAAATAAAATCATTATCAAAACCACCAAAAACGTCACGTAACGTCAAAATCCGATATTCAATACTGTCTACTGAAGTTTGTTGAATTTCCATATAAAATAGAAATAATGGCGTCATATTCTCAAAATGGCGTTTGTGATCACATGACAGTGAGTACAATTTTTCCGATACAATTCGTTTTTCCGATTTACCTTCATATTTATTTTTTTTCTTTTTTTCGTTCTCATTTCTAGCTGTTTGATTAATTAATAGGTACTATGTAATAATTTTATTCTATAGGCTTTCTTTAAATGACAAGTTGGTACGTTCTGTCATTGTCATCCACAGTGTTCCTTAAATGTCAACTTATTACTCTATGCCACAGATATTTCTTAGTTCCATGGAGTTTTTGCTGTGACGAAAGTCCGAGCGTACCATGATCTTAGACGGTGTATAAACTGAGTGTCTTGTGTTATGTTTTGCTCGTTTATGGACTTAGTTATATTTTTATTGTTATTGTCATATCTACCTCGATTTGTCATTTTGTTCTTTTAAAAAGGAAAGTGTAGTGTTTTTAATGTAATGATAATTGTTGTTACATTCTCTGCCAAGGTTTAACCGGTGGGATAGTGGTTTATTATTTATTTTTTTTGTTTTTTTTTTATTACATTTCATCAAATTTATTTATTTTTTATTAATTTACATTTTATATATATATACTCATATATTTATAATTTATTTTTATTTCGTGATTATGTCTGATGATGATTCCTTTTACTCTGCCTTTGACTTTAATACTTCTTCTGCGTCCAGTGATGTGTCGTTTTACGATCCAGAAACCTTGGGTGTTTCGCTAAATACTCATCTTGTGGGCTCACGTGACCACTTCAATGTGTGTCATTTGAATGCCCAAAGCATACCTGCACACTATTCTGACCTTTTAGACTCTTTTACAGGATCTTCCGTGCATGCTATACTTATCTCGGAGAGCTGGCTGAAGCCTGTCTTGCAATCTTCCCTTTATAGTTTACCTGGCTACATTCTTATACGGAATGACCGTATCGGGAAGGCTGGTGGAGGAGTGGCGATTTTCTTGCGTCATGACATTCCATTCACAATTATTACCTCATCGCCCTCCCCTTACTCTGCTTCAGCCGAGTATCTCTTCCTGGAAACACAGATCAATCATTCCAAAGTCGTTCTTGGCGTTGTTTACTGTCCCCCTACCTCAAATTATTTCTCCGCGTTACAATCAATTTTTGAATCACTTTGTTCTGATTATACACATCTAGTAATCATGGGCGACTTTAATACCGATCTCCTTAAGTCCTCCACTTACTCCTCTAGGCTCCTCAATATCCTTTCCTCTGTTAATCTGTCTGTTCTTCCTTCTAGTCCCACTCACCATAACTTGGAGTCTCCTGACACCTGGCTTGACCTAATGATTACGGCGTTGCCGAATTTAGTTTTCAAACATGGTCAGTTATCTGCACCCGGTTTTTCGCATCACGACCTCATTTACCTTTCATATAGACTTAAAACACCCAAGACAAAACCTCTCACCGTTTTTATGCGTAATTTTGCTG
The DNA here is from genome assembly GCA_963932265.1 of Thymelicus lineola. NCBI lineage: Eukaryota > Metazoa > Arthropoda > Insecta > Lepidoptera > Hesperiidae > Thymelicus > Thymelicus lineola. Next base: position 1,354,805 of record OZ010682.1, on the reverse strand, counting down.
GCATTGACTCTGCACTTTTAAAACAAGACGCCGCTTCAATTGATTTCGGTCCTGTGTATTCTGCGTCTTCAGTTGACGACAAGGTTTCACTTTTTAATAATTTAACGTTAAAACTGTTCGACGCACACGCTCCGGTCAAAGCGGTTAAAGTGAAGCGGCCGCCTGCCCCTTGGATTACAAGGGGAGTGCGTATGGCTATGACTCGCAGGGATCGGGCCTTTAGGAAATTCAAGCGTGACCGGTGCGAGGAGAATTGGAACGCCTACAAGGGTTATCGTAACCGTTGCAATCAGATGGTGAGAGCAGCTAAGCGCAGTTACTTCTGTGAAAATTTATGTAACTCTTCACCGGCCGATATGTGGAAATTCCTTAATTCTAACGGTATAGGTAAGGGTTCTACTACGGTAGATAACTTACCTTTCCCTCTTAATGACTTTAATTCACATTTTGCGACTGCTAATAATCTTAGTCACTCTGTCAAGTCTAAAACTATTTCTCATATTGATTCCCTGGCCTCTCCTTGTCTCTCTTCATTCTCATTTTCTGAAGTCTCTATAGACGAGACGCGAAAAATATTTTTGTCTATTAAATCTAAAGCCGTGGGCTGTGACGACGTAGGTCGTAACATGCTTTCTCCTGTGCTTGAAGCGTTCCTTCCTGCGATAACTCATATTATTAATTTTTCTTTGTCGTCAGGAGTTTTTCCAAGCTTATGGCGTAAAGCTTTCATTATTCCGCTTCCAAAAATTTCGAATCCCAGTCAACTAAACAATTATAGGCCGATCTCTATACTGCCTTTTTTATCTAAAGTGCTTGAAGCTGCTGTTCATAAGCAGGTATCGGCCTATATTTCTAAAATTAATTATTTATCCCCATTTCAATCCGGTTTTCGGCCGTGCCACAGCACCACGACTGCCCTTTTTAAGGTGACTGACGATATAAGGGAGGGCATGGAGGGTAGATTGGTCACCATTCTTGTTCTCATCGATTTTTCTAATGCATTTAACATGGTCGACCATGATATCCTCCTGGCTATCCTTCGGCACCTTAATTTCTCTCTTAAGTCTGTTAACTGGTTTTCATCCTACCTTTGTGGCCGTCAGCAAGCAGTACGATTTAAGCAAAATACTTCCAACTGGTGTGCTCTTTCTTCTGGTGTGCCACAGGGCGGGATTCTTTCTCCTCTCCTTTTCTCTCTTTTTATTAACTCTCTCTCTTCCTGCCTTAGTTGCTCTTACCACTTTTACGCTGATGACCTCCAAATTTACACCCAAACTGAAGTAGATGCACTCGATGATGCAGTTGGCAAAATCAACACAGATCTGGCCCGCATAGCTACTTGGTCGAACAAATTCGGCATTTCGGTTAATCCGAATAAATGTCAAGCCATCGTTATAGGCAGTGATCGTCAGTTAAAGTTGATCTTGGTCTTGTTACGCCGGTCACGTTTGAAGGTTCTATTATTCCCTTTTCCGGTACAGTTAAAAATTTAGGTTTATATTTGGACTGTAATTTAAATTGGGCTACATATGTTAATGAGATTTGTAGATCGGTTACAGGTAAACTTTGTGCCCTGAATAGACTAAGAAAGTTTCTCCCTATTAAGACCAAAATTTGTCTGGTGCAATGTCTTATCCTCCCCGTTATCGATTACTGTGATGTGTGTACTACAGATCTCAATGAAGATCTCCTGAACAAACTAGAACGTCTTATTAATAATTGTATCCGCTTTATTTTTAGTCTTATGTTACGGGGAGGATTTAAGGAGGCTTTTTTAAAAAAAAAACAATTAATTATTTGACACGGATCTGGAGGCAACCGTTTCCGATGGAGTTCTGAGGTAGACTGAACTATCGACTAAGGTGGGAACTGGGACTAGGCAAGAGGTTGCTGACTCAGCCACACGAGTCAGCAGGACTTCCTACAATCTCCGGATGTAACACCTCCCCCTTTGAGAGGATACTTTGGGGTTCAAACACTCCAAAGTGTCTGTGGGTATTTAGGAGTTTCAGGGGTTTTAAATTCTGGTCCTGAGAGGAGCAGGGGATTTACTTGGTAGGGTTTCTTCTACTTCTGTTAGTTCTAGGTCAGGATTAGGTTGTGGGGGTAATTTACTTATATTAAATTTGAATTGGAAGGGTCGGTTGCTACCAGATTTACATAATTTATTATATATCAAATACAATAGAAGTAGCAATACAATTATTGATATTACAATTAATATTATTGAATAGTGTGTCCCATATTTAACTATATGCGGTGTCTGTTCTTTTTCAATGTTTTGTAAACTATTTAAGATGGAATTTATTTTAGTTTTGTGTTTAGAATTAAAATCATCGAGATCTACATTATGTAAATAAACAGGAGGCACACTATTTACTATCTTATTTAACTTAGATAAATTACAACAAGTGTCGTTGATCAGATCAAATTCTGGAAAATGGTTAATAGGTGAGGTAATATTAATTACATCTCGTTTTGGTATTAGCGTGGCGCTTTTACAATAAACTGTGCAATCTTTAGGAATGGTAAGTATTCCGGTACCCAAAATATTAGTCTCATACAACTTAGAGTTCAAACAATCAATTGATATTTTAGTAGGTTCCGATTGTACAAATATCCAATTATTATTTATCAATGGTTTCCAAATATCAAGTTTTCCGGATATAATTTTCGTTTCACACTGTATTGGTTTTTCATTGATCACTTTTGCTAACAGTTCACTTTCACAAGTAGTTTTCGCGTCGGTAGAATACACATTTTCAACATCACAAAGAAATATTCCAGGCATCACAAATTTACAAATTTCTAAGTTGTCGAAAACACAATAGTGAGATTTGTCTTTGGTCATTGCTATGTATTTGTTATCAGGTAGAATTAAGCTGAAAGAATTTGGACTAGTCGGTTCATATGGTGTCGGCAGGGCGACGCTATGAAATAATACATATTCTTTTATATTAACTAACGGCACTTGTAATACAAAAATAACCTTATCATTAACATAATAGCATATTAACCTAGAAATTCTTAAAATAAGGTGTATAGAATTAATATTTAGGGATACAGGTAGTTCGAGGTCACTTGGTAGGTGTCTGTAGTTATTGATAAGCTCTTCATATAACTGTCTCGGTGTTATTATTGCAGGGTGCAAAATATTTTGACTGCTGAATAAGATAGCGTTAATAATGTCTTCTAATTGAAACGAAAGGGTGAGTATTGAAGTTTCCAAAATACTAAGTATTTGGTTAACATCTGCGAGTATTCGTAATCCGTTAGTTATTTCCGTAATATTGCCGACACTTATTGAAAGCTTATCAATAGCTTTATTGAGGTTAATTTCATTATCCTTAATTTTATGTAGGGTGTCATTATAATAAGTCAGTGTTGACGAGGTGATCAAAATGTTTTCTTTCATCAACGAAGCCAACTGTTTTTCATTATTTTGTAAAGATTTTATAGCCTCATCATATTTCAATCCATCGTTTTCATCCAATGAACCAAAAATATGCTTTAAGATTGTACCTATTCCACTTATCCAGGCACTACGTTTAGATCTAGTATCAACTAGATGTGAGATGGATGCGAAGTCTCTTCTCTCATCCTTGAATCGCGCTAATAACGGTTTTAATTTACTATTACATTCTGTGTCAATTTGTGTTATTCTAGTTTGATTACATAGTTGTCTAGTAACATCTAAGGCTGTTTCAATATTCCGCAAGTGTGGATAGAAATGGGAGATGTCTACAGGTAATATAACGTTTAACTCAACGTTGTTAATCTTTAACGTCCCCAAATAATCATAGTACAACCCCGAGCTTGATGTTATCGGCTGGATGAAATCTTGATGACCTTGAACTGAGCTGCAAATAATATAATAACAAAGTAAGTAGATATGTTTAATAATATAAAATATTTATATTTCTCTATATTCTAATTTACTCTATCCTATCTCTCATTTCCGTCTTCGTTCACTCTTATATTCTAATCCTATACTATTTCAGATACCTACTTTAAGTATAAGGTAAATGTAAGGTAAGTATAAGGTAAATATAGGGTTGGTATAAGGTAATTATGAGGTAAATATAAGGTCGGTATAAGGTAAGTATAAAGTCGGTATAAGGTAAGTATAAGGTCGGTATAAGGTAAGTGTAAGGTCATATTTTGTAATAAGGTCGTATTTTGTAGTAAGGTCATATTTATAATAAGGTCACATTTTATAATAAGGTCATATTTTATAAGGTCATATTTTATAATAAGGTCATATTTATAAGGTCATATTTATAAGGTCATGTTTTATAAGGTCATATTTATAAGGTCATATTTGTAAGGTCATATTTTATAAGGTCATATTTTATAATAAGGTCATATTTTATATCTATTTAATTTATATTAGGTTTTAGTTAATAATATGAATATATCCTATTCTTAAGTCTAACTAAAATTATAGGGTTACCTCAGCTAATTTTACTTGGTCAAAGTGGTGTGTGACATGACGTCGATTAATAAGCAAGGTAAGTGTGTTATTTCCGTTTATCTTCACCACTTTGTAGGGTCCTTTCCAGGCTGGTGAAAGTGCTTTACGCATTCTCAAGTGATTTTTCAGGTATACATAATCGCCAATTTTGTATCTAACTGGACGTGTACGATTATCATAATAGGTTTTGGATGATTCCTTGGATCTTCTGATAAAGTCCAAGGCTTTCTCTCGTGAATACTTCAATCTACTTTGAAGCATTCGGACATAATCAGGGTATGTAGCTCCAGGGACTTCCTCGTAAATTGAGCTTGGAATTAATGGTTTATTTCCGAACATTAGTTCGTGGGGTGTAAAGTGTGTTGTGGAATGGACAGTCGTGTTGTAAGTGAGCATGGCCGTGTAAACATACCGTGGCCAATTTGATTGCTCTTCGTCAACGAAAGACCTGAGGTACTCTTTTAGTGTAGAGTGACTCCTTTCGAGAGCACCCTGGGTCTGTGGATGATAAGGAGAGGACCATAAATTTTTTATCTTAAGGAATTCGCAGGTTTTCCTGAAGAGTTCTGAAGTGAAGTTGGTTCCCTGATCCGTGAGGATCGTCTTTGGGATACCGAATATAGATATATAATGAAGAAGACACTCACTCGTCTCTTCTGCTGTGATACTGCGAATTGGATAAGCTGAGGAGAATTTTGTAAGATCATCTTGAATTGTCAATATGTATTTTAATTTTGCAGGTCCCGCCTCGGGTAACGGCCCGACAACGTCCAAGGATATGCGTTGACATGGTTGGGTTGATGTGCTCGTGATTTGCATGGGAGCACGGTTTATTTGTCTAAGAGCTTTATTACTTTGGCATTGTGGACATTTCTTCACGAAGGACTCTATATCACTGCGCATATTTCTCCAGTAGAAGGTCTCCTGGATCCGCTTAAGCATTCGATTACTACCAAGATGTCCAGCAATTGGGATATTATGGTTTTCTTTAAGTATCTTTGGAATTTCGGACAAGGACGGATATATAATTATACCTTTGTATATATGCACATTAATATTTGTATTATTAAAAAGATAAAGGAGCATATTGTAGATTTTGACAAACTGGTGAGTATCGAATGGATTTTTGAAATCTGTTATAGCGATATCATGAATGGAATTCAAATCGAGGTTAACGATCAATTCATTTCTGATTGATTTGAGGCTTTTATAAATGTCTCCGTAAGGGGAATTATCGAAGTGATGGACCTTGAAAAAGAGGAGATAATATATCTTGTTTTCATGTGTGAAGGAGATGAAAGAATGAAGGATCCTTTCTTTATTAGTTATTTCTGAGTTATTAGGTATATTGTCGATGATATTTTGTACAAAAGGGTTGGATTCATCTAGGTCAATGGAAGTGGGTAGAATAGTTATTTTATATTTTGATTTTGTTATGTCTTCGTTATGTTCTTGTATACTTGTATTAAAAGTAATATCTTTATTAGACATTTTCCTCAGGAAAGAAGAATAATCGTCGTCAGGTAAGTTATGGATTTCCATTTCAGGATCAATAAGGACATTGGGCGACGGCTCTACATCAGGTAAGTTGAGGATCTCTATTCCAGGATCGTTAGGAACATTGGATGATGGTCCTACATCAGGTAAGTCGAGGATCTCTATTCCAGGATCATTAGGAACTTCGGATGATGGTTCTACATCAGGTAAGTCGAGGATCTCTATTCCAGGAGTATTAAGGACATCAAGGGGTGGCTCTACGTCAGGTAAGTTAGGAATTTCCATTTCAGGTAGAGGTAAAATATCACCAGGGTTAGGGGCGAGAGAATCGGAAGCGAGAGGATCCAGGGAATCTAGATTGAGCTCCTCCGAGTTGAATGAGGGTGGCGATATTAAGAGATCCATAAGATCCCTATCTAATCCTCGTTCTCGTTCTCTCTCCACATTTCGGTCAGGTTGGACTGGATTGACAGGAAACCGTGATAGAGCATCAGCATTGGCGTTTATTTTTCCCTTTTTATACTTAATGTTATATTCAAACTCTTCCAGTTTGAGTCGCCAACGGATAAGTCTTGAACCGGGGTCTTTGCAGCTGAAAAGCCATTCCAGGGGTTTATGATCTGTCAGGATCGTAAAACGGTTACCGTAGAGATAGGGACGGAATACTTTAGTGCCAAATATTATGGCGAGGCACTCCTTTTCTGTTACGCTATAGTTACACTCTGCTTTATTTAGAGTCCGGGATGCAAATGCAATAGGTCGGTCTTGACCTATTGTACCCTGGGATAAGATAGCGGATATCGCATAATTAGAGGCATCACAGGTGAGTAGGAATGGTTGGGTAAAATCTGGATATGACAATATTGGGGAAGAGACAAGCTTGTTTTTGAGGGTTTCGAAAGATAATTGTTGTGCGTTTTCCCATTTGAAAGGTACATCCTTTTTAAGCAAGTTTGTCAGAGGTCTGGCTAATTTGGAAAAATCCTGTATGAAACGTCTGTAATATGAAACAAGGCCTAAAAATGATTTAACGTCCTTAGGAGATTGAGGAATGGGAAAATCAGTGACTGCCTTCACTTTATCGGGATTTGGTTGAACACCCTTTTCATTAATTATATGCCCAAGGTAAACAACTTCCTTGCGCAGGAATTCGCACTTTTCAGGTTGGAGTTTTAGATTAAAGTTACGAATCCTGTCAAAAACAGCTTTTAGGTTAAGGATATGAGTAGTTAAGTCGTGAGAATAAATGACAATATCGTCGAGATATACAAAGCAGCGCGTACCCTGAAGACCAGAAAGGCAGGTGTTCATAAGCTTCTGGAAAGTGGATGGGGCATTCTTAAGCCCAAACGGCATCCTGTTGAATTGGTAATGTCCTTGAGGTACGGAGAATGCCGTTTTAGGAGCGTCTTCTGGGGAGATGAGAATTTGGTGAAAACCAGAAGCGAGGTCTAAGGTCGTAAAGTATTTACTGTTCCCTAGCTGATCAAGAATCTCGGATATCTGCGGGATAGGATATGTTTCTCCAACGGTGATGTCATTCAGTTTCCTATAATCTATGACGATCCGCCATTTGCGTTGGCCCTGTGAATCTAATTTTTTAGGAACTATCCAAATTGGTGAGCTCCAAGGAGAGGATGAAGGTTCTATGATGTTCTGGTCTAACATTTTGTTGATTTGGGTCTCCACTTCTGTCTTGTGACACTCTGGGAATCTATAGGACTTAGTATGAATAGGAATATCACTATTTGTTTTAATTTGGTGTTCGAGAGCCGAAGTGTAGGTTAGTTGATCCTTAGGTAAATGAAAGATGTCTGAATATTGGGAGCAAAGTTCTATCAGGGCATTCTTCTCTTCTAGATTAAGATGATCTGTTCTTAATGATTTAATTACTTCATTAGTTCGGTGATATGTTTCTTGGATGTTCATATTAATTGGGAGACAATCAGATGACAAAGGTTCTATGTTTAACTTTAAATTCGTTTAAACATTTATATAGGTTTCGGAAGTGTTTGCAACTGTTAGGTTAATACGGTTATTATTTTTTACCTTAACAATACAATTGGATATTAAAACGTTATCAGATAAATGTTGATCGGTAACGATACCTTCTTTGAGGTTTGTTTCCTGGACAGAGCACTCTATAACAGCTTCGCTGCGTGGAGGGATAACATAAAAAGGTTCAGAGAAATGTAATTTAATATCTAGTTTACCTACTTTCAGGATATCTTTAGTGTAATCGATTTGACAGCCGAATGCAGTTAGGAGGTCTGTACCTATAATACCGTCGTAAGGTAGATTGATGTCTCTTACGACATGGAACTTGAATGAGATGGATTTACTTCTGTCTAATTTGAGTTTCAATTGAAAGTGACCTTCAGTTTGTGTAGGTTCATCTCCAGGATCTATACCTTTGAGTTTTATGGGCTCTTTAGTTAGTTTTTGGATTTTATGGATACTGGATTCTTTTAACAGACATATAGCAGAGCCCGAGTCGACTAGCAAGGATAGAGGTATATCTGAGACTTGTGTATCTAATAACACATGCGGTAATAATCTCTTAGACGTATCTATATTTATTTCATAGACTTCCTTGTTGTCTTTATTGGATCTTGAGGATAGGGCACTTGTTTGGGGCTGGTTACCCGTGTGGTCCCTTGGCTTTGAGGATAGGGCGCTTATTGGGGGCTGGTTACCCGAGTGGTCCCTTGGATTTGAAGATAGGGCACTTGTTTGGGGCTGGTTACCCATGTGGTCCCTTGGATTTGAGGATAGGGCGCTTATTGGGGGCTGGTTACCCGAGTGGTCCCTTGGATTTGAAGATAGGGCGCTTATTGGGGGCTGGTTACCCGAGTGGTCCTTGGGATTTGAGGATAGGGCGCTTATTGGGGGCTGGTTACCCGAGTGGTCCCTTGGATGTATGGATTTAGGTTCGGTGCCGATTTTTACGGAACGTCTCGGACGACACCATGACGAGACTTCTACTCGTTTAAAGGCTCGAGCTGGGTATCGACTTCATCGTGACCAGCCTCCTCATAAGGTTCTTGGACAAAATGGACACGTGGAGCTGGTCTATAAGATTGGTTTTGTTGGACTTTGAAACGATTATTATTAAATTCGCGTTTCTTGCACGCTGAAATGTCGTGTCCAGGGGTTTTGCAGTATCTACAGAAATTATTAGGACTTTGTGGTGCAAAATTGGAAGATTTAGGTATAGAAGGAGCTGTGTAGGTGTTTGGCCTTGATGGACCCGCCTTGAATTTGTTTGTGTTGCTGCTGGAAGGTTTTTGTTCGGCCTGTGGACGTCGGTATAACGTCTGCTGTATACGCTCTTCCGAGATCGCAAGGTTAATGGCCTCATTTAAAGTTTTGGGGCCATTACATCTGACAATGTTAGAGATCCGAGGATGGAGGCCCATAACAAAGTGATGGAGAGCGAGGTCCTCCATCGCAGCCGTACGACCAGGTATTTCTTTGGCTTTAGTTGTCGATAAAGATATTTCCGTTAACAACTGCGAAAGATATGTTTCCATTCGTAGTGCGTACTGTCTGACACTATCCTGCGGACCTTGCTTGCTCTCCTGGAGATCAGCAAGCAAATGTGAATAGTGTTTACGCTCACTAAATTGGGTTTTCAAAAATTCTTTGAGCTGTTCCCAGGATTGAAATTCCTTTATCGAGCAAGCAATCTCCGCTTTACCATTTAGTTGGCTTAATATATACTTAAGTAAGATGGGTCTTTGATTATCCGATGCGATCTCGAAAGCGTTATCACAATTGACAACAAATGAGTTAAGGGTTTCTCTGTTACCATCGTAAGACTTGATAAATTTGAATAGGATGTTTAAATCAATTTCAGCCATTGCGAGGGCTGCTGCAGCTTTCCTGGTTATACGAGGAGAAAGAACAGGTGACTTCGTTAAGTTATCGCTTGTAACTTGTTCCGGAAGAGGAATATCAATAGTTAGTTTTTTATCTTCGACTTTAGGCATTTAGAAACAATAAATTAACGTAGTATTACAAATTAAAGTATTAATTCTGGTTTTTATTTTGAAATTTAATTGTAGGAATAAGTTACAAGTAGCGAATAAAGGTTTACAATTATTTAATACTGAACCCTAAATATCTCAGTCTAGACAAAACAATGACCAAAGACTTACTGCATCAATAATGCGTGGGCGACCGATAAGAAGATGACGTCCGTCGAATACATTCCGTTGTATAATTTCTTCGTCGCTTATGATTCCCTTCTTTATAGGGCACGGGATGACAATTCTTTTCCAGGATAACGGGAACCAGAGCTGGAACCAGGATTCGTCGAGGACAACGGCAAGAACAGGTAAGTCGTTGCCGTCAGCAGGTAAGTAATCTTCTCCACAGGTTTACATCAGACACGGTCAGGATGTCGCAGGTAAGTTGCACAGGATCACGACACGAACAGGCCAGGATACGGCGAGGACACGGCGAGGACACGGCGAGGACACGGCGAGGACACGGCGAGGACACAGCGAGGATAGTTATTACGGTAAGTATAGCGTTATACTCTTTTCACAGTTTTCACCACTTTCACAGTTTTCACCACAATTTCACACACGGACACTGAAAACCCGGATTTCGGGATTCGGAGCGAGTCTACGGAAACGGTGCCTGGGCTACTGGGATTTCCGAATCCTTTAAAGATCCTTTACCGCTGCCACCAAAAATGTTACGGGGAGGATTTAAGGAGGCTTTTTAAAAAAAAAAACAATTAATTATTTGACACGGATCTGGAGGCAACCGTTTCCGATGGAGTTCTGAGGTAGACTGAACTATCGACTAAGGTGGGAACTGGGACTAGGCAAGAGGTTGCTGACTCAGCCACACGAGTCAGCAGGACTTCCTACAATCTCCGGATGTAACAGTAAGTTCGACCATGTGTCTTCATTCCGTCGTCAGCTTCAATGGCTCCCTATTCGCCTACGAAGACAAGCTAGGATACTCTCTACTCTCTTTTCCGTCTTATATGATGAACATTCTCCTACTTACCTTAAGAATAAGTTCAAGTTTTTACGGGACTTTCATGATCGGCCTCTGCGTTCTACTGAGAGCTTGCTTCTCTCCATTCCTCTTCACCATTCAGGTTTCTTGTCTTATTCTTTTTCCGTTCAAGCCGTTCGACTTTGGAATGATTTGCCTGTGATTCTCAGAAAGCCGGCTAGTAAATTTTCGTTCAAGAAAAGACTTCACGGACATTACTGTAAATATGTAGGGCACCACCATTCATAATCACATCACCAACTTTTTTTTTTTCTTATTAATGAGTGTAGGTATTTATGTATACTATATTTATGTATTTATGTATGAAGTTATGTATTTATTTATGTATTCCTATGTGTATGTGTGTGTATGGTATATATATATATATATATATAATTATATAATTATATTCTATTATTATTATTATTTCTTTTTTTTTTACAGCCTAGATGTACCGCCATATCGTTGTGTTCATACTATCCGAAGGTTGACTGGGAGAGAATGCTTTTAGCATTAAGTCCGCCTTTGCTATTGTACATATGTATGGTGCAAAAAGTTAAATAAATAAATAAATAAATAAATTTTTAACATTTTCAATTAATGATATTTAATTTATTGTGATTCATTTCGATAAAAGAATCATATTTTAGGCCTTTAAATGTTGCCACTAATACTTTCAACATAAATTAATATTAATTTATAATTAGTGTCAACATCCCTATTGTTCTTTGTGCTAAAATTAATAAACATTCAATTATATACTTGAAATTTGAAATCTATTTAATGTCAAATTTTAGATCAACAGTTACCTCATAATTATCAAGAATATATTACCTTATCGTAAACTATCTAAACTGTCTAAACTAAACTTTACGCGATCGAATCAGAAATTATGAAATCCGTAGACGAACGACTCAGAGAATTAGCCGGCTGAAGTGGCAATGGGCTGGCCACAAAGTTCGAAGGACCGATAATCGTTGGGTCCTCGAATGGAGACCATGCCTCGGTAAAAGGAGCACAGGACGCCACCCGACCAGTGGAAACCTGACAGTGGGTATCCGCTAGATTCAAAAGGTTAGAAATGGTCTGTGTGACGTATATTAGAAGAGGTCTCTATAGGCTGATGGATAAATGAATATATTAGCATTAGAGCATTGAGACGCAACTTACAGAAATGGCTATTTAAGCAATATTTTCTACGATTTAACTAGAATCTCTTGTACACTAACGGCCGGAGTTACGCGTCGGAATTATCATAATCTCATATCTGAGGCGGTGCGCAGCTGCACTGCTTGTTAACTAATTCCAGTTGCCATGTTTTGTTGCTGTGCTTGCCTGAGTCACGTGTTTCAACCGGAATTTCCACTATAATTCCTAAGAGCTCTTAATACTAATGATTTTGTACTCATCCGAGGAGATGATCATTTCGTTTCGTCGAGGTTTCATATGTTATCTGATATATCTGTCATGGTGACTAAGAAGGAAAAACTTTTACCCAATATGTGCTTAGCTTGAAATATGCGTTTAACTTTTAAAAATAGAGAGGTGCGAGATTCGGTGCGATATTCGTACTCAAAGGAAACTAAAGTTCAAAGTACTGGTATAACACGTTTCGGTTGTCGAATATTTATATCCATGATTTACATGAAAAATATATTATTATGTGACAGTGTTATCAACTCAGCGTAAACATAGCAAAAGCAGAATTTTACATACAAATCTCTAATCTATGCAATTTTTGATACGTCAAAAATGATTCCATTTCGCGCATGACTCAATTCATTCAGACCCAACGGTTTTATTCACATGCAAACGTCCTCAGGGCTCATAAATTTTGGTTGTCTATGGTCGATTTACGCATGTTATTGAGATGAAATAGATAGGAAAGGGCCTGGGAATTTATGGGAAAATGAAAATTTTTATGGCACTCGCCAAAGTGGGAGAGCATTGGGTACTAAAAAGATGTCAAACTCACGCTTACCCGCGTATATTAAATGGGCAGTTTTATATGTATGTACACAATTTATAGGGTTTCGTACGAAAATATACGTTAATAAGCCTGTTGTCGATCCGTCCGTCCTCTCATTTCTCCAATCTTTAAAACGCCGTACACTTTCAACCGTAATTAGTCAGAGTAATTAGTTTCGTACTGTATTATGTTTCATAATGTATTATGTTTCATACTTAAAGATATAATTTAATTAATGGGTTGTCGAAAATGAGATGAAGAGAAAAGATGAAGAGAATGAGCCTCCGTCAGAGAATTCTGTTTTCTTTTTCGTTCGCTGTAAAATGGAATACATACACAATTTTACAGTCGGTATGATAATAGTATGAAACCCTGGTATTTCTCGAACTTCTGCACACGTTCATACATTCAGCTTTATTTATTTATTTATTTATTTCATTGCCACAAATATGGTACAAGTAGAGTAGATGATAATTTAACAGGCGTTCAAACATATTTGGCCGTTATCGGCTTGCAATATTTTACATATATTAAGATTTACAATATTACGTGCAATATCTAATTATAATCGTATTTCATTTATAATATAAGGTCAATCAAAAATAAATAATAATAATCAACTAAAATATTAATTAACTTAAATAATAATAACACAATTAATACGTCAACAACAATAATAATACAATAAATAGGTCAATATGTACAATTAAATTCCATGAAGTCCTTAAGTGAATAAAAACAATTGTGTGAGAGCCAGTCAAACAATAATTTTTTAAACTTCGTGAGAGGTAAAGTTTTAAATTTTTCCGGTAAGTTATTGTAAATATGAATGCACATGCCATAACAATTTTTATGATATATACCCGTTTTTACCGTCTCTCTAAAAATTAACTTATTCGTGTTTCTAGCTCGATCAGACGTAATAAATATATAATTATGTTTTTTAACAAATAATGCTGCTTCGTAGATATACGAGTACATGCAGGGTAATGGAAGAACACGAAAGTTCTTATATAGAGGACGGCATGAGTCCCAAGGAGCTGCTCCAAAAATTGCTCTTATGCATTTTTTTTGCACCAAAAATGCTTTATTAATATCCGTAGAGTTACCCCAGATAACTTACAATGCTTTACAATAATTATGATATCCATCGTATTATATTTGACTGGTTTTAAAACAATTTATACAAATTTAAATTTTAGTTAAGTTATGTATGCTATTTTAATGTTTTGTTTAACTGTACTGCTATACGTGTGTTTTTGTGGAACGTCACTTTCATTATAATTTTTCTTACTATAATCTGTTGTTTTAAGCTGTTACTGCTTCAGAACAAATTCGGTTTCACATATTTTTGAATATTTCTGCTAGTGCTCTACGAGAATGCTACGCCGTAGCAAAATTGTAGCACGTTTAAGTAGTCACGTAGAATTTTCTACGAAGAAGCATGTTTGCAAAATTAGAATATTTTAAACGCTATTATAAAGAGCTATTATTATTGGAGTCCCATTAGCATTAAAAACGGCTAAACCTCAGTATACAATACCTCAGCAATTTGAATGTATTAAGGTGAAACCTTTTCATCATCAAAAAAGATTCAAAATACAGAAAATATTACAGGAAAACCTAGTAAGAAGTTTATGGTCTTTTAAAAAATGGCCAAAATAAATAAAATGTAATGGAAAAATTATTGTAAATACATAATCAATGTACAGAACCCTCTCGTAGCGAGTATAACTCGCACTTGTCAAGTTTATTTTATTTTTCTTAACTAAATTTTAATAGTTTTAAGCGAAAATACTATAACGACATTAAAAAAGGCCCTCTAAATTGATATTTTAAAAAATATTTTCTTTTAGTTAACCGTCTATGATTGGTACTTATTTAACTGACGTAGAAATAACAAGGTTCTTAACTCATAAATAAACCGTTTACACACTTGATGAGTGTTTTAATGACAAAACCGCTTGGGCATGAGTTTTATACTTTACTAACTGTCCCGGCGAACTTTGTATCGCCTAAAGTCCTGTCATGTCACTTTTAATTAATCTTTGTGTGTGTGTTTGTGTGTGTGTGTGTGTGTGTGTGTGTGTGTGTGTGTGTGTGTATGTATCCTCCTCCGTTTCAAGCTCTGGTCCAGTTCCAGGTCCGGATCCACTCCGATTCCCGTCCGATTTCAGCTCTGGTCTGAATCTGACTTTGGCACAGATGCAGCTCTAGTCCGGATTCGGATCCGGTCCGTCTTCTGTCCGGTCTCGAAATAGTTCCCGTTCCCGTTCATGTTCAGTTTCGGCTTTCGTTCTGGCTCCGGTCCGGTTCATGATCTAGTCCGGCTCCGGCTCCCCCTTTCCCTCTGTCATTTGTTTTGATAGCTGTCATTTGTTCTCTTAGTTTAATATTAATTTTATTGTTTTCATCGTGTTTTTTCGATATTTTTATAGTTATTTCGCTATTACTGGCCGAGACGAATCTAACATATCAAAGATCATTAAAGTCCGTTCAGCTGTAATCTTGAGTTATTATTGGTGTTGTAGCTAGCACTATTTTCTTTTATAACACGATGATATAGATTGCTATAAGTACGTATTAAGTGCTGTCTGTTACTGTGTGTAAGAAAAAAATCACCACGGCAGTTTCATGCCCTTTCTTCACGTAGACTTGTTGAAACGATGGTGTAAATAGACTTTCAACATCAACGTATAACAAACCGAATTAAAATAACATATTTGATTTGATGTACTTCCCTCCTGGTGGGCTTAAAGTTCCACCCTGTAAGCTTATTAACTAAGATGGATACCAAAACCCAGAAGTAACATCCATGTATAATATAAGCAATGCTAAAACTTTGGTGATTTAAGTTGGAGATGTTATGTTGTATTATCGCAGCTCCGTAAGTAAACGAAACAGCGCGCTAAGCCGACAAACTTGCGTCACTTACCGTTCCAGCTTAATATCACTCGTAAACTTATTTCAACTTATCACAACAACTTCTTTTTCCATAATCCAAAATATATCATATTAGATCGAAAAAGTATTGCTTCTGTTTGACGATATATTTTCCAAACATTTTTGTCGATTCGATGGCCGCCATCTGTATACTTACACAAATTTGATTCAATGTATATCTCCTTGCTGACAAACGAGCGAGCAAGCGAGAGCAAGGACTTCTAGTTACCATCCACATCCGACTTTAGTTACACGTATATATGTATCTGTCACAAAAACATCTGCCCCGGCCCAGAACCAAACCCTAAACCTCTCGCCTATACCTTATACATCGTATAAAGAGCATTGAACCTATTTGGCAAACCAACAAGTACCGTCATTTTGAAAAAACTTCGTTTCGATGGCCAGTAAGAAAACATGTGTCAATCGTCGGAGTAAATGTTTAAAATTAAAAAGTATTCAGTTATGAAATGTCGTAAGTGATATATTTTCTAAGATATTTGATTTTAAAACCGAAGAAAAATAAAGCAAAATAACTTTTTTTCAGCGGATATTGATAAAACATATGTCGATCGATAGACTAAGTAGTTGCGGTCAAAAAGTATTCAGTGAAGAAACGTCGTAAGTGATATTACTCTCTGAGATATTTGAGTTTATTGAGTTTATTTTTAAATGAAAAAGACGCATGGAAATGACTAGCTCTGCTACCATTTCCCTTCAAGTCAGCGATATTTTTTTGTTATAAATATACCTATGTATTTTTATTTTTAAAAGATGTGCTGAGGAGTTTCTTTACGGCTTTTCTTCTCCTCCATGAAAAAGCACCTTTCCGAAAAGCAAAAAATGACGTGCTATATCAATGATAACTATATAAATAAAATATAATTATTTAAATTTTTGTACTCAATCAAAGCATATCACATAAACTTAATACTTATGACTTATGATACTTATGATACATGTTTCATCACTGGCCACCGAAACGAGACATTTTAAAATGGTGGACTTGTAGGCATGTCAGGTTGCATATAAAAATGTTCAAATCTCTTTAAAATCAAGAGCGTATTATGTCTGTTGTCTCCAAAATCAGATCAAATATTTGTTTTATATTAACAAAGCATGGCTTGAAAATTTGTATGTTATAATGGTGAAATGAGTAGGTATTTTTTCTTATTGTTTCTCAGCCGTAACACAAAATAAAAGCTAATAGATTTCCGTTTTGTGAAGTTAAGGCAGCACGCGAACTACAGTTACCATAGTTGACTGGGTAGAAATCATATCAATTATTAAAATTGAACTGTCAGTTTGTAACATTAAAATACTGCCGAGAAAAATACACGCGATGCCACAATATTCATTGAAATTGATGATTTCTTAATATTCACGAAAAATCGTCGATTTGATTGTGTGAATTTGACTGATTGAGACATTAAATAAAATAATGAATTGGTAAATCTACCAGTGAATAAAAACACATATTTTCAGCTTTAAGCACAAATTTTCCTTGTTAAAACTACGCTTAAAGTTATATGTAAAATAAAAATTAAATCACCACCTTCGTAAATAGCCATCTATTAAAAAAGCACTATTTCATGCAGAAAAATACGAGGTAATCATATTCAGACAATTTTATTTTTTACATATTTTTCACCTTCTACTCGTATAACCCACGGTGAAGAACTTTCAATCGCGAAAGGCATTTCTATTATATGTATAATAGATGAATGTTTGTTTTCCAATCTTGAATGTAATATATTTGTGATTATTTAACTACACAGAGAAATATAGCAATTATTATACTTAACTGGAATCAAAAGTATTTTAACATGCTTGTATTTTCGACGAAGTCGCGGGCGGTCTCTAGTTCAGTAAAAATTGAGTCACCTGTATTAATATTTAACGCTTGTGATTATTGGAACCATATCGCTTGCATGTGAATAATATAATAATTGTGGGCATTACGTAAATGTGTATTTTTTGTGCCAAAAGGTAACGACGATTTATGAAGCCCATTTACTTTATACTCCTGACTTTAAGAACTAAATCTAGAACGTTTTTGGTACATGCAATACAAATAGCAAGGTTTATATTTTTTTTACTTCGATTAAAAGAATACACGTGAAATTTAATAACAACCATAATTATCGATTACACAATACGCAGTCATGTTTAGTAAAAATATTTTATTATTACACATGTGAAAGTACGAAACTGTCCCCAGAGCAGCATCGTCACATTTGTCTAATGACTGTGTTAGATTATGCAGCTTTCATGCAATAGACATTAGGCCTTATTTGAAAAAATATCGCTGCTTCAGTATATCTAAGCGCTTCCGTGCATTGAATCATCAGTCTTGCACTTAAAGCTGACATTATCAGGATGATATTGTATAACCGTTGTAAAATCAATTGTGGAGTCCTTTCGTTTATAACAACTTGTGAAGAAACAACTGAAAAAAAGTCAACCCGCCCTGAAGCTGCCTGATATGGTATGCTCTTTACCTCCTTAGTGACAACGAGAAATGAATGCTAATAAATGCTAGGGAATCCGAATTAGCGTCACAAATCTTATTTTCTGAAGAAGTTAATTTTGAATTGAAACACGAACGCTGTGAATTAAAGGTTAAAATTTTAACTAAACAAACTGGCTGGAACATTAACTTCATTGAACAGTTTTGCTCTCAAACTTCTACTCTTAATTTTCCAGATAATAGGCAAACTTTTCCTAGAGTATACACTAGAAATATTTAGTGTAGTTTTAACCTTATTAAGTTTATTTGTTTGCATCCATAATTTTTTATACATATATTTGTTAGGATTTTTTGTTGCATAATTGTCCATTTTCAACATTCTATCCATCCATAAAATCCTGAAGTCAATCCTGTACCAAATGTCAAAAAGTAATTATGTATATTATCCTTCTGCAGTATAGTGCAAACTTAAGTAAAAGACAGGGTTTTCAACTATATATTCGTGCATTATAATTTTGGAAATAAAAATACTGTATTGTATGGACGGATAGATCCTTAAATACGGCCTTTAATATTTGTAAAGAAGGCTAAGATAACATACAATAGAAAAATCCGTTTATGTACGTATTTCGTGTAAATTTCAGCAAAGCCAATGTAATAAGCGGGTGATTACCATTAACTCGGTGTATTCGCAGCGCTCACGACTCTATCCAAGTAAGAAATAACTTGCTTTGTTTACTTTCAAGGTTTTTACGGTTTAAATTTCAAAGCATTATTAGTTTAAGGAAGCGTTCAGATCCGAAGCGTTTTAGGTTGATACAAGAAGTTGTTAAGCTTTGGACATAATGTAATTTTCCGCTTTGCTAGCTGACACTAAAATAAAAAAATACAAGTAATAATCACCAATTAAGTTAATGCTAGTTACTATGGTGGGTACTAGTGGTAATAGTGGGTGCTATGAATTTCTGACGTAATAAGTTTTTTCTTATTTCATTTATTTCAAGTATAACTGGACAAACTTCTAAATTCTATAATAAATAAGAAAGTGATCCCAACTAGGACGTTTCATGCCTTCATTAATTTTAAACAAAGGATAAATTGTGGAGAACTAGGGCTGTTTTCTTGTATCTTATTTCCTTATTGATTTCATAGAAAAATAGCAGCCACCAGCCAATGCGACAGGCATCTATCAAGACCAAGACGGTTTTCTAACCGACATCTACGTAATGTCCGCCCGGTCATCGCTATAAGCTCTCCGAGGAAATAATCTTTTAAAAACCATTTTAACTCTCTTCGATTACTTTTTACTTTATACTCCCGTAGATTTACGTCAACTACAGAAGCAACGTTCACATTCTATGATTTGGTTAGATGAATCATTATTAATGCACGTGTAAAAAGTGTCCCGCAAAGGCTTAGAAACAATACTCCTGAGTTATTAATAATTCTGAAATTAAAAAAGTTTACATTAAAACCTCAGAGAACAAAAAAATATGATTATCTCAATTTGTTATCATTTAATATTGTCTATTGAATAAACAAATAACATGTAATTTATTCAATGTTTTGAATAATTCTACATATTTAATATTCCGTAACAAAACAATGCATTCTAACGGTATTAAGCAATCATAAGATTTTGGGGAAAAGGTATAATAATATTTTATGATATTGTAAGCAATCTTCACTACATGGACCCCACTTGCTTTTATTCCATTTTCATACAGATGCTCAGAGCTATAAATTCTAGATGAGAGCCGCGAGAACCGAGAAATCCGCTATCAGTCTGAATGTATCGTTAGTTGAGCATAAAATAACCCTCGCGTGATATTGCCGGCGCCGGCGCCTCCGTAGTAAATATCTGGTTCCGCCGTTTAATACATTATACTCTAGGCACTAGTTCTTTCCCGTGACTTCACTGTAACTTTGACCTAAGCAGTAGCAGTACAGCCATACAAGCTGAAAAGCCCAGCTTACTATCATCACTCTGCAGCTGTTAACACTCATATTATTTGTTGGTAAATATTATACGTATTGAATGGATTGCTCTGTGTTGTCAAGCCAAAGATCCCGAGATTCTGATTTGTACAACACTACAGCACACTGTCTTGTTCCCACGGCCTAGGCACCACTACACCTAAAATATATGTAATAAATGTATGTAAATGTATGTATGTATAATATTTTGTAAATGATTTATTTAGTTTAAATTTTTATAACTTATTGTGGTGCTTAGCAAAATAAATAATTTCTTTCTTTAAGTATCTTCATAATATCTCCAAGTCATTCACATCTTAAAAGTTTTAGTTATGTCATAACTGTACCTCTGTGGTGTTTATAAATTATATTGACTGGATTGGCATTCTCCACAAACCTTTGAATTTTATTTCATTACACCATCCAGCTACAGATCATAACAATGCAATTTTTTATATTCAAAGTTTACACTTCAAGAGTGTCTTAATTCTTAAATTTGATATAATTTGGCGAGGGATGAGCATATAATATAGTATAGTATAAAAATGTAATATATAATATAGTATATAATATAGTATAAAAATGTCTTAAGATTTGTAGTGGTCCAGTCAGAGATATTTATTATGTCGATGTCCTCTTATCGTCGCCGTTTATCAATTATTAGTATCGATTTTTGTAGCGAAGTGATTATTAAAAAAACACCAAAAAATATGATACAAGTGTTAACACCCACCGGATCTGCTACCAGGAACTTTTGATAAGCAGGCTGTTTTACTACCGAATAGGGTTTCACCCACATTGTATTTTATACATAAAAATAATCATATAAAAATATTATCAACAGACAAACATACCTACTAAAAACTTTTGGTATTAAAGAAACTGGCAATTTCATGCTGTCTTATAAATTTTATTTTTATTCCGCTCTCCTTATTTTTACTGTTAACTATTACCTACTAACGATGCGTATTACGGGTACATCGTAAACTGAAGTTTACTACACTGTAGGTAATGTTTTACTCGTGTGCGAATTATTATGGCTATTTAGCGGTTTTATTTACAAGGAAACCGGTCAAATCCAATGCAATATACATATTGTATGCAACGTTTATGTAATATAGGTTTATATGAATAATGTTTTTAATGCAGACAGGTTTCTAAGGAATCCTATCATATCAACTATCTAGCGGTTCGTGTCCCTGCGAAAAGGCCCGGATTCGAGTTCCGGCTGGGGCAGGCGTTTCTGTTTCAAGTCAAAGCCTGAATAATCTTTAAAAAATACGAGGGAAAGGGAATGGAAGGAAAATATATGAACTAAAATTTTATTTAATTTTTATAAACAAAATCGATGTTGAAGATGTTTTGTAACAAAAATTCAAATATTTTAACAGTTTTAAGAATTAAACAAAACGCATTTAATTAAGTTAATTGCATTAAAGCCAGGATAATGATTGTTAGGTAGTTGAGTTATTTCAATAAAAACATTAGGTTTTATAATCAAAGGTTGTATGATTTATGGCTCATGAGGTTTCCTTTAAATAATATTTTTACAGAGCTATAATTTCAGTGACATATTTTTAGCCTAAAGGTCAGGCTAAAACCATTATTTTCCGTCGCAGCGTGTTTCCTGAGACGTGAAAGGCTTTCTCCGCTTCACGTGAGGTCACCTCGAATAGTGGATAGTGCACCTCGAAGTTGACTGCACTCTATAGTGTACTGTAATAGTAGAAAATTGTTACTTTAATCCTATTGCGATCGGCCTTTTGTTTTTATTAAATTTCGTTTGTGAGTGGCGTATGCGTATGGGGACACTTAATTCTAACTAAAATTTGCACTTAAAAGCTTAATACATTGCAAACGGAAAATTTAATCGATTTTTTTATACAATAAAAGTTTATGCTTAACCACAAAACCATCTGATGGTAAGCGGAAATGAAGTCGTGGATGGTAAAGCGTATTAACTCAATAAAAGCCGATTCACTCTTGACTTGAATATACCCACATTATAATCAGACGGGGACACTTATTCGCCATACGCATAATGAAAGACGAAGTAAAGCGTGACGTCCATACGGGCGGATGTTGACAAAGAATGGATGAATACCCGCCGCGCGTCTGGGTGTTCGGAAAAATAGACCATTTTTCCGCAGACCCATTTAAATTATTTTTATACTGAGGTTTTACGAGTTGCATGATGCATGTTCAGAATTATTATACCTTTAATATTGATAGATATTGTATTGATAAATTACCCACATGAATCAATTATCTTGAAAAATTACTTTTTCATAAACTTTTCAATTTTTGTTATAGGTAAATTTACCCCAACTGAATTATATTTTAAAACTTTTCCATTTTGCATAGAGGTAACAAAAAAACTTTCGTATCATTAATTATTCAAAACACTTCATTAATATTAAAGTAGCATTCGTTCGATATTTCATTATCCTCTCGAGACGACGCGGGAGGAAAAGCATTCGAAAGAAAACTTCGATTGAACTATTTCAATACTTTGGTTAGAATATTATTTTGTTGCAAGCTCGAGATTATTCTTCGAGCTTCTACAGTAACATCTATTACTTACAAAATAAGGTCGAAGATTGTTTAAAAGTTGAAAGTAAAACTGTAAATTGTGATTTTTGTCGTGGTGGAGCGGAAGAACTTTAGAAGGAGAAAATTTTCCGCGAAATTCTGGACTCACAGTCATGCAATAAGTTTGTTTTCAATATTCATAACTGAATGTTTTTTCATGCGCCTTATTTAAAAGAAATAAAGTAATTTGATCTTTCGCCAGATTCATCCAATATCTGGCCCACAATGCCGGTAAACCAGCTGTGCTCAGATTTGTTTAATAATTGCAGCTTATATTTTCTGATAATAAATCGAAATGTGTTGATATCAAGGACTGCCTTTAATGTAGCCCGTCATCTCATAGTCCGAGGTTTGTTCAATCTTTTGTAACTGATCCATTGCGTTAAATGTCAATCGTTATAGTACTAATTAACCCGCTTTAAAATCGGCTCTGAAGCAGCGTGCTGGAATTCAGGCCTACCTTAACTGAAAAGAGACACAATCGAAAAATTAACTTTACAAGTGCGAGTTCAACTCGCTGGGAGAGGATTCCGTACGTTGATTATGTATTTACCGTTATTTTTCTATCTTTTTTAAGACCATAGAGTTCTTATGGGTTTTCCTGTAATATTTAAGTAAAGAACTATTCTCTGTATTTTTTAATTCTAACGTCAGTAGTTTCGGAGATAAGGGGAAGTCAATTAATTTTATTTTGTAATTTTATTTTGTAACCATCTTGGACTTCATCGCCACTTACCATCAGGTGGGATCGTTGTCAAGCATTAACTTATTTTATATAAAAAAAAACTTTTTCCTGTTGTCAACAACACCGCTTGCCAGCAGTTTCCTGAACAAACAACAAGTTTTAGTTCATGTGAGCGGCCCGTTGCGGTTCGTCTCATGTTGGCCTTGTGACCGCTACTGTGTACAGACTGTACAGTGTAGCGCAGTACCTAATTTCTATTCGAACATGGTTAAAGCAAAGTGGTTATTTTTATATGTATGTACACACATCAGAAAGTTAGATATTCAGGGCGTGATATAAAAACGTTCAGTAAAGTTTGATATCAAAGAATATTTGTGTTGTTATGAATGTAAAATCGTACCTTACCTAAAAGGTAATAATAGTATTTAAAAGTGATAAAAACAAACATTCCATACTCAATTCTGTAAACAATAATAATTGTACTAATAAACTATTAAAATCGTAGTCAAGTAAAGGCGGTTACCAGTATATAAGTATTACACATTATTCATTTTAAATTTGCAGTAAAATGTCCAGTACATTAATTATAGAAATTGTATCAGACTTGTCAGTCGATACGTCCCTATTTCCCATACAAATGGTATATTTCACTATAAATAAATGAACCCTCTCATGCTCCAGGAGGATTTCCTGCTTTGTAGGTGGCAGGGGAATACAACGATATATCACAAACACTCAAGACTTGAGAGATATTTATTTTACCTGTCACGTCAATGTTTGATGGCTTTTAATGCTGCATTCAGCATTAATTTTTTTGTCTCGCTAGGAATCGAACCCAGGACCCTTCGAACTTTGGTCTAGCATTGTAACCATTGCACTACGTGGGTAGTCTCCAGGTCCAAATCTCCTTAAAATAGGCAAATGCTGTACAGAACTATTAGTTGTACTAGTACTAGAAGTTCCATTTACCGAAGTAGATGTAGTAGATGTAGTACATTTCGCTTATCCGCAAAAGTACTTAAATTCGCTTTAATTTCGAATGGGATGAAACAATTTGAACTTTATTCCCCTTTAATAAGCTCTTGAATTGATAGTACAATAATTACTTAGAGCACTCAAACATTAGTTCCGGCTTCCGTTAAACTGCACAGATTACATCTTTCTGAAACTAGATTTTAATTTTTAACTCGGCTAAATTATAAGATTATGATTTGAGTAATAAAATATTTGCACTGAACTGATATCTTTCTCCTTAATCATATTTTATATCTATTTTTAAAGGTACATTTATAGGATAATTTAGTTAAAAGTATTATTTGGTTGGAATAAAATTTGATTGTTATTCAGTTCTTAAGTGTCAATAAAATGTGATGATAATACTTATCTATAATTTATGTACCATACATATGGAGTGTCAGTTTATACAGATATTTGTTAAATTGTTATTATCAATAAAAGTGCATAGGTACATATTTTAGAATAATACGTGAATAAATACACCAATACTGAAAAAAGGAAGAAATATTACTGCTTAACAATACATTTTATGTTCTCTTTTTTATGTAAAGCAGGCAGACGAGCAGACGGGCCACCTGATGGTAAGCAGTCACCGTCGCCCATGGACACTCGCAACACTAGAAGCGCCACCAGTGCGCTGCCGGCTAAGAAGGAAGTGATAGACCCGCTTCTTGAAGGTCCCCATATCGTAGCACCGTGGGAACACCGTCGGTGGTAGATCGTTCCACAGTTTACACGTACGCGGTAAGAAGTGTCGTGTAAATCTTACGGTGGACGATTGCCAGGTATCGATATGGTGTTTGTGAAACCTGGCATTGCGGCGTGATGAACGATGGTGGAAGTTGGCCGCCGGTTTAGAAGTATTTTAGCCTTAATTACTCGTACAATTATGCATTATTATGTCTTCTGTGCTTTAATCTAAAACTTATCAGGTAATATTCGGCTATTAAATTAATCTAACCAAATGCGGTCAGCGCGTTCCACAATCGTCCTATTGTAATTGAACGTAAAATGTAGTTAGTGATTTTGGTTAGACTCCCAGGTCCGACCAAAATCAGTGGAAAATTGAGATTTGTTTCGACGATTTTCGATGTTCATTGATTTTATTATTTTAAACTTATTCGAAAGTACTTAAACATGTATTCATTGTAGTATATCATATTCAGACCTTTTACCATTTTTAATTTATCCGTTTAAGCATTCGTTTTATAACTAGTATTTTGACTGTAACAATTTATAGTTTATATTTTAATGAACAAGGCAACAATGATTAAAATCTTGTAGTCTTATTAGTTCTTGTGTAACAAAGGAGAATGCCCATAGCCAGTACTCTTAAAAAAATAATTGTGTCACAATGATTTTTGGATAAAAAATTTAATTAAAATATTTCAAGTATTGTATCCTATTTCCTGAAAAATCCTTATTGGGAATAATTTTCTGAAATTAATAAGTATCTAACTTTACTTCCGTTTTACAAAACAAAACCATTGGGCCATTTATGTTTGGATAAGGGCCAATCAGGAATCTTTTAAGATCCTTCGGGCCAATAGGTTGCATTGATTCGATTATAATTATGATACAACAGTTATGCCGGGTCCACACGCTTGGTGTTTGCCGCAAACACCAAACACAGCAAGCAACACCACAAACACCGATCACAATCACCCATTCAAACAGCGCATCCTCACATTTGGCGATTGGCGAATATGTCAGTCTATTCCAAACAGACGAACATGGCGGACGACGAACTTGTAGCAGCGATTGCTTTTGGGTTGACCTTCTTTTACTTTATATTAAAAATCAAATAAAAAAGAGAACATCAAGGAAACGAAGACGTTGGTGGATGACCAAAATAATTTTTATTTACAATAATACTTATCCGCGTCCATGCGTCATTAACTTTATGCCTATTTTTGTGATTCACATGTTTAGGATTTCAAATACATGGCTCATTTTGATATGCTTCTAAGAACGTTAGAATTGTTCTTCAGACCCATCAGTCATTGTTTTTTTCTATTTTAGCACAAAGACTAGATTCTACGTCCGCTTCCCTCAAGCTCTCGTTTAGTAATGATTGTTACCAAGCGTTTGGACACAACGCAAACTGTTTGCCGAACATCCTTTGATTTGTGAAGGAAAACGGACAACGATGCCGATCACTGGCGAACACAAACACCAACAGGCAAACAGAAACAAACACCTATCCACATGTTCGTGTTTGTTGTTTGTTGTTTGCTGTTTGCCATTGTTTGCCAAGCGTATGGACCCGGCTTTATAGTTTATTATATCCATGACAACAAACTAGATGACGTAAGGGGACTGTCAAATGAATTAGAAAATTATTATAATCAGCCAGGAATAATAGTGTTCTGTGATTATAATACATTACAAACTACATGGTGATTAGGGACTGTCAAATGAATTTGAAACTTAAAAGATCGACATTACATACGCAATCGACTTTAATACGCCTACATAGAGTTCATATTACTGTGAGTTTACTATAACCTAAATACAAATTAATTTTGTTTAAAATCTCTTATTTCCTAGTAATATCATTGACTAAAGTTAGTATGTGTAATTTATTAAGATAACATAATCAAATAAAGGTATTTTTATCAAGACACAAAAATGTTAAAGTCAGTACATTTCTCCATACTGAATGGGCATTCTCCTTTGAGTGAAACATTTGCAAGTGGATGAAACTTTACTCAAAGATTTCATTACATTTACACTAATACACACAGAGAGAGTGGAGGAGGAACCGGGAACCTGTCTATACACATGCATACCAAAACTGATATAAGGTAAAGACCCCTAATTCCGCAGGGTTCTAATAATGGCACCTAATTCCGAGGTATTTCGAAAAACGGCATTTTCAAGCAATAAAAATAAGATAAATATCACTTCTGATAAAAATAGCCACCTCTATAGAGAGGTTTGATAAAATATACTTAATTTTTACTGTTCTTTCTAGTTATGGTGAAAATACCGCGGAATTAGGTGCATTTGCCTTAAACCATGCATATATCCATATTATTACATATAAACATTTTTAGCTATTATCAGTGGGCCTGCTGCAATGTTTCAATCAAATTGCACTCTCTAATTAATTAATTACAATCGATGCATTAGTAGGATTAGTTAGTCGACTTAACATAAACGAGAGATCGAGTGGTAGAGTGGTACCACCAGCACATACGTGAAAGGAAATCCCAAGTGTAGCAGCAACGACTTGTGGTAAACTGCCAAGCATTGAAGTTAATCAAACTCAATGGAGATTTGCGACAACTATGCAACTAGATTATTCGCTCTAACTCACTACGCAATTTTAGAACTTATACCCTGGTAATACGAGCACAGTTCTTCATTAATTAAGATTGAAGCATTGTATGTGCTTCGCTGCTTTGTCTCTAAAGCACTCGTATAACGTAGATAGCATTTGCCAAGAAGTCGCTAAGACCACTAAGAACTTAGTCTTCGTATAAATGGCTGCTCCATATATTGGAGTTCCGTAGATAGTAATGGCTGTGGTCACTAATACCCCGAGCCAGCTATTCATAGACATTTACGAGTATTAAGCTTAGCGGATACTCTAAGGCAACATAATTATAATGTAATGCAACTATCTATATTGCACACTACACTCGTGCAAGTTAATAATAACAAAATAATAATTGCTTACCTACTCATACCCCTAAAGTAGGTTACTTACCTGTGTCGTGGGTGGCATCACAATAACACCCATGACCCGAATAATAATCTGCCCCGGCCGGGAATCGAACCCGGAACTCCTGGCTTTGAAGGCAGGGTCGCTACCAACTTAGGCTAAGTTAGCTAGTTAGTAGGGTCGTCGTCATGTGTAACTGATAACTTCTAAAGCAACGTTCATATTGTGAAGTAATTCAGTAACATTAGAATATCAATCTGTTTTTTACAATGAAGGTGCGTTAAAATAGGAGTAGATTTACTGCTTTCTCTAGCTCTTACTCAGTTCTTTAGCTCGTGACAGAGCATGCATTTCTCCACGCTGTTCCGATAGGAACCTTTGTAGAGATAAGTACCCAACACAAATATCGTCAGATTGTATTAAATTATTATTTATAAGGCAAATTAAATTTTAAGCAGAACATTAGCTTGGCCTTATAATAAATAATTAGTACAGCTTAAGTAAACTGGCTTATAATGAATAGTGAGGAAACATAAGTGGGAACGCGCCGAAACTCCGTTACATTTTGTTTACTGATCTGGACACGAGGAAACTAAAGAAGTCCGCCATGTCGCCTTCCTCTCACCTTAAGTGTATAGTTTTACTACAGTTACTAACCAAGCTGATCCAAGCCTCAACAAATAACCAACCAACAACCCTAAAAAACATGATTTTGATTACAGATGGGCTAATAATACGCGGAATGATTGAGAAAACATACTATTATTATTTTTCAAAGTTGGTGCTTAGTCAGCAAGTAGAGCGCTGGTTATTTGGCATAAATTAGAAGTATTGAAAATGAAAACCCAGAAACATAATT
This sequence comes from Thymelicus lineola, assembly GCA_963932265.1. Classification (NCBI taxonomy): domain Eukaryota; kingdom Metazoa; phylum Arthropoda; class Insecta; order Lepidoptera; family Hesperiidae; genus Thymelicus; species Thymelicus lineola. Next base: position 1,325,636 of record OZ010682.1, on the reverse strand, counting down.
TTCATTGCTTAATATTATTGTTCTGCTTTGATTTATCAGATAATTGTTTAATATTTTAGTACGTTATTTAATAATTGGTAAGTAATTTAAAATATCAAATATAACTTTATTACCAAGGTCGAGTCCTTCACATTTTCACTTCTTCCTTCTTCTTCTTCCTCACTACAGTACGATCCAGTAATTTTTAAAAAACCAATAAGTTCCTTAGCCGATCAGTAAAACCCATTGTAGGCTCATATCTAATTGAGATGCATATATATGATGTTAACAAACCAAAGTTAACATGTTAACATGCCAACATTGTAAATTCTACGAAGAATTCGACTCGCATTCAGCAAACAAAGCGTCTAGTTAGTAACCGAAACTTGCGCTTGAAACGGATGAATTCAGCGGATAAAAGATCACATTTCTGTTACGTTGCGCTTTTGTTACAAAATGGGTTGCAACTTTACACGATTCACTGAATTTCATATACAATTTTTTTAGGGTGCTGCTTACGGAGGCCGTTGTTGTAAATGATAGCATTCACCTGTAAATGACAGTAAATTGCGGACATTCACCGGCGAGTATTAATACTTGCGGCGTTTCCAACATCTATACAAATAAATAAAATTGGAGTGTCTGTTTGTAATATTAAAACAAGCACTTTTTACTAAGTGTATTTGGATATATATGTCACCGGAAAATAACAAGAACCGTTTATAAACCTAGGAAATACATATACACGGTTCATATACCAAAACAAGATTTTTTACAATTTTTGTTTGTCTATCTATTTGTTTCGGCTAATCTCTGAAATAATTGGACTAATTTTGACGGGACTTTCACTGGCAGATAGGTGATCTAACAAGGAGTAACTTAGGCTACTTTTATTTTAGAAAAAAATGGTTAAAGAAAAAGAACGCTATACGAAGTTCGCCGAATCAGCTAGTTTTAACATAATAAAATACGCATATACCCCTTTGTAACAATAATACATGTAATTCAGATAAACTTGTACTTTATGGTTCTTTTGACAAATTCAATTGTCATGAACAAAATAAATTGTAGTTAGAATTTTATACGCCAAATGTGTCACCTAGTATTCACCTATTCAGTATAAGGTGCCAAAATTCGGGCTCCTAAAATTTAGGGAAAACGAAATCAATGCTAAGGGACACCATTTAGCCTTAGGTGTCCCTAAAAATTTAGGGGATGTTGGTGAAAACGGGCATAATACGTTTAAATTTAGTATTTAGGTATGCACGTGTTTTTACAATTAATTAAGTTTAGCGTTTCATAAAGGTACACTTGTATTTGTTTTTAAACGGAAAGCTGTGTAGCTAAAGTAGTTAATGAGTAACAGTCCATGAACTACACAAAACTAATAAATATACTGGAGAGTGAGTAAAAAGCTTGTACATTGTTTCTTTCTTGTTCGGCACCGAAACCTAATACTCGTATATGCTTGACTAAAGATGGAAGATGACACACATGCCATATCATTAAAAGACTAACTAACTCAATGTCTTATTTGTCGACCATTAAAATAAATCTGTTGAACGAGTTACCAAAAACTTACCTTTTCAATCAACATTATTTTTAGAGCGTCCTATCCCCAAGCATCGAGTGGCGGCCTCGGGGATATCTCGAGACCGAATCAATCTTTGAGGAGGCTCTTAAACGTTTAGTAGGAGACAGACGACATTCCAAGTTCAAACGACGCTTAGGCACGTAGCCCGATGGCTACTTGACTTGAAGTCGATTCGACGTAAAAAATATTAGCGGTTCTCCAAACATTATCTCTTTCAATCGATTCCTTATCAGATTCCGGAGCAGTTTCGTTGATGAGAGCTTGAGGCGGTAATAGCTTTCTAGTTTATTATTTTTTTCCTGTTATCCATGATTTTAACGAAACTTTTGAAGTATAATCAGGCCTGGCGTACTCTGCATTTTAGCTATGACGTCACAAATACTACTATTATATTATAAAATCATACATATACACATATTAATGTACCTAATATTATTTCTTCTGTGGTATAATGAAAAAGTTATCCAAACATTTGATTAGATTTCATTATGGAGTAGAGCGAAGGAACAACATGGTTCCAGTTTCAAATTAAAATTTCCATGGCATTTAACTGAATATTTAAACGTAAACTAAATATTTGCGGTAAAGTGTTCTAATAACAGTTTGATAGTTGACTCACGGTATCCGTAAAACCTCGTCTTCAATCCCGTCATTAATTAATTATTATTCATCCATTTGTCGCGCACATACTTAATGGTAAAGACTTATATGGTTTTCTCATGGATACTGTTATGAGATCAGAGTAAAAATAATACAGCATATTATAGGTATTATAGCTCCATATTTGGTCGTAGTTTTTAATAAATGTATAGATCTAGGTATCTTTCCAGATCTTATGAAATGCAGCAAAATCATTCCACTTTTTAAAACAGGTGAAAAAACTGATCTTAATAACTATAGACCAGTTTCTGTTTTACCAAACCTTAGTAAGATTTTCGAAAAGATAATATTGAATCAAATGCTAACCCATTTCAACAATAATAAATTATTACATCCTGAGCAATACGGTTTCACTAAAGGCCGTAGTACAACCGATGCCGGGGCTAGGCTATTAAAGCATATATTTGAAGCATGGGAGGCGTCACATAATGCCATAGGAGTATTTTGTGACTTATCTAAGGCATTTGATTGTGTTGAGCACGAAATATTGCTGTTTAAACTTGGCCACTATGGTATAAAAAACAAGGCCCTTAGCTTGATCGCGTCTTATTTGAGTAATAGAATACAAAAAGTTAGCATAAACGATATTAAGTCATCGGGGTCACCGGCTGTGATGGGTGTACCGCAGGGCTCGATCTTGGGTCCGTTTCTTTTTCTGGTATACATTAACGATTTACCACATTATGTAAAGAACCAAGCGGATATTGTACTATTTGCTGATGATACATCACTAATATTTAAGTGTGAAAGGAATAAAGTAAATTTCGACGACGTAAATAGTGCTCTTTCGCATGTGTCGCGTGGGTTCACTATCAATAATTTACTATTAAATGCAAAAAAAACGAAATGTATAGAGTTTGTGCTACCTAATGTTAAAAAAGTCAGCAAATCTCTTAAACTAAATAACGAAACATTGCATATGGAGGAATCGACGGTCTTTTTAGGAGTGACCTTAGATAGTAAACTTCAATGGGGCCCACATATAACAAATCTCGCGACAAAACTCGGTAGGGCTGCTTATGCTGTTAGGAAAATAAGGCAGTATACAGACGTCGAAACTGCTAGGATAGTCTATTTTGCTTATTTCCACAGTGTTATGTCTTATGCCATCTTGCTGTGGGGCAAAGCAGCCAATATAAAACAAATTTTCATACTCCAGAAACGGGCAGTTAGGGCTATTTATAAACTTAGGTCTCGGGAATCTTTGCGTGAAAAGTTCAAGGAAATAGGTATACTTACAGTAGCTTCCCAGTATATCTTCAACAATGTAGTTTTTATACGGAAGAATATAAACGCGTATAAACAAAATTTTGATATTAATAATCGCCATACGAAAAGAATGCATCAATTAGTTACGCCTTCGTTCCGCCTAAGTAAAGTGCAGCGATCTTTCATAGGGCTTGGTATACATTTCTATAATAAAATCCCAAAATTAATACGTGACTTGCCAATAGAAACTTTCAAAAAACGCGTAAAGACACAATTGTTAGGCAAGGGATATTATAGTGTAGACGAGTATTTAAATGACAAAGACGCATGGAAATGACCAGCTCTGCAACCAGTTCCGCTCAGAATAGTAAATACTTTTGTATTATTATCTTTTTTTTTGTAATATTTTTTTAAAAGATGTGCTGAGGAGTTTCTTTAGGCTTTTCTTCTCCTCCACGACAAAGCACCTTCCGAAAAGCCAAAAAATGACGTGCATAAGTGTATCAGTGATACCTATATGAATAAAATATTTTGACTTTGACTTTGACTTTGACTTTGAAAAAGTGGGACTACATGACAAGTACCAGCTTTCGATAAAAAAAACATCAAAATCAGTTCACCCAGTCGAAAGTTCTGTGGTAACAAACATTAAAAAAATACAGTCGAATTGAGAACCTCCTCCTTTTTTGAAGTTGGTTAAAATGTGCTTACTACGTTGAAAGACTATAATTTTGTTTTCACGATTTGTGTTTTTCCCAAATTAATAGAATAAAACATTTAAAACACTAACGGTTTTGTACCATAGTTAGTAATACGTTTCCTTGTCGGAAAGGAACGGATATTATTTTGAGACAGAAGATGAATAAAAATAAACCTTGATGCGACGATATGAGTTTGTAAATGTTTAAATTTGCATTTTGGAAAAACAATTTTCGACATGGTATTGTATTTCCTAAACAATTCCAGCTAAACAAACGACTTTCAATGAACGTCAGCATGGAAAACGCATGAATGCAGGAAAATATATAACAGCTTTCAGCGAACGCATATCGCAAATAAAATACCCTCGGACGATTAGCTGCTGTCGGCAGTTTAGGGTTTCAATTTAAAACAATACAAAATAAACACCAAATGCACTTAATGCATGGAGATTGAACTTCGCAGTTGAGCTATTCAGGGTTAAATATTTATTTGCCATTTGCAATAGAGAGATTTTTAAACCGATTAGTCGTAAATTGTTTTATGTTTTTAATCATAAAAATTGACATGCTGATTAATGCCTGCTATAAAACTGAAATTGATGTTTTTCAAAGGAATTTCGACGAATCATAAACTGACCCCTCATTGGGTATCGGTGTGTAACTTTGACCATTGATGTTCCATCCCAAACATCGTAATAAAGTATCATTACGCGTCAAGCTACCTAAATTTTGAGTAGGAAGAAATCGTTTCGAATCATCGGTAGGACATAATTATTGGCTGGTTGTTGTTGGTTTTATACCTAGTTTCCTTTCTGTCATAGATAAAAATCGTGACGTAAAATATTATTGTGACTGTCCAATTTCATTAAGACAGCATCCTGAAAATTGAAAAGAGGTTAAATTTATTTTATTGCATCCCAAAGGCACTCAAAATGTATTAGATTTGCTCTTCACGCTGGCAGCATATGCTTTCCGGGAATAATTGCTTCCGGGTTTACGTGAAAACAATTAATTTTCACAAACGATTAATGAATTTAGGTACCCTGTCGTCACAATATTAATTACTTTCCGGACTCTCGGTGTGAGGTGATTCTGGCTTGAATTTATTAATATCTTATACCGTTGGGTCCCTCAATACATACTAAGGTAGAATTAGTTTAGCTTAGTTTTTTTGCAAATCAAATAGTCAGTAATAATTAGGTCTCCCGAAGAAAATAATACTTCTTAGCCGGCCATCACGTTTGGGATGAAGTTTGGTGAAACATAACAATAGATCGCGATTACCACTTATGCGAGAAATACAGGGAGGCAAATAAAAACTTGCACATGGTGTTTGTTGACCTCGAAACGTCATACGACCAAATATCTCGTGTGGTACTGTGCTGGGCCCTTAAGGAGAAAGGAATACCAGAGAAATACCTACAGTTGATCCGAGTGATGTACAGGCAATGTACTCGTAGAACAAAGGTTAGGTCGGCGAACAGCATGACTACTAGTTTCGATGTGGCCTGTGGATGTGTGTGGTGGACTGTGGGGCTCCATCAGGATTCAGCTTGAGCCCATACCTCTTCGTCTTGATTATAGATGCCTGTACCTTACTGAACTTGTTATAAGGATTTTTGTATGTAGACGATTGACGAGAATTAAAAAGCGTGTGCACCGAATGAAGATTTATTTCCGACTGACTTTCATATGACATTGTATGCATGCACTTTAAAACACAACATGCCGCCCACCAAAAAGCGACAGTCTTTTTTAAATAACAATTAAACCAATCTAATCATTATTGACAGGAAAATCACACAATTTTGTAACTGAACGTTTAACAATATCACCGCGACATTTAAGACTATACACTCGAGTGCAACCATCAGGCCCTGGATGTTTTTCTGTTATTCTGCCCAAGGACCATTTTCCAGGTGGAAGTTGCTCATCCTTCAACAAAACTATGTCTCCAATTTGGTATTCTGTTTTGCGTTGTTGCCATTTAGATCTTGTCTGCAATCTTGTTAAGTACTCTGTCTTCCACCTTTGCCAAAAATCTCGTACTAGTTTTTGTGTCATCTGCCAACGACTTAAGTGACTCATACTAATGTTTCTCAAATCAGGAGAAGGTATATTAATTTGAGGTTCGCCAATCAAAAAATGTCCAGGCGTGAGAGGTTCTGGTGCATCAGGGTCACAAGTGTCTAATGGAGTCAATGGCCGGGAATTTAAGCAGGCTTTTATTTCGCACAAAGTAGTGGACATTTCTTCGAATGTCAGGCTGGATGTAAGAATTCTCCGTAAATGATATTTAGTCGATTTAACTCCAGCCTCCCATAATCCGCCAAAATTTGGACTATAAGGTGGTATAAAGTGCCACTGAGTTCCCTCTAATGATAGAAGATTTTCTAAGTCTCCTGGAAGTTGTAATTTTGCTTCTGAGAATGCCTCTGCTAAATCTTTATTTGCACCAACAAAGGTTCGTCCTTGATCGCTCCAAATATGTGTGCATTTTCCTCTGCGAGCTATGAATCGACGAAATGCAGCAATAAATGACTCTGACGTGAGATCACCAACCAGCTCTAGGTGAATCGCCTTTGTGGCCATGCACACGAATATTGCAATATAAGCTTTATTCTGTTTTGCTCCACGTCCTCTCGACATCAAAACTTTCAAAGGACCAGCAAAATCGACTCCACAGTGCTGAAATGGACGTGCAGGTGTGATACGAGCTTTTGGTAAGTCTCCCATTAATTGGTTTCTATTGATAGCCCTTTGTCTGGCACAAATGGTGCATTTATGTATATATGACTTTACAGTGTTCTTAGCATGTATAATCCAATATTTTGATCGCAGATATGTTAGTACGAGCTGGGTGCCACCATGCAGCGTCTTCTTATGTGCATCAGATATAATGAGGTAAGTCAAACTACTTTTGTTTCCTAGTATTACAGGGTGTTTGCTGTATTCTGGAAGATTGGAGTTCTGCAGTCTTCCACCAACTCTGAGAATATCATCACTGTCCAGGTAAGGGTTCAACATTTTTAATTTACTATTTGTTTTAATATTTATTTTCTTTTTCAGGTTACTTATTTCATCTTCAAATTCTCTCTGTGCTATTTTTATACATTTGTTTAAAGCTTCATTTAATTCTATGGTTTGAATTGGTTTATCTACTCCATCTGGATTTTTCTTACTGTATAGAAATCTTAAACTGTATACAATTACTGTTAAAAGTTCATTCAAATTATTAAAATCTTCAAATTTAATTGTACTTTCTTCTTGAATTTTCACATTGGCATGAATGTTTCTCATTTCTAAGTTTGTAGATATAGTGTCTGTTTTACCATATTGTATTTCTCTCTCTTTTAGCCACTCTGGTCCTTCCCACCACTTCTTACAGGTTTTTAGTTCAGATAGGCGTGCACCTCGTGAAGCAATATCAGCTGGATTGTTTTCGGAAAGGACGTGATGCCATTGTTCGTTATTCACATTATCTAAAATTTCTACAACTCTATTGGCAACAAATTGTTTCCATCGCAATGGATGCCCATGTAGCCATGACAAAACTATAGTAGAATCTGTCCATGCAAATAAATTTGAAGAATGAATTCTCATTGCCTGTGCTACTTGTTTCAGCAGTTTCGAGAGTAGAACAGCGCCACAAAGTTCAAGCCTGGGGAGGGATACAGATTTAACTGGAGCAACACGTGTCCGTGCTGCTAGTAGCTTGGTTGTTATACTTCCATTAGCATTAATTAATCTGCAATAGACGACGGCAGCATATGCCTTTTCTGAGGCATCAGAAAATCCATGCAGTTCAATCTTATAGCGTTCTTTGTTCATACTTCCAATCCATCTGTCAACTGTTATGTCTTTTACGTTTTCATAATCTTGTCTAATATTTATCCATTTTTGTTTCAGGTCTTCATTGATTTCTTCGTCCCAGTCTAATTTTTCCATCCATAGCTCTTGTATCAGAATTTTAGCAGTTATTATTGAAGGTGCAATCCAACCGAGCGGGTCAAACAACTTTTGCATGTCGGACAAAATGCTTCGTTTTGTAATGGTTTTTGGAATAACAGGTAAGTTAAATTTATAATTGAATCGGTCGTTTGCTAAATCCCACAGGATTCCTAATGCTTTTACTGTTCCTTCAATATTCATATTTATTTGTAGTCTAGCAGATCTTTCTTCAGGTGCAATGCTTTTAATGAATTCTGTACTATTCGATGACCACTTTTGTAATTCAAAACCACCTCGTTTTAATAGTTCTTTCAGTTGTACACTCGCTTCTATTGCTTTTTCCACACTGTCAAAACCAGTAAGTAGGTCATCTACGTAGAAATCTTCTTCAAGTATTTTAGCTGCGAGTGGAAAATCTGCTCCTTCGTCTTTTGCCAATTGCATTAATGTTTTAACTGCGAGGTATGGTGCGGGGGCGGTTCCAAATGTGACTGTAAGTAAGCGATATTCTTTTATTTTCTCTGATGGATCGCTTCTCCATAAGATACGTTGATAATCTGTATGCTTTTTTGTTACTAGCACCATTCTGTACATTTTTTTTATGTCAGCAACGAAGCAAATAGCATGCATTCTCCATCTCATTATTATACTCCGCAGGTCTTCTTGGAGTACTGGACCAACAAGCAGTTCATCGTTCAGTGATATTTGATTATCATCTTTACAGGATGCATCGAACACAACTCTGGTTGGAGTACTTTCACTATCGTTACGAATTACAGCATGGTGACTTAAATATACTGATTTATTTTCATACTCATTTTCTGCTATTTCTTCAGCATGATTTAAACTTAAATATTCTTCAATGACTTTTGTGTAATCTTCTTTTAGTTTAGGTATCTTTTTAAACTTTCTCTCTAATTGTAAAAATCTGTTCATAGCTATTTCTTTACTATTACCGTTTGGCGATTTTGGATTTTCAGTTTTAAAAGGCAAATTGACAATGTACCTTCCATCTTTATTCCGTTCATAAGTTTTTTCGTATATATCTTCACACAATCTTTCTTCCTTTGTCAGTCTTCTTTCATTTTCGTTGTCCAACTCCCACATATTTCTCAACATATTGTCTAAGTCTATTTGATGATGCATTACCAATATATTGTGTGTGCTTGTATGTTTATCTTCAATTGTTCCAAACAGTATCCAGCCTAAAGCCGTTTTTTGGGCGCATGGCGTGCCCACTGGACCTTTAATGACACCAGGTTGTATGATGGCTGCATATTCTTTTACACCCAATAAAAGATCAATATGTGCTGATTTATGGTAAGCTGTGTCGGCAAGTTGTAAGTTCTGTAAATGCGGCCAGTTTGTACAATTAATGGATTCAGTAGGTAATTTAGAAGTAACTTGCTTTGATATTACGTAAGCTTCTGTTGGTAAATAAAATTCTGTGTCGTACATAGATTTAATTCGTATTCGCACAATACTGTTGATTTGTGTTTGAGAGGTGCCGACTCCTGTGATTGTACCATAAACACGTTTCTTTTTCAGCTTCAATAATTGTGTTGCACGTTCACTAATGAAGGTAGCCTGCGATCCCTGATCTATTAAGGCTCGTAACATTATTGTATGTCCTTCTTCATTTTGTATCTTCACCATTGCAGTAGCTAATAAAGCGAATCCACTGTTTGCGTTAAAATGTGACGTCATCATTGTATTGACTTGAAACTCACATTCTTCTACATTTGCATTAGAAACCTGTGGTTGTATTTGAGCGACACTAGTATGAGCCACAGACTCCTCCGTCTTAACTTGATGCAGAAGACTATGATGACGCTTATTGCCGATGCGACATGACACTGGCAATCGACACGATGTAACAGGATGGCCTTTTAGCAGACAGTTGTAACAAAGATTTTTGTCTTTCACAAAATTGTTCCTTTCGTTTATTGTCATTTGGCTGAATTGCTTACAATGGCACAACGTATGATTTTCATTGCATAATTGACATATTTTCGTCGACGGATATGCGCTATGGAATGTATGCTTCTCTCTTGCCCTTTGAGAAGTTGAAGACGTTGTAGTACTACGTGTATTTGTCGGAGTAACTAACTCGAGTGTTCTAAATTTTGATTCCAAAAAACTCTTTAAATCACTCCACAAAGGTAATTCATCAGAGGTAATCTTGTACGAGAAGTTCTCCCATTCCTTGTGTGAGTCCTGGTCCAATTTCTGTACGAGAAGAAATATTATTACAGGATCCCAAGACTCGGTTTTGACATCTAAATTATTTAATGTGTTAATGCACTCCGTTGTAGTGTCGAGTAACATTTTTATTTCATGGGCAGACTGTACATTAATCTTCTTCTGTGTAAATAACCTCTTGAGTAGAGAATTCACTATAACACGCTTATTTCCGTATCGCTGTTTCAGTGTTTCCCATGCCTGGGTATAGTTTGATTCGGTTACGCAAATATGCCTAAGAAGTGCTTCAGCTTCGCCCGCTATGCTTGTTTTTAAATAATAAAGTTTTTGTACGTTAGATAGCGATACGTTGTTATGTACTAAACTCATAAACAAATCTTGAAATGTAGGCCACACCTCGTAATTTCCCGAAAAGGTAGGTAACTGAATCCTAGGTAGTCTAACTAGCGAAAGGCTTCCGTCCGACGACATCTCAGTATCACTCGACGCCCCGTGCTGCGCCGAAGTACGTGATGACTCCATGTGCAATATTGTATCTTCAATGTCAGCCTTAATGCAAAGGTACAAATCTTCAACCGTGCTGTACTCGTCGTTGACAAAATATGAAATTTCCATGCGTTTCACTTGCGGTGTAATCTTAACCAGTTCTTGATGTGTAGATGTAAATATCTTCCAATATTCCTCGATGCATTGCAAACGGGCACGTAAATATCCTTTAGTTAATCTTGATTTTGAACATTTCTTCAGATTAATTTGTGTCTTCTTAAGTAAATTAGCAGTATCTTCCAATAAACTGGTTAATTGTTCGACGGTAGTAGCCATGATGTCTCGTTAACAACGTAATATTGCAAAACGTAATGAATTATATATACGTTAATCTTCCAGTCGAGCGAAGTTGTTTGTCTCTTCTTCGATAGCTGTTGTTAATTGCAGTCTTAATCCCTTTGTAATACGGCTCAACGACGTAAACAATTTTTTCAATAGATGTAGGCTCGACCCGTTCTTATCTCTTCCTATTGTATTGCGGCTATTCAAGTCTTGTTTGTTGAACTCATATGCGATCCGGCTCGATGTTGACCATTATGTACCTTACTGAACTTGTTATAAGGATTTTTGTATGTAGACGATTGACGAGAATTAAAAAGCGTGTCCACCGAATGAAGATTTATTTCCGACTGACTTTCATATGACATTGTATGCATGCACTTTAAAACACAACAATGCCTTTACATCGAACATTTATTTAAATTTATTTAATGCTATATGATTTCGGTGTTCTCTCCAGTCCTGTAGGTCCCTATAACTCTCAACGTAATGTCCAATCTGCTCTAATTTTCGGTACTTAGGCTCAATCTTGTTATACATGGAATCAATGCAGATTTGATGAAATGGCGACAGATCACAGGAACTATTTGCGATGCACGGATGCCCCTTAAATTGAAAGGTAAAATCTACAGTTCTGTCATAAGACCTGTCGTAATTAATATATGAATCAGAATGTTGGGCTACAAAAAAGACGGATGAGAGCCAATTACATATTACAGAGATGACAATATTTAGGTGGAATGATGAGAATGGATAAATTAAGGAATGAGTATATTAAAGGAAGTATGAAAGTGGCAAAGAAAAAGAAATGGAACCGAATTTCGTGGTATGGGCATGTGATGAGGCGAGAGGAAACGCATGTGATGAGAAGAGTGATGGATATAAATGTGATGGATAGACAAAGGGGACAAGGATGACCAAAGAAAAGATGGATGGATTGTGTTACAGATGATATGAAATATAAGAAAGTTAGTATAAAAATTATGGAGATAAGTATGTATAGCGCGTGTGGTAGTGTAGGCGGTGCGCGTGCGCAATAACGTTAACTCCGGAATTAAAGTTAATAGTTTATTCACACAAAACACGAAGGAAATATATTATACAACTACACAGATACGCGACACAAGAAAATCCATAAAACAAAGAAGGAGAGAGAGTGATAGACACAGAACGAAGTACAAGCACAAGCAGTCTTAATACAGAACGTAAAATAGCACTTAGGGCACAGCGAAAGCACTAGGTAAGCGCGAGGTAGTCAAGCGACCGAGCGACACGTAAGAGCGCGATGTGTGTTGGAGGCTGACTGGCGCTGTCAGGCGATGACTGCCGGCGCGAGCGCTGCCCGTGGAGCGGGCTGCGGGGCGCGGGAGGCGAGGCGCCGCCGCGCCGCGCCGGCAACCTGTTCAGCGAGTCGCTGGCCGCAGCTGGCGATATGGCGCGCGTAGAACACCAGAGCGCACCAGGTTCGAACCCACGGTGTGGTGTGTGTCTGCGTGACTGTGTATGCGCCCGTGTGTGAATGTATGTGTGTGTATGTATGTAGTTGATAAAATACACATAATATAATAAATAAGTGTGTGTGTTTATGTATGTGTGAAGTATATAATAAACTACATATACGTAGTATGTGGGACGAGTCTACGGTCGATAGTAGTCCGGAAAACGAACTCGGCGGCCAGATCTTGTGGTTTTGCCGCCTTCCGGAACCATGGACTTCAACCGTGCAGGTGGAGGATCAGGTGAGGGAGCAGGAGTCGGTGTAGGAGTGGGCGCTGGAGCTGGAGGGAACCTGGGAGTAGGGATGGGATTATTGGTGGGTGATGGGTCTACGAGTAGGTAGGCCGGTTTAAGTCGGTCTATCGTTACTGTGACCTCCCTGCCCCTAACCAGTATGCGGAAAGTCTTGTCCCTACGTTCGACCACTTTGTGAGGACCTGTGTAAGGTGGTGATAAGGAACCTCGGGTCGAGTCGTCTCGTAAGAAGACGTGGCTCGCTGAATGGAGCTCCTTCTGAACAAAGGATTTTTGTTGGCTGTGACGTGCAGCTGGTGTGGGTCGGATTTTTGCCGCTATGTGCCTTAGGCGGGTGGTGAAATCCGAGAGGTCGGTGGTCTCGGGAGCGGTCGCCTGGAAGAACTCTCCCGGCAGACGGAGCGGCTCACCGTAGACCAGCTCAGCGGAAGAGGACTGAAGGTCCTCTTTAAAAGATGACCTAATGCCTAAGAGCACAAAGGGCAAGGCCTCGACCCAGTTGCTATCCGCGTGGCACATTATTGCTGCTTTTAGTTGGCGATGAAATCGCTCGACCATGCCGTTGCAGGCCGGATGGTAGGCGGTGGTGCGGCGGTGCTTGAATCCGATCATTCTTCCAAGATATTGGAAGAGCGTGGATTCGAACTGCCGCCCTCGGTCGGTAACGATATCGGCTGGACATCCAAACCTGGATATCCACGATAGCAACGCCTTACCGACCGATTCCGCGGTGATATCTACCAAAGGTGTTACTTCCGGCCAGCGCGTAAAACGGTCCACTGCGGTCAAGCAGTAGCGGTACCCCTCAGATGTTGGTAGGGGCCCTATAATGTCCACGTGGATAAAGGCGAATCGAGCGCGAGGTAAATCGAACGTGCCCAACGGCGCTGACACGTGGCGACTCACCTTGGCGCGCTGACACGCTAGGCATTTTTGTGACCACTCTCGACAGTCCTTGCGCATCCCAGGCCAGACGAAGCGCTCGGCCACCAGTTGGGCGGTGGCCTTGGGACCTGGGTGGCTGAGACCATGTAGACTGTTGAATAACGGCTTACGTAGAGACAGTGGTACAAAAGGCCGTACTGATGGTGTGCTGATGTCACAGTAAATTTCCCTACTGCTGCCAGGGATGGTGAGCTTCTTCAGGCGAAGTGATGTTTCTCCGCTGAGGTACTGAAGAAGCTCCTGGTCCACTGCTTAAGACTCCGCGAGTGTGTCGAAGTCGACTGGCAGCTGCAGTTCATCGACGCGAGATAATGTGTCCGCCACCACATTATCCTTACCGGAGATGTGACGGATGTCGGTCGTGAACTGCGAAATAAAATCTAAGTGACGGAACTGACGGGGCGAACAGTTGGCTTTCCGTTCATGGAAAGCGAAACTGAGCGGCTTGTGGTCAGTGTAGACTGCAAAGACGCGTGCTTCCAGCAAGTGCCGGAAGTACTTGATGCTGTCGTAGATCGCGAGGAGTTCGCGATCGTAGGGTGAGTACTTCTGCTGCGCGGGTGTTAAGTTGCGCGAGAAGAACGCAAGCGGCTGCCACTTACCATTTTTTAGTTGCTGCACTACGGCACCCATTGCTACATCGGACGCATCGGTGACTAAACTCAATGGAGCATCGCAGTCCGGGTGTGCCAATAGCGCAGCGTTCGCAAGACTCTCCTTACACTGGTCAAAAGCTGAAAGAGAGTCACCAGTAAGATGTACCGGCTGCGACCCCTTCACCGAGCCCGTAAGCAGGGTGTTCAGTGGGGCCTGAATGGTTGCTGCGTGAGGCAGGAAGCGCCTGTAAAAATTGACCATTCCCAAGAAACGGCGCAACTGCTTAACGGTCTTGGGTGGGGGGAATTCCCTTATAGCCTGTACTTTGGCTTCCAGAGGTTTCGTACCATCTTCTGAGATGCGATAGCCCAGGAATGTGACCTCACGGTGACCAAAAACACATTTCGATGTATTTATTAAAATACCATATTCCTGCATTCGAGTGAAGAGTAAACGCAGGTGCTCTTCATGCTCGGCTTCGTTCTTCGAAAATACAAGGAAGTCGTCTAGATAGGCGTAACAAAAATCTAGACCGCGCGTCATCTCATCCACGAACCTCTGGAATGTCTGCCCTGCGTTGCGGAGACCAAAAGTCATATAAGGGAACTCAAACAGACCAAAAGGTGTTGTTATGGCTGTTTTCGCGATGTCCTCCTCGTAGACCGGGATCTGGTTATAGGCCTTGACTAGGTCGATGGTACTAAAAACTTTGTTACCAGCTATATTATGGGCAAAGTCGTGGATGTGTTTGATAGGATAACGGTCGGGGACCGTCCGCGCGTTCAGCATGCGGTAATCACCACAGGGCCGCCAACCGTTATCCTTTTTAGGAGTAAGGTGCAGCGGCGAAGCCCACGGGCTCTCGGAAGGACGTGCAGTGCCGTTTGAGAGCATGAGTTCGAATTCCGTCCTAGCTATCTTTAATTTGTCGGCGGCGAGCCGACGTGGTGAGCAAAAGACGGGTGGGCCGGGTGTGGTGCGGATATGGTGAACCGTGGTGTGCTTTGGTGCTCTTGGTGTGCCAGATGGGCGCGTTAGGTCGGGAAACTTATCCAGTAATTTATGGTAACGCGTGTCGCCCGTCGCTACTTTTACAGAGAAAATATTAATGTTTGCTGTACAAGCATTTGTTGACAAAGTCGTGGTATTGTCGACTAAGCGTTGGTTGCGGACGTCAACTATTAAATTATAGTGGCTTAAAAAATCTACGCCGATTATTGCTTTTGTGACGTCCGCAACCGTGAAACGCCATGTGAAGTCGCGTCTTAATCCTAGATTTAATTTTAAATCTACATAACCATATGTATTAATGGAAGAACCATTAGCCGCGCACAAGCTAAAATCACTTTTTTGTCGGCGGTCTTTTAACGCCGCATAAGGATAGACACACAGATCACTTCCCGTATCTACGAGAAATTGCACACGCGAATTACGGTCCGTAACAAAAAGTCGTCCCTTTGTGGCGCTGCGCTCAGCCGTGGCCATTACCGCTGGCTGCTGTTGCACGGTGGGAGTGGTCTCAACGCGCGCGTGGCGCGCGCATTGCGGTGACGGCTGGCGCGGAGCAGGGGTAGGCACCGGCGCCGCGCGGTGCGGTCGACGGCGCGTGGTACTGGCGGTAGCCTGGCGCGGGGCGCTGGTGTGTTGGTCAACCTCGCGCGCCAGGCGCTGGACCATGTTGATTAGCTCTTTGAGCTGCGTGGCGGCGACGTCCGGGACTGGAGCAGTGGGTGGGGCGACCGGGCGGGGAGCAGAGATCTCCTGCAGGCGGTCCGCCATGTCACCCAGCTGCTCGAGTGTGTCCGTGGGCAGCGTGGACAATACTGCCTGCACGGCATGCGGCAGCCGGCTGCACCAGATAGTGCGGATGAGGTGTTGTGGCGTGGAAGGACCCGCCAGGTCCTGCAGGCGCCGCAGGAACTGTGACGGCGTCTGGGTACCAATCGCCTCATTGGTGAGGACTGCTTCGATTCTCTGCGCGTGAGAGGCAGTGAGTCGGCTGATCATTTCAGCCCTGATTCGCTCGTATCGGTTATGTGCCGGAGGGTTAATAATTATGTCCCTCACGGTCCGTGCTTGGTCCATGGTAAAATTAGTTAACATGTAATTGTACCTTTCGAAGTCCGTATAAATGTTATGAGACACGAACTGAGCCTCCAGAAGTGCAAACCAGAGCTCCGGGTCCTCCGAATCAAATGGTGGCACTCTGAAGGCTGCGCTGATGCTGGTTGCTGCTGTTGCTGTTGTTGCTGCTTGTGGTGCTGCGGCGGAGGTCGCGCCGCATAGTACATGCTGCGCCATTGCGCGGCAAGTAGGTGCGCGGCGGGCGTGTGCGCGCCGCATGGCTGCAAGGGCGTGGCCGTGGTGCACCCGGGCGGCGCATAATGGCGCGTCGGTGCACGACTCGAATTGCTCATCGTCACTATTGTCACTAATATTATAGTCACTATCACTCGTTTTCATTATTCACTGTGTTCAACTAAGGGTCACCAGTTATGGTGATAAGTATGTATAGCGCGTGTGGTAGTGTAGGCGGTGCGCGTGCGCAATAACGTTAACTCCGGAATTAAAGTTAATAGTTTATTCACACAAAACACGAAGGAAATATATTATACAACTACACAGATACGCGACACAAGAAAATCCATAAAACAAAGAAGGAGAGAGAGTGATAGACACAGAACGAAGTACAAGCACAAGCAGTCTTAATACAGAACGTAAAATAGCACTTAGGGCACAGCGAAAGCACTAGGTAAGCGCGAGGTAGTCAAGCGACCGAGCGACACGTAAGAGCGCGATGTGTGTTGGAGGCTGACTGGCGCTGTCAGGCGATGACTGCCGGCGCGAGCGCTGCCCGTGGAGCGGGCTGCGGGGCGCGGGAGGCGAGGCGCCGCCGCGCCGCGCCGGCAACCTGTTCAGCGAGTCGCTGGCCGCAGCTGGCGATATGGCGCGCGTAGAACACCAGAGCGCACCAGGTTCGAACCCACGGTGTGGTGTGTGTCTGCGTGACTGTGTATGCGCCCGTGTGTGAATGTATGTGTGTGTATGTATGTAGTTGATAAAATACACATAATATAATAAATAAGTGTGTGTGTTTATGTATGTGTGAAGTATATAATAAACTACATATACATAGTATGTGGGACGGAGGTGCCCACAAAATGACGGCTGATAGGGGAGTATGGAACAGGAAAACATGTTGCGCCAACGCCAAATAAAATTGGGAAATGGGCAGTATGATGATGATGATGACTAATAATCTATCCGAAAAAGTCAAAAGTCAAAATATTTTATTCGTGTAGGTAACAGAGTTCATAAACACCGACAATTCCCTAGTCATCTTACCAGATATACAAACCAGACTAATAGTCGTTAGCCTTGCGACTCATAGTAATCTAGACAGGAATAAAAATACTCCTCTACGTTACCCACTCTTAGTATCTTACAAATTTTCACTAACTTATAAGACAACAACATCAAAACGACTGAAATAACGCTGAAAAAAATTTAACCCGAGTGCGACCACAAGCTGTGAGGTTTACGACGGTCCAAGATCTTCTATCGTCAGGCAACCACGTTGATATTATATACAGGATATTTTGGAAAAATAATGTAATGTATCAAGAACTAGCAATTTTTATAAAATAAAAATCTATGCCATGGACAACACAACATTAAAAGACACCATAACACAACATTTACACACTACGATAGGTTTATATAATGCCATTAAGTTAGTTGCTGCAATTACAATAGAAATCTCTTCAAATGTTGTACGCCATAATATGGCAAATGTGAGATTGATTGTGCGAGTATAATACTTGACCAACTTTATAACCACATTTATACAAATAAAGATATTTCAAATAAAAACGTCTGTTCTCTCCTTATCCCTCACCCTATAACAGAGTAAAATATAAGCTCGTCTTTTATTAACAAAAAAATAGTAAATTGATTGATTTATTAAGATTGTGGAAGTATGGAAAATGTGCTTAAAAGTTATCTGGCATGTTAGGATTTTCGGGAATTTCTTTTGGACCTGAAATGAGGTCAAAATATTCGTATATTCAGAAATTAATAGCCTAGTACAAAAAAAATTATTTTTAAGGGTATAAGCAACAAATTTTTATAAATATTTTTGTAATATTCTAGTTTTTTCGGTAATACATTTATTTTTTAACTTAAGGTTTATTTTACTGAAACAAAACCTTTCCGTTAAAGTTATGGTCACCCTACCTCACATCTTATGACTTCGCGATTTCAACAAAATTTTATTTTTATGTCATCGTAAAAAAATCTTATTGCTTTATGTAATTCTAACCTAGTTTTCTTTGCGGGAATTAAACTGGTAGAACATTTATTTTATCAATTTTAGCCACAACTAAGTCAATATAAAAGTCTAGCAATATTTTCTAGTAGATTTATTTGCACATACTGACGGATATTTGTTTTTATTATAATTAGAATTTCTCAAAATTACAAATAAGGTTTTATTAAAACTTCACAGCTGTTAGATGCATTAAATTAAAACATTGTATTTCCCTAAACTTTATTATGTTTTATCTATTACTAAGTGTCTCATGATTTTGTGCTTTACTTTACGTATTGAAATTTCATTGCACAAATTTTTTCCTTTGTTGGTATTTTGAAGAACTTCTTTATCAGTAACATAATAATTCATTTAGTCAGCCATAAGAAAAGAAAAGCTACTGAATAGGTAATGATAAATTTAAAAAGAACACAAACTAAAAACAATATTCTTTGTATTAAAATTCAAAACTTTTCCACCAGAGAATATTGTTTAGTAGACCAAATATTACTTTGCAATTTTAACTTCCCCAAACTTGTAAACTATGGCAGGTAACAGGTAAACTATATTTAACTAGTTTGTCGAATTCATGTCGAGCGAGGGACGTGAGGGTTTCGGTACGAGGAAATATTGCCCAATAACATACAGGATTATCGTCTCGGGGAATAAGATGGCAAAACAATTCTTTACGGGTCTTTACGGATAGGAATCAATATTGTCATCCGAAAAACCTAATGATACGTAGCTACTTATCTTAATTATAATACGGGTACTCACGATATATATTTTATTTTATACGCCGATATTTCGACCCAGTTACAGGGATCGTGGTCACGGCTAGACTGCGGTGGCGCGGAGAAACTCTTGACAGGTTGACAAACGACGTTGATAATAGTCTTTGACGAATGACGGATGTCAAGAACCGGATGCTGGATGTCGGATGACGTTTGACAACTAATACATCAGTCTGTCTACCTTACGTCTCGATCGTTTTTGAGCTTTGTGAACCATATCACGACACACTAGGGTAAAAGCCGGATACTTGCCTCGTTGGGATACTTGCCCTGGTTTCGAATACACTATGTTAGGGATGTTGGTGACATTAACACTTTACTACAATAAGAAGTGCCCCTCCCGCAGGCTTCAGTGCCATGTAAGCCGTGAGAGTATATGCATTCGTTTTGTCCGTATGAGCAAATATCTTTATTTTTTTATTTTATTTTTATTTATTAACAAAATCCACAGCTCTTAATTTCATAAATTACAGATCATATGAAGAAAATCTTAAAGCCAATTACGGATTTACATTTTTTGTATCGATGCCTATAATAACAAAACGGTCGTCACCAGGTTTATTTCAATACTTAAACTTTAAGTGTGTGTGTGTGTGTGTGTGTGTGTGTGTGTGTGTGTGTGTGTGTGTGTGTGTGTGTGTGTGTGTGCGTGTGCGTGCGTGTGTGTGTATGTGTGGGTGTGAAAAAATATATATATATATACATATCGATATAAGATAATGTATATGTTTGTAATGATAATTTATATACTTTTTATGTTACTATTTTAACTAAGTTTTATGCTACTAATCTATTTAAGTTGCTGGGTAAGTTGAATAACAATTTTGCTTACTTCAGTTTTAAAACATTTTTTGCTGGAATGAAAAATATCAATAGCGTTGAAATTTTTATTGTAACTATTCTGTAATCGGTTAATCAGCGAGTTTTGAGCATATTTACTCCTTGTCTGGGTAACTGCAAATAAAGTTCTCTTCGCATATCTGGTACGTTTATTTGGGACATACAGGCGTACCACTTTTGGGATTAATTCAGGGCAGTCAATATAATGGTTACAGATACCATGTAAAAAACTCATATCAATTAAGCTACGTCTACCTTTAAGTGACATTAGATTATGATACGAACAAGAATTTTCGTAGTTTGGAAAACTACGAGAACATCGATAATTTAGATGTTTTGTAAACTTACACTGTATGTTCTCTAATTTTTGGATGTGAGTTATATAATGTGGATTCCAAATAGGGGAGCAGTATTCAAGAATACTTCGTACATAAGAATAGTACAGAATTTTTAAACAACCTATATCAGAAAAGGGACGACTTACCCGTAATATAAACCCAAGACTTTTGAAAGCTTTGTTTATTATTGCTTCTATATGGTCACAGAAGGATAATTTTGAATCCATCAACACTCCGAGATCCCTAATAGTATTTACTTTACTAAGTGACACGTTATGAATTTTGTAGTTGTAGTTAAAAGGGAGATTTTTTCGTGTAAATGTGACAAGAAAGCATTTACTTAAATTTATACCAATTCGGTTCTTAATATAATAGTGACTGAGTCTGTCTAAGTCGTCCTGTAGCATCATGCAGTCTGTTAGATTTTTTATTTTCATATAAATTTTGGTATCATCCGCGTACATAAGTAAACTTGCGTTTTTAACACAGCTAGTTATGTCGTACAAATAAGAAGCATAGAGTAGAGGACCCAGAATAGAGCCCTGAGGTACGCCAGAGGAAACTTTTATAAAATCAGACCGAGAGCCCCCAACTACTACCGCCTGAGAACGCTTGCTGAGGTATGACTCCATCCATCTCAATAGGTTACCCCGTATGCCTAGCTCGTATAGCTTCCGCAGTAGTATGATGTGGTCTACACGATCAAAGGCTTTTTCAAAGTCCGTGTAGATCACATCAACTTGAGACCCGCCATCCATACCCCTCGATACTTGGTCAACAAAGACACCTAAGTTTGTAGCCGTGGATCTGCCCTGTATAAAACCATGCTGCTCTGTTGGAATTGACATAGCAATGATGGGATATATATGATTATGAACCACTCTTTCGCAAAGCTTACTTAACACGTTCGGTGCGGTAGCGGGTTGATTATATCCGATGGTCATCTTTCCTCCGGTGCGGGGCAAAAATTACTGTTCCAACCGCTGGTGCGGGACAGATATCTTTGGTCTCCGTATGAATACGAATGAGATGGATATTATATTATTATATTCAATACGAGTGTTTTGGAATTGCCTTGTTAAATAGGTAATATAAATACGAAAAAATTACATCGGATTCTTACGACCCGGTGCCGACTGAAAGGAAATTTTTTACGTCTAGTGCGTTTATCGGTTCTTAACGACCCGATGCCCGATGACCCGGTAGCCGCACTAGATTACATGCAAGTTGGACTAGTGAGGCCCCTGTGGTTAGATGAGTTTTTATGCAAATATGAAGAGACAGTTAATGTAACATGAAGCGATTCAGGAAAATGTTGTTAAGTCATGTGACGGGCAAAAACCCAAAAAAAATAGAATAAGCAAATGTTTCCCAAAAAAATAATAACTAGTCCAGCCATGAGTTCTGTTACAAATGAAAATGCTTTTTTTTAAATGAAGTAATGTAATATTAATAAAATTTATACCTACATATTTATTAAAGTCTTAGCAAAAAATAAAAAAAATATTCTATTAGAAATGGCCACCTTTGGCTTTTATACAGGCCTTTAATCTGTTTGGCCACGAATCCATGGATTTACGCACTGTTTTCAAGGGAAATTTCGCCACTGCTTGCTCCAAAGATTTTTTAAGAGACTCAATGTCGCCGTGTCGTTTAGAGCAGGCCATGTCCTCTAAAACTGACCATAATTTGAAGTCTAAAGGGTTGAGGTCTGGGCTAGATGAGGGCCAGTCTTCAGCTCATAAACTCCGGAACATTGATTTCAAGCCAGGCTTGGGTAGTTCGTGCCTTGTGACCAGGTGCAGAATCCTGTTGGAAAGTTCACGGTATATTTTTAAAAAGAGTATTGCTGAGAGGTTTCACAACATGATCCAAGACTGTATCTTGATACACTTTGGCTGAAGTTTTCACTCCTTTTGCACAAAAATGCAGTTTTGTGACTCCTTGATAAGACACGCCCCACCAAACCATCACTGACGCAGGATGATGACCACGTTGTACCTTCCCGACCACTTGAGCAGCTTCTTTAGAACTGTGAGCGTACACTTTATCATTTTGCTTATTGTAGTGTTCTTCAATCGTGAAAATTTTTTCATCGGTAAAGAGGATATTTCTGTGCCTTTAACCTGCGTATCGCGACAGAAGGCGTTTTGATCGATCCACTCTCTTTAATTGTAAAGATTGATTTAGGGCATGTCCTGTATATCGACGATAAGCACCGAGCTTCAGGTCTTGTTTTATAATACGCGACAGAGTCCTAGCGGGAATCTTCATTTCTCGCGATAAGATTTTTTGCTTCCTAATGGGGTTTCGACGAATTCTGGCTTTAACAGCATTAACAGCCTTTGTAGTTCTAACAGCACGCCCCGATCTTTTCTGGTCTTCGACAGACGAAGTGTTGTTGTATCTGTTGATTGTACGATATACGAACATACGGCTGATACCAAGCTTTTGAAGTGTCTGGAATATGACCGACGGCTCCATACACACTTTGTGCAAGGCGATCACTGCAATCCTATTTTCTTTAACACCCCATTCCATATTGTAATTTGATAATGAACACGAAAAAGTATATGAAATGGCGCGAAATCGAAAGAAGTTTTTAAAATAATATACATGTTCCAAATTCAAAATAATTAAAAAGCTGAAAAAAAGAAAAGTTTTTATGTAACAGTATTTATGGCCAGACTAGGTACATAATATCTGATAATGTAATATACTACCCCGTCAAATGGTCACACATTACAAGTACTATGAATTTCAGACATCAACTTCCAGCCACCAGATTTACCCACACCATTAACCAGTATAGCTCATAGTGATTGAATACAAATATTGGTATACAAAATTATTCAACCAGCATTTATTTTATCGCTATCGATGTTTTTTATCATCCACAACACTAAAAATTTATCGACACTTTTACTAACCAGTGCGGATAACGGGTTGTAAAGAACCGACAGATAATCCCTTTCTTTGCAAACAAACCATTCAGTGCATCTACCTACGATTCTAGCCTTTTATTGAGTGTTTATCTGTCAATATATTGCTATAAAAGAATATGCTATAATCATTATACCTATAAAGAAAAGTCCTCCTAAACAGATGCAAGTCAAACGGGTCTTTTCGACCCAGCAACGCACCAGGGCCAACTCGTGCTTCGGATATAATAGACCCCATACCGCACCCATTGAAAGTCATCAAATTTGACTAACGCAGTGAGCGTGTTAAAACATTGAGAATGGAGATTGGTCGATAGTTTTCTATAGATGATTTTAGTCCTTTTTTGTAAATGGGTACAATGTGCGCTTCTTTCCAAACGCATGGAAAATAACCATCCTGAAACAATCTGTTGAATATAGAAGCAATTGGTTTACATAGGGCTTCAGCACATTTTACAAAAAATATCGGCGGAATATTATCACTGCCAGCTCCCTTCGATATATCTACACTTTGCATTAATTTAAGAATGTATTCACTACTCACTTTAATATTGCTGATAGTAAATTGTTTGTTATCATCGATGATTGGGTCAAATAGATACGAATCCACTGGCTTGCTAAAATTCCTTTCGAAAAAATTATTAAATGCCGTGCATATGTCAGTTTGTGTATTTAGTACTATGTTATCATATGTCATTTGTTGAGGGTAGTTACAATTATTTTGCCTTTTGTGTTTTATATAGGACCAGAAGTACTTAGGATCGGATTTAATTGTTTTTTGTGAGTAATTTATATATGAATTGTAGCAGGATGTCTGCATCTCTTTTACTTTTGATCTTAGTTGTGCGAATTGAATGTAATCCATGGGATTATGATATTTTTTCCAATCTTTATGAATTTTAAATTTTTCTTTCAGTAAATTTATCAAGGACCTACTATACCAAATTGGGTAGCTGTATTTGTTAGAAAAGCGAACTAGGGGAACGTACTCTTGAATGCAGCTGTTTATAAATGAGTAAAAAATATTTATTACATCTTCAACACTATTGTCGTAGTCCGTTATGAATGTCCAGTCATGTTCCATTAGCGCTTTAATTATACTATCAAAGTCCGCACGTTTAAATAAATATTTTTCACGTAATTGTGGTTTAAGAGGCGGAATTAAGAGATCAGTAGCAGTTATGAGGAGGGATGGATGGTAAGTATCCTCTTTTACCAATGTAAATTTAGATTTAGTTATTTTTATGGGCGTGTCGGAAAAAACTAAGTCTAAAACGTTGTTACTTTTGTTCAAAATTCTATTATACTGTGTAAGTCCCGAGAATGAGGACTGGGTAATCAAGTTTGCCGCAGAATTCTGAATTTCTATCGATCCCTTTTTTAAAACTTGTGGCTCATTAGAGTCCCAAGCTATGCAGGGCAAATTATAGTCACCGGCAATCAGAAAATGATCGTTCGGATGTTTGTCCCGTATTTGACACATTAAATCTGTGCATTTCTGTATACGTGTCGAGAGAAAAGA
Organism: Thymelicus lineola; assembly: GCA_963932265.1. NCBI lineage: Eukaryota > Metazoa > Arthropoda > Insecta > Lepidoptera > Hesperiidae > Thymelicus > Thymelicus lineola. Next base: position 1,300,476 of record OZ010682.1, on the reverse strand, counting down.
GTCTGGAGGTACGTAGACAACTGCAATATGTAAGTCATTTAACAAACCAAGGGATTGTGCAGGAATCGTAACCCATAAGCATTCCACGTCACTGATTTGCCACTCGGGTCTCATACGAGCGTGTAAACGTGGAGCGCACAAAATCATAACACCGCCTCCCAGCGATGCCCGGTCTTTACGGAATATAACAAACTTATTATCACTTAACTCTGCATCTAGTATGCCCTCACACAGCCATGTCTCAGTTACCAGTACAATATCACAGTCCAGTAGTAATAAATTATTGTAGAATTGATCAGTCTTCGTCCTCAATCCACGGGTATTTTGATAATAGAATTTTAAATTATCCAAGGTGTCATCCATTTTTAAATGAAGTGGGATTATAACGCCGATATAGACTCGTATTCTGATTTATAACATATTTGAACTTATTTATTATGATTATGAAACGATAATAGCTATGATATTTAACAAATCCATTGGCAAACTCAAAAATCAAATAACTGACATAGATCTTTAAAGACTCATTCAACGTGATTACCAAATAGAATAGGACTAGTAGGTTATGTTTGTATAGAAGGGTTAAATAAAAATCATTAGCAGTAGCTGTATAATATTGGGAATATTTATCATCATACTGTAGCTTTATAACAATTATGTATTTATTATGCAATAAAAAAGTGTATATAAGATTGAAGAATACATATACTATACAATATATACATGTTTTATACGATGTATGCATATAAAATTTATTATAGAAAAGTGTGTTAGGTGTTGATATTTGTTTGTGCTTGATTGCACTGAACATGTTATACGGGAGTATTGTTTGATTATGAAGTTTATGTAATATACTGTGTAAATAAATATTGTTGTAGATTGAACTTAAATTTGTTGGAAGTGTCGATATTTGTATACACAAGTTTGTATAACACTGGTTACTCTGAAATGTTAACAAAATAACAATTTGATATTTGTTGGGAAGGTAAAAATTAATACATGACGTAACTTTGCAAGAATCACATAACGAATGATAGATAATCAAACAACACCTTATATTATTTTTACGAGATCCTGCATTGAAATAATGGGAATTGGAGGAGATAAGTCGTTTTTTCTCACAAAAATTCGACAGTTTTTTGTCCAGATATATTTGTAATTTATCTCTTTGGCCTTCTGCTTACAAGAACTTAGTAGCATTTTATTTTCTTTGGTTAAATGTTCGTTTACGAATATTTTATTATTAATATCGCCTCCAATTCCCACATCGCGGGTACATAAGTTACGATATTTACGCGCTGCAGCTACAATCTCGTCTTTGACAGCGCGCTGTCGCAGGCGAACAATAATAGGGCGCGCACGCACGGCACTAGCAACTCGCCGTGGTTGTACACGGTGCGCAAACTCCAAGTCGGACGCTTCAATATGGACTCCAATATGTTGTGAGATTTTTTGAACAATAGCAGCTGTGTTTTCGTCCTTACTTTCAGGAACGCCGGTGATCTCCACATTTTGTAATCGGACCCATTGCTGTTGCTTCATGTTCTCGTCTTCGAGCATTTTGACACGGGCAGTTAAAGAACACAAGTTTTCCTTGAGAGTATTGTTCTCTTCTTTGACATTCTTCAGCTCCAAATTAGTGGTACTTAAAAGCTTTTTCAGGTCCTCATATTGGTCGCTGATGAATTTGATCGTTTCTTGGAACCCCGCACATTGATTGGTGATGGCTGCAAGTTGAACAGAAATAGTTTTCGAAATTGCCGCTTCTATCATGGTCTGAGTTTCCTTTATCATTTCACACTTCCAGATTTCTCTAAATTTATCCTCTGTGATATGGCCAGTGCAGGTTTTTCGAAACGTTATATTACTGTCCTGTGGCTGGTTCTCGATTTCATGACCTTCGTCCGTTGTAGAGCAAGAAACAGCTCGAACTGGGGTATTAGTGTTATCGCGTTTTGGTAACTTGCTTTTACACTCAGCGCATTTCCATTTGAGTTTTGCATCTTGACTTAATTTCTTATAACGCTTCGGTGATAGACTAGCACAGGGCAAATCATATTTACTTTTGCATTCTTGACAAACCATAAATTCCCTGGTAGGTATTGGGGAATTGCAGCCGACGCATGTGTTCCTTTCCATTGTATAGATGGTTCAACAGTGAACACTATGAACATCCGATGACAAGCGGAGTATGTAGGTGGCCTAATATGCAGCGCAGCTAGAAGATGACTCACTATACGGAGCGCAAGCGCACTGTCGGTACTCGCTATATTCTATTTATTTATTATTTATTTATTTATTTAATTCACAGGCTCAACTAACATTACAGGCATCCCCAATTCGTTAGTGTGCCTAATTATGTTTAAATTTACATTACAATTTAAAAAAAAGTAGGTGCATTCAGTCAGCAATCCTTAAATAAAATATTCATCATTAAAATCCATAAAAATAACAAGTGCATTAAAATAATAATCATATACTTAACTCATTCATAACAATGTCAGAACCTCTTAAAATAATAACTCAATGTCAATCAATTAAAATAGCAATCGCAATAATAATACAATAATAGAATAAACAATATAATATAACAAAAATAAAAATAAAAATTCTCATTCATAATGTCAAAATAAAATCAAATTAAAAAACCTTAGTTCAATGTCAACTAATAAATTTATAAAATAGTATCGTCACAATCACAACATATTCGAGTAATTAGATGCAACACTCTGATGTATTGTTACAAACACTTCGTTTTAGATTTTAGTTTTGTTTCTAATTACTTGCACACTAGTTGGATTACTTTATATTTGATACGTTCAAAATTGCTGTACACTGGGCTTTGTAATTGTATATGACACAAGGAAAACACTTAAGTTTAACCACTGTTTTACTGAGTTTTATTGTAGACGCAATGCACAACGATGTTTACTTGGTGACGGCCGCGCGTGAACTGATCTTCCAAGACGAAACTTTGACGGGCGACGAAATTATTTTGGTATGTAATTTCTATTGAATATTTTTAATACTGCTTGGGTTTTAGTCGACTTCTTGTTTCTATGAATGCATTATAGTTTAAATTATGGTATGTATTACGTTTTACTGTTGATTTCTTACTATTTACTTAAAAAATGTAAAGGGCAAGTATCCGTATCAAAAAGGATAGTCGCCCCATTTACTTTTGCGGAGAGTCGCCTTTTGAACAACCATCTGCAAAAGTAATAATATAACTATAAATGATTTAACCAGCTAGACAAATATTTTTTTTGATGTTGTCTCCAACTTATGGGCTCTCTCGCCCAGCGCTACTGCAGGTACATAGTGTACCTGCCGAATGAGGGGTCCAGAGTGCGAATCCCATTTGAGGCAGACGTTATTTGTTATGTCTACTGTGTATGCCCACCTATCTTCCTATCCTAATCCTAGCATTTATTATTATTGCTCTAACCTATTTTAATAAATACCTACTTAGGTAAGTTTTTCATGCGTTCATTCTAGGTATCTAACCAAAATGCCATGCAAGTATAAGTGTAAATTAGGCGTGATGCTGCGCCATATTACCTGGTCACAAGATAGTTTAGCATTAGCATTCGAAGAATTAAAAAAATAAAAAGGAATCAACGAACCAGTTCTGAGGATCTTCCGCCTTGTTCCAAAGTTAACATGCAAAAGAAATCGGCATATATTTCAGATCTTTTTTATAAATGGCTGACTGAACATTTTATTCCAACATTATTACAACAACCGAAATGTTGAAAAGTGAAAAGCCTAGCATCTGGTGTAAAATTATGCTACTGCCTTTGTTTGCCATATTGTTCTCTTTGTGATAAATAATAGTAATTTTACTCATAACTTACGTAACTTTTAAGTTTCCAGGCTATTTTTGTTTTATTTTTATAGTTTAAAATGAGAAAACAACAACAAATATTATATTGTAATTTTTACTTAATAAAGGATCTCAGTAAATAAAAAGACCAATTACTTAAATTGATTCTTTCTGTCTAAAAAAATCATATTGAGGCCTCTATCCTTGCACGAGGCAAGTATCCTCCGAAGCATTTTTAACGTTAGGCTAGTATCCGCTACAGTAGGCAAGTATCCCCTTTTTGAGAGGTCAAATAAAACATGATTTACGAAAGATATTAAAAGATAAAGGACCTATGTTTTGATATACGTATTGCATTATGCTTAGTAATTACATATTTTCATATAATAGAGCTTATTTGAAAAGTGGGGCATCTATCCGGCTTTTACCCTACACTGATTACATCTTGCCGCACAACACTCTACACTTTTCGAGATTTACATAAACTAACCACTGGATTCCACGTCGGTGCCAATTTAAAACCGTCCTCCCTATTAAAATTTTTGGGGTGTTTTTTGATTTCTATGGCTTCACGCACTAGCCGTGGTATGTGGTGGCGTTCCGTGGCAATCACCTGAGGGTTGTGAAGCTCGATCCAATGGTTAGTCCCCGATTCGAGAAGATGTTCTGCAACAGCTGATTTATTCCCGTCGTTCTTTTTGACTGCTGCGATGTGTTCTTTAATGCGCTGCGATATCGATCGTTTTGTTTGTCCGATGTAGCTGTTTCCGCAACTGCAGTCAATTTTATACACCCCTGGGCACTGATAAGGAGTTCTATCCTTGGGTGAACGTAAAAAGGCGGCGACTTTCTTGTAAGGCGTAAAAATTGATCTTATGGCGTATTTTCTATTTAAAATCCTGCCTATTTTATCCGTAACCCCTTTAACATAGGGAAAAAATGCTGGCAGACGATCAACTGTACTGGTGTGTTGGTGTTTCTTACCATGTGCCGGTTTCCTTAATTTTGGTGTGTGACCGTTGCAACGCAATACATTACTTACATGTTGTAATTCTTGCGTCACATGTTCATCATCACATATGTCATAGGCTCGGTTAGTAAGCGATGTCGCAACCGAAGCTAGATGTTTTGGATGATGATGTGATGTGCCGTGTAAGTATCTATCAGTATGAGTCGGCTTTCTGTACACTGTGTGACTCAATGTACCGTCCCGGCGCCTGCCTACTGCAACGTCCAAGAATGCTAGGCTACCGTTGTTTTCCATTTCGTACGTGAACTTGATGTTATTATGTACGGAGTTTAAATGCGTCAAATAAGTTTTTATTTCCTCCGGTCCCCCTTTTACTATTATATAGCGAAAACATCATCTACGTATCTTTTCCAAACTACGATTATATCTGGCCCGGTAGTGATGGCCTTCTCTTCAAAATATTCCATCCAGATATTTGCAACTACCGGAGCGACGGGACTGCCCATTGCGACACCGTCCGTTTGAAGAAAATAATTGCCATTATATAGAAAATAATTAGACCGGAGGCAGTGTTCTAATAACTTGACGTACTCCGTAGAGATATTATTAACTTGAGGAATATTACCAACCACATTCAGACATTCCGCTATTGGAACTTTTGTAAACAATGACTCGACGTCGAAACTTACCATCGTTTGTGTGTCTCACGTTTTATATCGCTTAAAATCCGTACGAAATGTCGGGAATCTTTCACGTATGACGTTGTTCTACCTACTAATGGTTGCAATACTCCGGCTACATGTTTGGCGAGTTCATATGTCGGTGAGTCAATTTGACTTACAATGGGTCTTAACGGAACGCCTTGTTTATGTACCTTAGGCAGCCCATACAACTTAGGTGACTGTAGTACACGGGGTCTAAGTAAGTACCTATACGTGTCTTCTCCTATAGCCTCTTGACATTCTTGTATTATTTTTGTTGTTTGTCGCGTCACCCTAGCAGTCGGGTCGTAACTAACTTGCTTGTACGTAGTTGTATCCGACAAAAGGTTAGTAATTTTGTTGTTATAATCTGTGACATTTAACACAACGGTTGCATTTCCCTTATCCGCTTTTAAAATTAAAATGTTGTTATTCTCGCGTAGGTTTTTTAAAGCCAAGCGCTCTTCCGATGTAACATTGGATACGGGCGGGTTTGCATGCCTAAGAACAACCGATACATCTTGCCTAAGCGCCTCCGCGTCATTCGGTGGCAATTTATTCCGGGCAATGATTTCCTCAACGTTTCCAATGATCTTTTCATAAGGAATATGTTTAGATGCAGGTGCGAAATTCAACCCTTTGTCTAATACACTCAAGGCACCGGTAGATAACACTTCGTCCGACCGTAGCTACTTAAGCGACGGCTACATTTAATTTGTGCACTTTGCCGTATCATCGTATCATCGTGACCATTCGTTGTCACGAAGGATTCAGGACCTAGGTGTGAGAAGTCTTAGTATCATAGTATACGTATAACAAATATAAAGTTTATAATAGGTATTAGAGGTCACTGTAAGAAGCATGCATCAATGTTTTATTAAACGGTTTTATTTAGCTCATCCTGTTTGTATGGGTCAAATCTTGCAAGATTAATTAGAACTACTAATTAATTAGACCTGTAATTTTTTAAACTATTCAGTTGTTGTATTTTACTTCCAAGTTCCTATGATATTATTATAATATTATATTCCGAAAATGGTCGACCTCACATTCAATGTTTTCTGTGTTTTCGCATAGTCAGAGAGCCAGTAATAATGCACTGTATTACGCCTCCTTTTTGGCTATGTCCATGGGCCGTGATGACCAGCTGTGACAATCCCGATGGCTCTTATGCTCGTTTCTCTTCTATTTCCATAAAAAGGAATGTCCACGTCAAAGGCAATAATTAAGAAAGAAGTTTTCCTACTTACAAATAAGACTAAAAATTAAATACAAGCATTTAGGGAGTACTGACTGAACTGGAAATTAAAAGTAAAAGAATAGACGTAGACAAACAATGAATTGTTCATTCTATAGAGTAAACTTAAATCGCTGATGGAAGTGCGATCATTGTAAAACATTTGTATTGTGCAAAATCTGAATGTAATAAAAAGTCTTGCTAATACGTGAATTTGCTTCGCTTATCGTTTTTATCAATCTGTAAATACGAGAATATTATAAGCACACTGACTTTATTATTACTATTATATCGTCATGTCTTATGCTCCTAATCAAATCAAAATATTTTAAGGCTAAAAAATGTACACGACACGTAAGACGACACCATAAGATCACTGTGAAATTAACTGTCTAATCTTAAAAGGAATCGAACCTTAGACTTTTTGTTTAGCTTGTAGTTGCTTCAAAGCTTAGCAAACAATATCTAAATAAGAGTCGTCCAGGATATCTTTTCTTTAAGGATTTTCGTTACAATTGAAGCAAACAAAAGAGGCACAATAAATAAGGAAAAGAAGTTTTCTTTTATTTATGATCTTTATTGTTGCCTGAACTTTACTTAGGTTGAAATATAAACTACCTAAACAAACGTGACTTTTATTAAAGACTTATTTAAGTAAATAATTCAAAGTATGACAAACGTTTTTATGGAATGTGAAAAGTTTCGGAGTGGAAATACTGTTTTACCTGAGATGAACTTGCGTACCTAATGATTTTACAGATTATTTAAAATATTTTTAGCTTTTTTAATTTAAACTCTGTTGTTAAATAGCTGTATTGATTTTTAAATTCCCTTTGTTAGTCCAAAGCTTTGACTATTTCTAATAAACATTGTTAGCAGCAGTCAAACGAATTACCAATTTAGAAGTTATAAATAGCAGTCTTACAATAGGTGAAATTTAGTTTGCGTAAATTATTTGAATACCGTCAAAACTTTCCATTCAAAACCTTTGTAAATTATTTCTATATTTCATCGTTAATATATTTTTTAATGCTAAAGACGGGCAAAGAGGCGTACGGCACACTTAATGGTAAATAGTCACCATCGCCTATGGACAATTGCAGCATCAAGAGAGCTGCAAGTGCGTTGCCGGCCCTGAAGGATACGATAAACACATCTTAAAGAACCCCATCATAGCGCCCAAGGAATGCCTCAGAGGGAAGTTTGTTCCAAAGCTCGCAAGTTCGTGGCAGGAAGGACCGCGAGAAGGGAGCGGTTGACGACAGTCACGAGTCGAAGTGATGGGGCTGGAACCGTAACCTTTTGCGGGTGGTGTGATAAAGGAAGGTGGATGGGGGCACCAGGTCGAAAAGTTCTTCGGAACATTCACCATAGTAGAGGACACAATGGGAGCTTATGTCTCTCCGAAGACTTAAGTCCTCCCTTAAGTAAATTACTTCTTTATAAAATCGGTGTATACAATTTTGAATTCTAAACTGTAAATGTCGTTTGTTGGTTACCCAAGTATATTATTGTATTTATTTGTATCTTAAATAAGTGAATACTGATCAGTAAGGAATATCGCCGTAACGAGAGTACACAGTTTGACTAATGCCGACTCAAAATTTTGAAGTGAAACTTCTTTAGAATTGTTAGTGATTTGAAACCGGATGCAACGACAGGTAAGATAATATAACCGCTAATTTCATCATTCAATTTAACTTGTTCGTAGCTCAATGGTCAGGACGTAGATACACAATACCTGATGCGCAGGTTCGCGTCTCACAATATTTCTTTTTTTTTAGTTTTATTTTTTTTTAGTTTTATTTTTTTTAGTTTTATTTTTATACTGTTTTTAAATACTTTCAAATGCTCTTTTAAATATTTTCAAAGAATTTATCAACAAAAAATAAGAATTTCATTCTTTCATTCTGTGGATCGACCAGCCGATTATACAGACAGTAAAAATGCTAAGTTGTATTCATAGATGGCGTGAGGAGTAAGATAGAACATTCGTTTTATTGCTAGATAGATTTTTAAAAAGTGCTAAGTTGTATTCATAGATGGCGCTTCGATTTATTGCTTTAAGATTCAATTTATTGCTTTTTCATATCATTATCTTGAAACCAAAATTTTGGAAAGTTTCACTTCTACCACGTGTGAATTGCACACATTTTCTTTTTTTATTTACTGTTTATCTAGGATCTTAATTCTTAATACTAAATGGTTTATTTTATTTTATGGTTGTTAGTTTTTTTCGTTGGTTTAATTTTTGTTAAAAAGTAATTATCAACGATACCCTATTATGGGTATGCACCGAAAAAATTACCTGTAGGGAAATTACTCTTAAAAAATATTTTTCATAATTTTATTCCACGATTTTGGAGTTTTAATAAATATGTAGTTATATCCATGCCAAATTACAGCTTTCTAACACTAAGGTCTCGGCGCTATGCCTCGGACAGACGGACGGACATGACAAAACTATAAGGGTTCCGATTTTACTTTGGAACCCTAATAAAACCATTTGGAAGACTCGACGGACTTCTTGAAAGAAAAGATTTTTAAACAAAAAATAAGATTTATCCTGGAAAGAAAAATATATCATTGAAATAAATGTAAATTTAGCGAAAGCGGAAAAACTTGTTGATTGTAGTTCAAATTCGAAAGAATTTTATTCAAAATATTATCATAAAAACTTCTCTACTAAACATTTTTGCTTTGTAAGAAACTGAGTGAAGTATCCAAAGAAGTTTATTTTATGATACCACTGGTTTGTTTTAATGATAGATAAACTAAGAATCTTGTATCAATAAGTATTAATAAATAAGAGTTGCTTCGGTAATAAACAGTATGGGCTTGATACAGGTACATGATATAGAAATTTCACATATATTAATCTATACTACTTAATAATATAAAGAGGAAATATTTGATTGTTTGTTTGCATTGAATAGGCTCCAAAACTACCGAATCCATTTGAAAAATTTCTTTCACTGTTGGAAAGTTACACTATCCCTGGGTAACATAGGCTATATTATATATATATTTTTCTATTTTTCCCGAAACAAAGCGAGGGCGATTTCCTAGTTTATAATATTGTTGACGTGACGTTTGTTGACGTGAAGTGAGGTGGACACTCAAATAGAAAAAATTGGTTTTACATGTCCTCCAGATTTAAAAATGTTTTATATTAATTTTACAAAAACATTGCTATTTATCAAATATTATGATTTATCGTTAAGTGCTAGGAACTGAAATTGAATAGGAAGTTAAAATTTAATTATGCTTTATTTATTTACTATTATATTATAATTATTTCAGTTGGTCATGAAAATGATAATGGAATGCAGTTTTCAACAAAGTGAAGTGTAGGAATTAGAACCAGATTACTTTTTTTATTTTACTTTTTCTGGTTCTTATTAATCGGGCTCTGAAATATGGACATGAATTTTATATTTTACAAAATAAGGCCTTTTATTTGATACCCAACAGGGATTTTTGAAGTAAAAACTTCTTTAGGCGCGTTGGGTATTTTTGAGATGGGATGAAATCATACAGTTCGCGACCGGTCAGATTTTAATCGACACCTACCTGTCGCGCCATCTCTGAGAGAAATACAGAATTATAGTTACTTAATTTACAGCTCGTATAAATATCAAGATTGTTGTTTACATATACTTTACGAGATCGCGTTGGCAGCCATTTACTAGAAAATGTTATGAATAAAAAACACTTAATTTCAAAATATTTCGTGCACAATAAAATATTTCTTGACGAGTTCACTTCTGTCGGCACTCCCGGAATGCCTTTTTCTTTTTTTTATTTATTTAGTTACGTCATTTATACTAACGTAATATGGCATATTAGCAACATGGATGATCAAGACGCTTCTGACCATACCTCTGACGTCAAATTAATATACTATTTAGGGTAAAATGGCTAAAATACCTCTTAGAATTGAGGTTTGAAACGCTTTGGAGGTTCAGATGACAAGGTTATCACAACATCTAGCTTAAGAAAGAGTACATGTAAAAATATTTTTCAGGTATAACCTAGAAGACCCTAAATGCTCGTGGAACATATCTTCCGCTCTATTTAGTTTGTTCGTCGCTTAAAAATAAATGGCGTGTGGTGTAGCGTTATCCTAATTGTCCCAAGCGACCCAATGGGGCTCGCTCCACTGCCCGACCGAGGTAACAAAGAAAAATTTCGAGGTGATTAAGCCTATACGTTATCAAGAATTCCTGAGTCATCTGTTTACGGAACAACCGCCCCTATTATACCGACGTCCCATGCTTCTTCTCAGTTGCATTTGAAAGTATGTTTATTTAATACTAACTTTATCCCGCCTCTGAGACCCTGCCACGCTTCGCTGTGGCTTAAAATTTCCATAGGAACGGTTGCCATAGCAACGTAAGTTTTCAAATTACAAGTTATTTCAAAATGCTTGAAAGGTCGTTGAACCTAGTTGGCATACCTACAAGTACCTCGATTCGGCAACGAGGGATAAAACTTTTGTCAGTCGACGGAGTAAGTGATTACAATCAAAAATTATTCAATGATGAAATGTCGTAAGGGATATTCTTACTTTCTATGATACTGTTATGTCTTTAGTGACACTTGCAAGGTTAAGGCTTCCCGCCCACGTCAGACTTTTTGTAGGACCGATAATCGGGCCGATTTTTCCTCCGATTCTTATGACCGATTTTGTGGCCGACTGTCGGTGAGTCGGTGAGAACGCATACATTTCCGAACGTTCCATTTTTCACTGATATCGGTCGGAATGCACCGATTTTACTTCTGACCGACTTTTTGTACGACGTGTGCGTTGCACCATTGCTATCACTATGTTCTATTTTTCTCCTACAAAAAATCGGTCACCGATTATCGGACGTGGGCGGGAAGCCTAAAACGAATCGATTGAAGTAAGAATCATCAAAATCGGTCGACACGTTTGGTCTCTACAGTGTACAACGCCACATAGGAACAAACACATAGACTGATAAACACATTACACTCCCTTGCGTCGCAGTCGCGAACATACAAGCGAACCTCTCCTTTTTTTAAAACCATATAATGTAAAAATCACAAGTATTAAAACCACAACATGTAAAAATCGCAAGTAAATTTGTCAACTACTTTCCAACTTTCCAAGTTTAGCTGCCACAAATATAGCGAAGTAAAATTTTTATATACCTACATTCTCGATACTTATTGATGTGGTGCATTATTAAGGTTCATTCGCAATTTAAAATGCGAATTAAATTAAATTCAGTACTCGAAATTACGAGTAACAGTCGTCGGAAATTTAATTGAAACTAAATTAAGTCATTAAGTTTTAATTAAATACTGGATTGATATGGGAATTATATTTTCAATTACGATTCCATTACGACTACATTAATGATTCCTATTATTAAAATATGACAAATTTAATATGAGAAAACTATAAGGAGCCAATTTTACTTTGAAACCCTAATGAGGGCGTACCTATACTGTAGGTATAATAATTTTACATTATTCTATAATATCTTAACCAAAGCGATATATTGTGTCCCAGAGACATCGTATTGCTTCGTTGATTCATTGGCAATAGTTTGTTGGTGCCAAATCAATTTGCAGTAAGTTTTTTTCACGAGCCAATATCGTAGCCCCATAAATCTAGGACAGTATCGAGTAGCGCCGGCGACGGGGATGGTCGTTTCCATATTTACAAGTATATCTTGACACATACAGTACAAAACAACACAAATATTCTTTATTGCATAGCAAGGAAACATTTTAATTTTGATTTAGATAAGGAGACTACAGACAAACGAGTAGATGCGTTACGTTGTGGGAAGTAGTAAACATCTCCCATGCACGTTACTCATTCTATTAACACACACGAACTCGAACATTAAATATCACTGATGCAGTGCTGGGCAAAAAACCGATAACATATCTACATATACTCGTATGACTCGCATTATACTCGTATTATGTATATGAAAATAAAAATTGCATGTGTCAGCTCCGACGCACAACTGGAGTTTAACGCCATCTAGTTAGCAATCGTCAAATCAGTAACAACGCCATTTAGTTTGCGATCATCAAACATTAACAATGCCATCTAGTTTGCGATTGTTAAATCAGTAACGATCTTATTATTAAATATCGTTAGATGGCGGTGTTACTGGTCAGTAACAACGCTATCTAGATTCTGTGTTACGAATTACAAAACTAACGCATAAGGCACCTAATGTAATGCAGAAAGTTTGATTTTATTTACTATAAAGTTTCATACCCCGGGCATGAAAATCGATTCTAAATTAGTTAAACCCCAAAAAATAAAAAATGTTATGTAAATATGTAAATCTTACATTCTTACCGCAAGTATTAGTCACAGGAATTATACGCAAAATGGACAGAAACCTTTGATATATTCAAAGTCCCCGACGCCAAGTTTGCTTTTAAAGCCCGTGGGAGATAAACGGGATATAAGTTTTTATATAAATTTAGCACCCTTCATTGAGCTGGCAAGAACCCAGGAAGAAGTATTTCAGAAAATATTTCATCTTTGGAACAATTTTTAATTGAAAATTTTGCTCATTATTTTCGGTGGTTGAAAGGTTTAAGTAACATTCTTTTGTTATAAGAGACCGCATAAAGTTGTTATCGACTCATAACTGCGACCCATAGTAACGAACTCCGAAAAAGGCTAGTTAGGATGCAATACTTATTCTCTTTTAAAATATACGTAGATAGCCGGTCAACTAGTTACAGCGATCTCCCAAAGGGACTAGTTAGAATGTACAATTCTCTTAAAAAATAGATGGCTGATGTACTGGCTTCGATCAAAAATAAGTTAAACACGATACCTAACCTACCATACGATATAAAATTCCGGCTTTGGAGAAAGTCGGTGTGACTTTTTTATTACCAGCACTGAACCTAGGGATGCTTTTGAAATCGAGATTTCTCGCAGAAGATTAATGTAAGAGCTGTTTATTTTAATAAGTCTGTTCAAAAATTCAAAATCATTTATTTATACAAATATCACTAATACACCTTATTTTTTATTTATTTACCCTTTATAGCATTATATAATGGGCGAACTTAATGCCTAATGGCACATCATTTGTAATGCACGTAACTTTTTATATTTTCAGCATTTCTGTATCTACTAGTTTATTTTTAGACCACAGAATAGTGAAAAATAATTTTGTTATTTATTTAAATAGGCGATCATATCCCGCATGTAAATCATTAACAGCAAATTCATTTCCGCTGCATTGCCAGCCAAAAAGAATCGGGAGTGTCAAATTCGTTATCAGATATTTATTACACTCATAAAGTAAGTAAAAAAATTCAAAGGAATTTTTCAGAAAGCCAACGGCTATGTCCACAAAGGTGTTGCCACTTGGCTGCCAACCAACGGCAAGTGTTTCAGATATCGCAGCCATATTTATTTAAGGTTATGGCAACGACTTCAACTTGTTTGCTACTGAGAGCGGAGATTGTGAGCGAGAAACAATATGAGTTTTTCTTGGATTAGATAAGATTCAACTGAAGTGCTGACAGTGTTTTAGAACATTTTCATAAAATAAACAAAAATGATACAGACTGTCTTGAATTCGAATTAGCATGGAACAGGGAGGAGAACCTTAAAGAAAAAAAAATCCTACGTAATTTGTCAATTGAAAAAAGGGTTACATTGTTTTCAAACTTAAACACACTGTTATTTTTAAATGCACTTCATGTAAAAAGGGTTAGTAACTAAGACGAGTATTACAGTGCTTTCTATTAGGCTAAGCGACAGGTATGCACCGATAACTACTAAGACTGAAGACTACAAGAACTCCGAAGCACAGAAGCGCTTATAAAATGAAGTCTCTGTAAGTTATTCGTGCAAGGCCTATAAGTCACTCATTTCTAAGGACTGTATTAAATAAATAAACTTCTTAAATCATGTACTCTTAATTCATATTATGTTTTTGTTTGCGCCAAAATTCCGCAAAAATTCTGCAAGGACTGCGTGGCAAACGTACGTACTTCAAGCATTCATAATTCGTTCTTGCCGTCCCTCCTTATTTGGCAAACATTATTTTTATTGGATTCATTCAACCTAATACTGCATTTGGCATCAATGTCGATGCAAAACAATAGAAATCATAATTAATCACATCGCGTCACCGGTCCCGCGAGGATAATTACGTGTGAGATGTAATGTACAAATATGAGAACTGAAAAGTGAATCAATAATGTTTTATTAAACGTTTTTATTTAGTTTACTCTGTTTATGTGTGTTAAAGCTTCCATTTTTTTCGTTGAAAGCTGTTGCTTGTCATGTGAATTTATTTGAATTTGAGCGAGATCTGACGAGTAGTTTTTGAGTTATGCCTAATTTTGAAGTCGGTTATTTTTTGTCAATATCCGTACCAAGATTGACAAAGTATAAAACCGTGTATTTAGGTAATAAACTATTTACTTGTTTTAGGTACTTTTCCATTGAAGGATGGAACCTTTAAACTCTAACCTCCATAGTCCATGTTTCCCCAAAACCTAATTTGTTTTGTCAAATCGAACTGATTCTTCAAAACAATTCGACACCACATTTCGACACAACAATTCCACTGAGAAATGAACAATTAATGTTAATTGCCATTTAATTATAAGATACATCGTAATTTATATTTCATAGTGGGTTACTTAACTTTACATCAGGGAACAATTCGTTGTTTGCGTTGTTTATCGTGGCTTTCAACAACATTTTGAGATAATTAGTGAGTTTAATAGCTCTGGCCCGAACAACTACCTACTTATTCAAAGCTAGTGTTAAACACAAAACAAAGGATTATTTTAAAAATATTTTTTTAAAAAGCTTTTACACATTAAATAAAAATAAAGATATGAAGTGAATTAATCACGTGAAGATATTCGAAAGTAGAGCTTGTTGAGCTTTGATGACCTGTGTGGCGCAATGGTTATCACCCTGCCGGATCGCCGCGCCATGGGTCCTTGGTTCGATTCCCATCAAGGCGGAAATTTGAATGATGAGTTTGAATTTCTGTTATCGGTCTGGGTGTGTGTGTCCTTGTCCTGTGTGTTGTCCATGGCACCCACATCACAAGGAATCCTAGCGTGGGACTATGAGTGTGAAGCGTTATTTATACTCGTAAATGGCATTTAACACTAACATGGCTTGTAACAGCGTATCCTGGTATCATCTTAAAAATAATAGTTAAAAAACTAAAAAACACGCTCTAATAGAAAATCCGATTAATAAATAGGAAATAAAGTTTGATAAATTTGAATTAAGAATAGTGGAAATAAGAAAAAAATATTTTATTGTAAAAAAGCGTGGGGTGCATGGTGTCATCGGCAGTGAATTTGATATCCAAAAACTAAGGAAACGCTTTTCAACATTAGCCTAATGGCGCTGTTTTAGGGTTAAAGAATAGAATTTGCTACGGCTCCAGGGTTGCAGCCGTAGGCCGTCGATTTTGTGATTGTTTGGTTTGGTTATCCTATTAGGTTTACCTACCTCTTCGATGCATCGAATAAAAAACATCGATGCTTACTCGATGTTGATGTATTAAAAAAACATCGAATTGAATCGATGTTTCCATACTTTACATCGAGTGTTTTTAATACATCTATGTATATCGAGCATCCCTAGCAGCACTCACAGACATAGATAGGCAGTACCCATATCAAATTTTTATCTCTGTTTATTAAAAGGAAGTTGTTACAGTTCAACTTGCAAGATTTGACCCATACTAACTATGTAACATGGCAGCTATAGCTTATTATTTATTGAATAAATAAATTATATCCGATGCTAATATCTATTCCATCCGCAACAGTGACATGTAAATCTCTTTTGAGTGATTTTATCTTTATAACTGCGGACAGTGGAATGTAGGGTGTGAACAATTATTTTAATTTACAATATTTGTATTTATTCTGCTGGGAATATACGTCAACAATCCAACAATCAGCACTGGAGCAGCGTGGT
Organism: Thymelicus lineola; assembly: GCA_963932265.1. NCBI lineage: Eukaryota > Metazoa > Arthropoda > Insecta > Lepidoptera > Hesperiidae > Thymelicus > Thymelicus lineola. The sequence goes on along the minus strand of OZ010682.1, from coordinate 1,283,760 downwards.
GGAGTATGCTCTAGGCCTCCTCAAGAGGAGAGACCCGTGCCCAGTAGTGGGCCATTAATGGGTTGAAGCCATACGTCAACAAACGTCACTCCTTCGCAGATAATCAAGAAACCCCTCGTTCAGCCTATTATTTTCCCATAAACTGAACTCAAAACATTACCATCGGCCCAGCTAAGCATAACGAGATCATCTATTTCCAAGTGTGCTACATCAATGACAAAAGTCCAGTTTAAATTTAATTTAGTGCAACCATTAGGTTCAGAAGCGGAGAATTGCTGCCATTATTTGTATAAGGCGCTATTAATAGCGACAGGACCGTGTCGTTCATTAGACAACCAAAAAGCAAAGCTTGACATATTGTTGCAAAAGCTACTAGAACTGCGTCTGCATTTAACAGTGGTTGTATGGAAAACACTGCAATATTGTGTTATTGAGCACTAGCTGGGCCCGCGACTTTGTTTGAGTCGGAATTCTTCTCGCGTAAATAGCGATGGGAAAATAGAAAGCAGGCTATGAAAACAAGGTTATATTGAAAAAAAGGAAAAACGGGAGAATAATAAAAGGAAAAACTAGCTCTCAAGTATCCAGCCAGAACACGACGAGTCCTTTGGCAGATGACTCAACCAAGGATATAATGATACCAATAAAAATATTAATTAATCAAGTATATTATGACCTCATAATAATCCTCACGCAGAACCCCACCGGCACGGCTTCTGGCACCTCTCACGACACCCTAGTTATCCTGGTTTAAATAACTGAATGTCACATTGCATGTGCCAGGTTTATAAAAGTTGTTTTATGATTGCCTACAAAATAAAAACCATCACATGGGAATTTTGAAAATAAATGTTATAAAGGAAATCTGTGCAAAATTCCAGCTTTCTAGCTCAAAGAGTTGGGACTGGCGTTGATATGTCGGGCAGTCTTTATGAATATACAAAGATAACCCACCCTCGACTTACTCCAAAATACAATATTGTTACAAGAGTTACATAGTTCATCTATACTAATATTATAAAGAGGAAAAATTTGATTGTTTGCATTGAATAGGCTCCGAAACTACTGAACCGATTAGAAAAATTCTTTCACTGTTGGGAAACTACACTATCGCCGGGTGACATAGGCTATATTATATTTTCAAAAAAATTAGGGATCCTTAATAAAACTTCAATAATGTAACACAAGGTGTAAAAAATACGAAAACCGAAGCAAAGCGAGGGCGGTTACTCGTAAAATATAAATTATCCCAGAATAAAAGCATTGTGAATAGTTTTCGTCAGGCGTTTTATGTAAAGGCACTTTTAAGTCTTTTAGGTATCTTTTTTTAGTTAATTGAACTTCTATAACAACTTGCAAAGAAACTTTTCGGTTTATTAATAGCGAAGATTAGCTGAATGAAATTTTCCATTATTCATGAATAGTGGAGTCCCGTTGGGTTTAGACCTAGGAGTCTTATGACTTTGAATGTATTGAGATGAAACATCTTCTATAATGATTTTTAGACAAAATACTAAAAAGTTTATCCTTTTTTTTCTAAATGAATTTTATTTTTCACTACTGACTGAGCACGGATCTCTCCTCATGAGGAGGCCTAGAGCATACTCCACCACGCTGCTCCAGTGCGGGTTGGTGGAGGGGTTAGTGGCCAACCCGAGTGTCGGAAGTTTTTATGCCACCCGAGGGCCTCCGACTTTATCTTATGATGGCAACTGGGAGCGACAGTTTGACATGCCCTCCGAAGCACAGAAACGCTCAAGATTTTTTGGCCACTAGCAGTCACCCATCCAACTACCGACCGCGCCCCTTTGTCCTATCACTTAGGATCGATGCAAGCCGCCAGGCTATGAGCGCTTCATCGAAAGTGTATAAATTCAATTAAAGTTCTGCGTGCCCACAAATAATTTTAATTCTTTTATGTGTAACCTCACCTATTTGACAGGCTTATGTCTAATAGTTTTTGATTTATGAGGAAGTCAAAAGTGGCTCCAAATGGTTCGCGTAATATTGCGTAACACACGGTGCTGCTTGCCAATTCTGTTAGGTTGAACTTGGCTTGACACGCTACCGCACGTCTAGATATAAAAAATACCTAGATAGAAGCCTACCTAGATACCACGATATACCTAGATAGCACGTCTAGATATAATTTTTGCCTGATTATCAGCGAAATAAACACTGTCGTTCATTTGCGAGATTATTACAAAATCATGATCTACATAAATCTAATGCAATTCACAAACTAATAAGCACATATAAAATTCTATCCTGCCGTCCGAAAAAAGGGTCGATTTCCCCTGTAATTACATTCCCTAGATCTGGCTTTTTACGCTTCCCTAGGGCAGACCCTTCTACCCTGATGATTCAGTGAGATTCGTGAGATTAATTTAGCAAACGGGTTTAACTACGACACAAGAGATTGAAGATAATTAGAACGGTTTGTTCCGTCGACTGGCGATATCTACGCACCTACAATGGTCCGTCTAATTAAATCGTTCTCCGACATAATGGATTTATTATTCAATTATAAATATAAACTAATTTTGGTATGATAGCCAGATGCGATGCGGTGACGTCCTGAGATTATTATTTGTCGACCCGTGTGGCTCAATGGTTACCATGCCAGATCGCCGTGAAAAGGGCCCTGGGTTCGATTGATGAATCTGAATTTCTATTCTCGGTCTGAGGGTGTGTTCTGGCCTTTGTTTGTTGTTTATGGCACTCATGTTGTTTACGACTCTTTGACCTATAGGCGGTTCGTCTGTTCATTTGTCGGCACGGCGTTAAACTTAAGCTGGCCATACACGATCAAGTACTTATACTTGTCAAGTTTGCAAATTGATTTGATGCGGCCTCCAGTTTGCATGATGCTGGTCATACACGATCAAGTATACTTGTCAAGTTTGCAGCGGACTTGATGCAACATCCAGTAAACTTGATGGCGTATGGCCACGATATGGCTATCTGGCCACATCTCTATCTCATGGAAACTGGTTGCCGCATCAAGTCAAACCGCAAACTGTAGGTAAGTACAATTATTCCTAATGCGGATAAGTTCTATAATGTTCTCTATATTTGTGTTCGCTCCGAAAGCCGAGTGGAATATCATTGAACTCTGAACCAAAATTACCTGTAGAATACGTGACTAAGATACTATTGTTTTCCGGGAAAAGTAGTTAAGTTGTCGTTTATCCGATTTCCATTACGGAAGAAGAAAGACAGAAGGCTCGGCACGTAGACTAGACGCACGTGCGCCCTACTCATTGGCAAAAGATGCTGTGATCGGATAAGAAAGTTAGAAAATTAAATGAAGAAAAAGTATTCATGATAGATGTTATCAAAATTTAACCAAAAAATATAAATCTCTGAAACGGCTTCAATGATTTTCATGAAATTTACTATGCAGGGGGTTTCGGGAGCGATAAAATTGATCTAGCTAGGATTCATTTATAGAAAATGTCGTTTTATCCGTGTTTTCAGACAGTGAAAACTGCTACGATATACGCTTCCTGACATCTATTGGCGAGTTGGAACACTAAATCTACTTTAGTGGATGGCGTTGTTAAGCAACACTTAAACGAGCAACCATGACGTCATGAGCCGTGACCCGTACGAGGCACGGACGAGGCACGGACGAGGCACGGATTCAAAACTTCACTAACATTTTACATGATGCGGTTTATGCTATATCGTGTGCGACGTCCGCGTCCGAGGCTCGTCCGAGATGCAGATGTTGCATGGACAAGATATAAATTGTAGGAAATCTTGTCAAGTTTAATTTTTATTTTAAAATTAATAGGAAAGGAGATAGTGTAGGAAAACTACTATTAGACGCCATTTTTCCAATATGGCGGAGCGAGCGGCAAAGATACGAGGCGACAAAGTTGAAATTCGAAAAGAGCACACCAAAATCTGTAAAGATGCCAATTTCCAAAACTCCCGGAAAACTTTCCAGGAAACCCCATTTTATCGAACCAAATGACTGGACTATCTATAAATAATCAAAATTTTACCAGAAATAATCTAAAATTTTAAATTAAAAAAGAACCGACTTCAAATGAAGTACATCCAATAAAAAAAGAATCATAAAAATTGGTTGGCGTGATATTGAGTTATTCATCCATTTATCGCACACATACTTAATGCAAATTAAAGACTTATATGCTACATAGATGCCACTGTCAGATGGGACCACACGACAAGCACCAGCTTTCGATTAAAAAAGAATAATCAAAATCTGTTCACCCAGTCGAAATTTCTAGGGTAACAAACATAAAAAAATACAGTTGAATTGAGAACCTCCTCCTTTTTTTGAAGCCGGTTAAAAATAAGCGACTTCAAGGAAAATAAGCAATTCAGGACCCATTTAAATACAAGGCTGCTTGGGAAATAACAAACAGGATTTGATTGGTTGAAGAATGGTTAATCCTTTTATAATGTAGTTGTTCATTATTACTTTAAACAACATTCTTAACTGCTGGGCATATTTATTTCCTTTTAGTTTTTTTTTCGCAGTCGGGTATTTTGTTTTTCCTTTTAATTAATTATCTCTTTTAACTCCACAAGAACAAGGTTCACGTTATATTCGCTACATAAATATCAATTGTTTAACAAGAATACTTTGGGCGACCATCAAAAGAGAATTCCCGACAAATTTTGATAGAACCCTATGAAATAACTAAACGGTTTTTGGTAAAAGATTTTGGTATTCTATTCTACGGCATCAAATTCTAAAATTCACGAATTTCGGTTCGTCGATTTAACCTTTTATTTCTTTTTTCATCTAACGTTGAAAATTCTTAGTATTAATACTTCGTATTTCTTAATTAAATAATCCGCTGAATATTTATAGATTTGCTTTAAGAATTCAATAAAATTATTGAAAGCGATATAGTAAAAGATATTAAATTTCTTCTTCATAGTAGGTAAGTAATAGGAGAAAATAAGGCAGCTGTGCATCAATGGGTTTAGTCTCTGCAGATACTACTTATTGGGTTCAATTTCTGGCACAAATTATGTATCACGCAAATGGCCATCCATCAATTGTTGGTAGGTATACCAGGGAATTCTTACAGGACGGACCTGGCGGATCATTAGTCCTCTGACATATACAGAAGAGATGGGAGTAACTTATGGGTGGGGCCGCTAAACGATCAAAAGATTACATGAAAGATGTAACATTTACGACCACCTGAGTTCACAGTAAGCCTAAGAAATAGTTCGTCATAATATTCCACAGATGCGGACCGATCTCAGTCAGCTTAGTAATATTCGTGGGTATTATTATTAATCACGAGCGGACCCCTTATTTGATATTTCTTCCAAAAGAAGCATTACTGGGATAATAAATCATAAGTGAGCCTCGCTTTTTTGTCACGTACCATCTAAATCTTCGGGAGAAGCTAAGAGATATCTTCTAATGGATCAGATAGAATAAAATAATGTAATTTTACTAGGCTTCGCCGAGGAAAATTACAATTTCATTTAAATAGGGGAAATTCTGTTGATAAGGTATTGTGTTGACCGAACGAATAAAGATTTATTTTTTAAGAGGTAGCAGTGTACTAGACGAGTGATAGTCTCAGATCTAGCACGTACATGTAGACTTACGTTCGTCAGGCCACTTATGTCATGGGCAATATGTGATCTCTGGTCGTAGTTGTTTGTGAGGTCTTATTTGCGCAACAAAAGCAACGCAACAAAAGGAATCATTATGCTAGGATATTGAAGTTAAAAAGAAATAATTTAATTGACCCCTGTGCACTCAATATACTTATACATATCATCATATATTGAAATTCAATATAATATAGAAAGAGACAATACACCTATTGTTAAGGAAATTAGTATACCGTCTGTGCATCTTATGGTCACACAGAACTAAATTTTCGATTCATTCCTAAAAGCTTCAACAATAGGTGGAGATTTATAGATTTTTTCTTGAAATTTCCACCAGTTAATAAACCACTGCCCACGTATATAGGTACATACCCAAAGGCGTCAGATGCGTTCAGGACTAGAAAGAGAGAAAGAATTTCACATGATTGTTTGCGGTTGATAAATTGACCGTAAGCTATGTCGATCCTCATATCGTCGACAGTAATTTTCCAATGGCAAAGTTACTTAGTTATATTTTTTCGTAAGAGCAATTTTCAGTTCTACAAGCTATTACGAGCTATGTCATAAATAATAAGAACGTGCATCAAAATAAAAACACGAAAGACTATTTTCTTCCATGAAACCAATATAATAATAATATGGACAATATTTACATAAAGTCATATTAATGTAGTGGTAAAAGTTTAGTCTGCTAAAACCACTTTGTGAAGTGCGTTATTAAGTGTCACTTTTGTGACACTATCATAAAGATAACATCACATTATAAGTTGGAGTTTTTGCGCTTTGAACACGACTATTGACACTTGGTACCACAAAGCGCCTGATATAATAAGATATATCGACGCTTGAAAGGAAAATTGACTAAGCGACATTGAGCTAACTTAACAGGAGAGCAGTTTAAAGATGATTTTTAAGAAAAGTTGTTGTATTTGCCACAATAATAAGGATTCCAAAACAGTAAGAATAACGTTGGTAGGAGGATTACAAAAACATATGTTTTTTCCTCAAAAAATTCCAACTTGAAACAGCTACTCTCCTGTAAACTTAGCTCAATGTCGCTTAGTCAATTTTTCCTTTCAAGCGTCGATATCTTTTAATACCTACCAAAATACTGATTACTTTAAGCACCAATCAAAATTCAATAAATATGCTATTCCTCCATAGTAAGAGTTAAACATGTTTTAACCTAAATTGTGTTGAATAAGCTTATTAAAATCACTGAAATTTATACCCCATTCTAAATAGCTAACATTACTCCATTTATGCTTTCGGACGTAATAAGAACTTGTGTGTTCAATGAGCAACCTACATATTAATTTCCCAAATAAAACTTTTGCTGTGAATTTTTGGAGTTTCAAATATTAAAGTGGCGACAAGGGAGCTGTTCTCTCAGTGTTTCAACTGAAATGAGTTCAGGTTAAGTGTCGATGAGACCCTTGATGGCGTTAGCTATGTAAGCCTGTTTGTATGAATGTAATTTTGGCAAACTATAGAAGGTTGAGGACATCTTCATCGATTCAGACCAATTATTAATATAGACCAATTATAAAAATATATTTGTGATAGAAATATTTGTCTCTGTTTTACTATAATCTATTCACCATATTTAGTCAAGGTTTTATAATATCTTTTTAGCCGACTGCAAAAAAAGAAAAGGTATTCAATGCGACTGTATTTTTTTATGTCTGTTACCTCAGAACTTTTGACTGGATGAACCGATTTTGATGATTCTTTTATTAATCGAAAGCTGCTGTTTGTCATGTAGTCCCACTTTTTAAACGAGATCTGACGAATAGTTTTTGAGTTAAATAAACACGTCCTAGTAACCCTAAAAAGTAATACACCAATATCCCTTCTTAATAACCAATCCTTACACTTATTAAAACCCTATCATTTCCTCGCTGTCACTGGTCAAAATAAACAAGTATTAGGGGATGTAGTGTAGACATTAATTTGCGCCTCAGCCCCTAAATCCCAGCAGATTTGTTAAGCTAATCCTTCAAACTCTCGCATCTATCTTCCGTCGACGGGTCTCTGAGGAGGGACATAAGCACGTCGCGATAAGGGAACTGACGTGAAATGTAGTTATCACACGTTCTGGTGCTTTGTACATGTAGAGGTGTGAATACCTTCAAGTTTAGATTTGTCATCGCTTAAAACTTACATTTAAGATTTATACGCTACAAGTTTTGAATTTCAATTTAAATCTGAACAATAATTGGAAAAAAAATATTTGGACTCTTAGTGAACCCTGCTAAGTCACAGGCTTTAATAAATAATTGGTAGTAAGTACCAAGTTAACCAATTATATCTTACGACTCTTCCTTGCATTTATTTCGACATGCGGATACTGCCAAAAACTGGGGAGTTATATTTGACAGCAATTTATATTGGAAAGCGCATAATTTGCAATTCAGTCAGAATTTTTCAAGTCAGTCTTTAATTTAAACTTTCATTTTATAAATTTTTAATCAATTATTATACCTACATGTTTTTCAATCTTCATAATTTCTTTCATTATAAATAATTTGGTACCTACGTTTTATCATGTATTGTTGTATGTACCTATAATGGAAGTGACACTAACCTCTAAGATACTTTTGTTTGCCTATATGTCTATTGTATTAACACAGTGTTCATTTTTTGGTGCATTAAATAAAAAGAAATAAAATAAAATAGAAGACTCACTTCGCTTTGCACTCGTTGAAAAGTCCAAAATATCTTGCTTAAACATTCATTGATTTACTTCAAATTTTCAACAAACATTCCTTGCCTAAATTGATGGAATATGTATTTTCCAGCTTTTCAAAATTTTGCATGAAAAATATAAACAAAAAACACACTGATGAGAATATTATTTATTTTTCCAAACCCGCGTCTCGGATGGATGTTTTATGATTGTGTCGTGGGTTTTAGTTTTCAGTGTATACTTACATTCCTAAATATTAGTACTGCGATATATATTCACCATTTTTTTTTCTACAAGAGGTAGCTAGCAATTAAATAAACGCTCATACAGGACCCACTCACTAGGATTCCCCGTGTTGCGGGTGGCGGACACACATAAAACAATACAGTTCAACACCCAAGACGCGAGAGCAAACATTCATCTGCCAAATAAAAATCTGCCCCAGCCGGGAATCAAATCCGAGACAGACAGCGTTTGTTTATTTTATTTTTTTAATTTGAAAAGCTTGAGGCACTGATAGACGTATAGTAAATATGTATATAGTTACACCCAACGGATAGCATACAATGTAACCAGTGCCTCAAGCTTTTAAAAGTTTGCCTCTGAAATTATTCTTTTAATTTTATTTTTAGTTCATTTTTTATGACATCACAATATTGAACTGTCATAAACTTACATTGCTGTGAAAAGTTTTAAGTTATTAGAACAACCATCATTCCCCAATGGGTCAAAAATGACTTGAAAGATTTGACCTGAACATAATGTATATTCGGTGTGTACTTATGTATTCGTATGTATGTATTCGTATGTATGTATGTATACTGCAAGTTAAATAAAAGCTTACAATAATTTTTTTATTAGTTGTACGAAATTGAATACCATTTGTGCGAGTCCTGAATCGACATGATTGAGAGATATTTTGCATTTACAACAAAATGGAGTGTTCTAGAAAATAAGTGGTATACCTATATCACTTCGGCATCCTGATGAAATCCATTAGGTAAGTGCTTCTTTCAATATTTGTATTTGCTGACAGATTTGTGTCTTTCCTGTTGCTGGCGTCTGATACCGGGAGAGTTTGTCAAGATTATGGCTTGCATACATTCCCTATAATCGGTTATAATGGAAAAACTATAAAGCTTTAAAAATTTTGCATTATAAATATTTAGAGTTCAATTTCAAATAATCACTTGTTTCGGTGACCAAAGATGTCGTGAGGAAATCTGCAAACCTTTGAAAATTGAAAAATATAGTTTATGAACTGAACCCAGATCCTTTTTTTGAGATACTAACATTCAAGCCACAAATTGGCTACTGTAATTATATTCCCTTCGCAGTAGTTATCATAACTTTACCGCTTTAAGCGCCGATTATTTCCGGGAGTCTCTCATTGAGATTCGCCTAGCATATAATTTTCTAGTTTAATGACATAACCAAACTAAGGTCGTCTTGTAGTTTAGGTCATAACCATTAACTCTGAGACAACTGCATCTTGTCCTCGTCTCCTGCGGTTAGCTTTGTGACGAATGACCTTGTTTCATCCAACATTTAAATAATTATTCGGTGGTGTGAACATTAGCATGCTTTCAAAGTTTGTTTCGTATATGTATTGCAATGAATCACAGAATTGATATAATTTTGTACTTGGATTTTCTTGAAGAAAAGTGCTTTTATTCCCACCAAATACTGTACTGTGAACCACTGTAACGTCATTTTTACCCAACTGCGCGACGCAAAGGAGGGTAATGTGTTTATCAGTCAATTTATGTTTTTCTATTAATGATGTCAGTATTCTAGACCCCCTCGGATACGGCCAAAAGTGTATTATTATAATAAAATACCCAAAACGGCCGATATAAATAAAATTATATTTGAATCTGCACTTAAATTATGAGTCTTATTAGTACAATCTGTGGTTTACATCGAGACACCCTTCATCTACATATTTCACCAGTTACTGCCATCACGATCATTAGAGGCACTGGTGTCCCGGAGTACGCGTGTGCCCCTTGGCACCCGCGCTCACGACAGCTGCCAAATTGTGATGTCAACAGTGCCAATTACTCTGCGGTGACAGCTCACTGGCGTAAATACATAAATAATAGCTTTAATACATATATAATAGTAATAATTTTGTAAGGAGGTGCATTTTTTTTTTATTTTTTATTCTGTTTTTTTTTCTGTTTTTTGTATGTGTTCGTGGCCTTGTAAATAAACTTATATTCTATTCTATTCTATTCTTTAGATTTTTTTCAGTCCCATTCAGTTTCCCAGGTTTGATTCTGGTACGCATGTCTCTTTGACAATCCGATTATTTTCGCCCAATTTCGTAATACTTTTATTTATACCCCAGTAAGGTAAATTTATTACTTTTTAATGCGTGTCCATCTTGGACTTCATCACATCAAATTTCACATGTGGTCAAGCATTAACTTATTTGTGTAAAAAAAAATAATACTATCGTGCCCTGTTTAATAAACTTTACAAATTGTAAATTGTAATTGTAAATTACAAGTTACAAATCTACAAGTTTCTGTTTAATAAAGAATACAACTTACAAGTTTACCATGGTAGAAAATTGACAAAATTGTAAAATTTTACCTACAATTTTACATATTTCTGTTTAATAAACATTTTCTCTCTACAGGTGACAATTGACATATTTGTAGGGAAAACTGTTTTATTGAACAATACTTGTAATTTACAAGTTTACACATTTTGTAAATTGTAGAACAATTCCGACAGGTGGACTCGTCTTGTGTCAGAAATTTACAATTTAGTGTCTCAAGTAACGAAATTTATTTGTTATACCTACACAAAAAAAATGATTCTAACAACTAGTAGTGGAAGTAGTGACAGTAGTGACGATGAATATATGTATAAGGGTGGCGGCGGCGAGTTTTTCGTAAAAGTATTAACTTTACTTTTGATGTGACAGATTTTACATTCAACGAAAAAATTCGGGTCAGCAAAACTACATTCGAATATTTGGTAACAAAAATAGGAAATGATCTTAAATACGATTCACGTCACTGTCAAATTAAAGGTATATTATAAATGATATTATAAGTAAAAAAGAGGTAGATATGTCACTAGCGCGCCGAAGATGAAGATCGTAAGAGAGGTCAATTGACCTCTATTTGTTCGTAGTCGTTCTGTCAATACAAGACGATATGGACGCTTTTGTTGTCAGAAGTGCTTGAGATTTGACATACAACGTTAAAATGCCTTCGTGTATTATTGTAGTGTGATTGGTGTAGTGAAACAAAAGATGTTGTAGCTCTTTTCGGAACAGATTTTTTGGTTGATTTGTAAGGGCATGACGTATCTACATTTTTTTAAAATATTATTGTATATTATAGACAAAAACGTAATTTTTTTATTGTGTTTCACAAGTTTCGTTAAAAATCAAACAAATAGGAAAGCACTCTGTAAGCTAATTGGTAAAACCAAATTCTAAATATTTTAAAAATTTTGAAATCTATCCTCGTAAATTCCTTCAACAAAAATTTACATTTTATGTAATTTGTAACTTACAACTCAGACTTACAATTACAAATTTGTAGATACAATATTTCATCGAAATCTACAGGCGTTTTCTATATATGTAAACGTTTATTAAACAGCATTTACAATTCTAATATTTGTAGGATTTTTATATGTAAAATTCTTACATAATTGTAAGGTTTATTAAACAGCACTTGTCATAAAATTTAACAAATATGTCACTTATTTAAAAATTGTCGAATTGTAACGTTTATGAAACAGGGCACAGGTGGGAATATTGTCAAGTATTAACTTAATTTAGTCGCAGAAAAAAGCATTCTGTTAAAACCTGGCAGGTTGGATACAATTGAATGGCTAAACTTTTATTTAAGTTTTTCTTCCTTAAGATGGTGACTTTTCAGAATTTTTTACCCTAGAAATTAATAAATTGAATACGCTACTTTCTTATATTACAGATTCACGGAGCGTAGTTTCAATGGAATTTCTCCACCGTGGTATTTCTTCGCGTTCCTGAGCCCGGCTTAAATTATTTTTACTTTTAGCTGGATCTGGTAAGAAACTCGGAAACGTATAAGGGCTATTAATTTCTATAGCTAGGGGATAATTAATGCTCCTTTCGTGTACGTTTATTTTGTGGGAAAATTCTAGGTATATTGGTTTCCTCACGGAATTATTTAAATTCTACATTAAAGCAAGTACTCCTTTTACACGTAAAGTGTTAGCTAAAATCTTTGCAATGCCCCCAAACTTATTATATTATTTTAAAATTTAGCGGAACGGCCACTATTATTTTTTAAGTGAGAGAATGTATGTCTGTCGTGTGTGTTAAAGCTAAGCGAATACTTTCCCTCTTGCTTACCTTACCTCTTGCTTTCGATCACAAATAGTAGCAGTAACAATTAAATTAATATATTAACGTCGTCCATGCAATCCTTAGAATTTAAACAGCAATCTTCGATAGAATCTATACACCTAATTACGTCATAATTGGAAACATTATGTAAATTGACCGGGCGGTATTTAAGTCCTACTTGCTAAAATCGACTATCTATTTGCCATCAGTGACTCGGTTGCTTAGGGGAAGAAAATTGGCGCCAGGCCAATAGCTGTGTAGTGTGCGTTTAAGTACAATCGGGTGGAAAACGATCAAGTTTTGTGTCGAGTATGACTGCAGTTATCAGTTTCGTATAATAATGGGACTCGTACTGCTTGTAGTGGTCTGTGTACTAATTCGAAACACCGCACCCTCGAACGCAGGGACCGGAGCTTAAATCCTGGCACGCACCTCTAACTTTCAAATATTATCGACGACCCGCGTGGCGCAATGGTTACCATGCCGGATCGCCGCGCCAAGGGTCCTGGGTTCGATTCCCAGCGAGGCGGAAAGAATGATGAGTTTGAATTTCTGTTCTCGGTCTGGGTGTGAGTGTCCTTGTCTTGTGTGCTGTTCATGGCACCCACGACACAGGGAATCCTAGTGTGGGGCTATGAGTGTGAGGCGTTATTATTTATTATTATGTGCGTATTACAATTTAATTATCACTTGCTTCGGTGAAGGAAAACATCGTTAGGAAACCTGCACACCGGAGAGTTCTCCATAAAGTTCTCAAAGGTGTGTCATGTCTATCAATCCGCACTTGGCCAGCGTGGTAGACTATGGCGTGTACCCCTCACAGAGGAGACCCGAGCCCAGCAGTGGGACAATTATAGGTCATTGCTTTGTTTTGCTGCTTTGATAACATAAATTTACAGATTTAAAAAAGTTAATGAAAAATTATAATATTATAAATACACTTTATTTATGGAAATAGCCGGCAAACGATCTGACGATCCACCTGATGGTAAGTGGCTATCACCGCCCATGAACATCAGCAACACCAAAGGTACCACTAATGTGTTGCCAGCCAAGAAAGAAAAAAGAAAAAGAAAGAAAGAACTGGCTCTCAAGCCCCCAGCGGGAACACGACGAGTCGTTTGGCGGCTGACTCATGCTCGAGGGTGGTAGCTATCAAGGCGAACCACTGGAGAAATAATAAGAGTAATAATGGTATTAATTAACAATTAAAATCAGAATTTCACTTATGTATATTTATAAAACAAAAGGTGTGTTTTCTACAAATAGGGAGAATAAGAGTCTTTTACTCAAGGTTGTATTGAACGCTAGGTACTTAATATTCTATATGCTCTTGCTTATTTTCTTATAAAAGGTCATAAAAAATAGTGTCCACCTCAGGAGCAATATTATTTTAAGCTCTAATGACGTACTTTGAATCCCTCGTTGCGCTTAGAATTCTTCTAGAACCCTTCTCTCCACTCTGAAATAAACTCTAGCCTTTAGTTGTTTGCTCCTTAGATAAATAATCTAATATTTTATTACTACTTGCTAATAGCTTGTGCATTCATTCAGCTAGTCCCGTTGGGAGCTACGGACTAATTAATAATTATTATATTATGTTGAAAATTTTCGAACTCTTCCCCGATATTATTTTAGTTCTCATTATTATAGTTCAGATACTTTATTTTAAACTAGGAAATCGCCCTCACTTCGCTTCGGGAAAAATAGTAAAAATAAAAAATAAATATAATATTATTATAGCCTATGTCACCCGGGGATAGTATAGCTTCCCAACAGTGAAAGAATTTTTCAAATCGGTTCGGTAGATTCGAAGCCTATTCAATGCAAACAATCAAATCTTTCCTCTTTATAATATTAGTATTGATAATGGAACTTTAACTTTCGTAGCTAGTTCCTTAGAATAATTTAATTACTCTGACACTACTTCAGAGAGAATGCCAAACAATCCAAAACTGAGATCATGACCTAATATAAACCTGCGCGGATAGGCCATTACATTAATATCAATGACGTACATTAATATTACATTAGTATCGATTTATGACCCCATAGCCCATAGTGATCCCAACTCAATTTCCCGACAAACAGATAGGTATTTGTCAAATTCCGCGTGGTGGTAACATAATGTTATAAGATATAGTGTTCTTTATAATACCCTAAATTTCACAACTAGAATCTACAAGAAATATTATCAGGCTGACTCAGACTCAATTTCTTCCTTAGTTTGTATTCAACCCATTTAAGAAAAAAAATTAAGATCATTTTATTTACGTAATAAATCACATACAAATTATTTTGGGAATAACTGTTTTACGTGAACGAACGATACTATAGGATAAGGGTTCCGTTTTGACTCCGGAACCAGAAGTGTGACGTAGCAGTAGGCAGGTTGACGTAGGCAGGCACTAAGTGAAAATTCATCGGAAAAAAAGACTATAAGTTAAAACGTGTAATTAAAATTAAGCAAAAATTAACTACTAAGCTACTGGTATTTATTTCTACTTAAATAGTAATAACACAAACATAATTACAGCCATTAGATACCTTTCCTTGAATAACTTTAAGGGGATAATTAAGAACCATATAATCCTCTAATGTTCCCTGGCAGAATACGTTAATATCTTAAACGCCTCGGTAATTACTGAGTTCTTTTTCCTCCGGGTGTTCTCATAGCTTTTTAACCTCCGTCACAAAAAAGGCTTGTTATAACTTTGTATCTGTGTGTCTGTCTATGGCATCGTAGCTTCCAAACGAATGGACCGATTGTAATGCGGTTTTTTTTGGTTGAAAGCTGACTTTTTTCAGTAAAATTTATAGTTATTATATTGAGAAGTTCATCGACCAGCTGTAACACAGCATGTGTGTAATGGGACTTAGTAAAACGGGTAGTTACATTTAGGTCTGAAACTTTTAAATTTATTTTTAGACCTTGATATTCAGAATGAGATTATATTATTTTTACGAAAATTTTATGTTTTAAACAAATAATAAATTAATTAACAGTTCATGGAGTAAAACAATTTTATTCGTAAAAGATTAAGATTTACGTATAAAACCAAACTTAAATGGTATTTTCATCAAGTTCAATATAATTTTCTTAAGCTTTAAATATTTAAAATTAAATAAAGCCGTTAAATAAATCCGGGCAAGTGCGTGTCAGGCCACGCGCAGTGTAGGGTTCTGAAGTAGTAAGTTTCTCGAGTATTAGGTACTAATTAACTACTTATGCTAAAATAGCCGTGATAGCTTTCCTTGTAAATTCGTCATATCCCTGTATACATGTTTAGTATCGGGTACGAAATTATCTTATCGAGAACAAAATAATATAACCATAAAATCATACAAGATGACATTCAATGAAGGATATTTCAACGCGACACACGTGCGTATAACATGATTAGGTTGTGGTTTGAGCAATTTTGGTTGTCGCCACAACTCAGATGGGTCTTGAAGGCTGAGTCCTGTTATTTGGTCTCAATAATGGCTACAGCCCTGCTGTTACGAAATACGCCTTGCTTCTATAGTGAATTCTCGTTAGCATTAAAATGGCTTTAGCCACGGAATCCAATTACTTAGAATGTATTAAGATTTTTCTTTTCTATCCTGATTTATGGGTGAAATTCTAAGAAGTTTGCAATTTTAATTTTTAAACGAATTGTATAGGTGAAATTAATTAAGATCTCTGTGATCTCAAGGTTCTGTTTGAGATCCTAAAATAAGTCAAATTGTACGTAAAAATGGCATTTGCAAAATCTCAAACCGAATTAAAAGATTATATTTACTCAATAATTTATCGACGAAAGCAAAAGTAAAAGTAAACAGTCAATAGCTAAAAATCACATATTACTTTTTAAATGTTGATGGATACTGTCCAAATAACCATACTTGTCAAAATAACCATTAATTGACTGTCTCACGCACTTACACAAAAAATAACAGTTCCAGTCAGATAGGAGAAATAGAGGTAATACATACTCATACTCAGTTTGGTCTGCATTCGTATTCCTATCCACAATTCCGCACGAACCGTATAAAATAAATGTTTTACTCCCTATTTCGGAAAGGACAATAAAGCGCTCACCTCGCTCGTTAGCGTCCATCGCAAATGATTCCCACACGTATATCCGAACCGATGTTTCAGCATCGCACTCCGTACCATGATTTCAGCTTAACTAATTCAGTTAGTAATCCCGTCAGAGGTTTTTGACCGCACTCTCGGGACTATCGACGCTTCGCTGATTGATTACATCCATTGATTGCGTTCGCTTCGGGAAATAAGAACTGAGCCATTATACTCGTAACAGCTGGTCTTTTCTTGACTTATAAAATTTATGTATATTTATGCACCGTTTTATCTTATCTTACCTATTCACAAAATTGCCTTTCGTGTTTTTTTTAATAGGTAACTGTACTATTATGTATTTTGTGGAATAGGTAAGATAATGTCAGTATTGACAATATAGTACGGCAATAATAGTAATAGTACGGCAATTCTTTCTTTGAAGATATTTTTTATTATTGCAGTTATTGCACAGACATAGATAGGGTTATTTTATATGTATTTATTTTTACACAAATTTCTACCCGTATTACAACTACGTGCTACGTCTTACTTATGCAAATGCCTTGGGAGGCTTATATTGTTATTTCGGCCGCAATACCTCTCTCACCTCATTTTCACCAACCTAATTCAGTTAGGTAAATGGGAAATCCTGACGGCGGTCGCTGACGTCCGCTACCAGTTAATTCAGATGGATTTTCAATATTATCGATGAGCCGGTTTATTTAAGCCTCAGGGACACAAACAAATAGTCAATAGTTTTCATTATAAGTTGTGACTTGTGAATAATCTTAGATTAAAATTTAAAAAACCGACAGTTTTATTCACACTAAACATAGCTAAGAACACACAAATAAGTCATCTTTCAAACTAAAAACTAGATCACAATCGGTTCATCCGTTTGGGAGCTACGGTGCCACAAACAGACATACAGATCCACAGATACATACATATATATCTATATGTCAAACTTACAACACCTCTATTTTTTGTCAAGGGATAAAAACTAGGTGTATGTTGTATGCTTCTATGTGCACTGGTTTAGGCTGAGCTTAACGTTGTCACCATTGCAGTTTTAAACTAGTGTTAAAGGTCTATTAGTTTAACTTTTGTAACTTTGTTGTTTGTTGTTTAAATTTTGTAACTAATATTATATTTCTTTTTTAACTAATATTATAAATGCGAAAGTATCATAATTATGCATCTCAGTCTTCGGAATGAAAAATACATACATACATCTGCGATCGACCTTGAATAAATTAGATGCATTTAGATTCAGTTATACAAATTGTGTTTGTTTATTCGTTTAAAAACACTTGAAATTCAGGTGAAAACGAAGCTTTAATTCTTACCATTTGGCACTTTATTATTGAAAATGTTCGGCTTACCGGCGTGGATTTACCGTGAAACTAAACATTTATCTTTAGTCCCTGAATAAATAAGGCATTTTCCCAGTGATTTTCACAGCCACAGCTAATCCTCGCGCTTCAGAAACAAGGGTCGCTCGCGCTGCTTGTGAAGGCAAACACGTTTTTATTTCCAAGAAAATAAGAATCGAAGGTGGATGAGTTAAACTTATTAGGGATAAAAATGCAGCAGACTAGTTTTTAAATTCGATTGCCTCGTTCGATTGGTGGTTTAAGATCGCATCCTATGGATCTCTTCTTATCTTATAAGTGCTTGTCGTTGTTTATTTATTTACGCCTTATGATCTGTACGCCATAAGAATATACACATATAGAGCACAAAGAAGGAACAAAAAATAATGGGCGACCTTATCGCTTTATCGTTTAAGGTGAAAAAATTCACAGCAGTATAGCTGCAGTATTCTATATGAATTAAATATTTAATTTATCAATCAAGTATGATTTTCCCCTGAACATGGAATAATGTTTGCGCAGGTACTTAAGTTTAACATTTCCAGAGTACCTACGGATGATATTATCACCGAATCATTATAAATTCAAATCGTCTTAGGAGGAAATGAAAAAGCGATATTTGTCTTTATTTCTCTCACACACTTACCGTTCATCTCACGCATTTCACGTTGCATATGTTCCATACATGTTCCATATCACAGAAATCTCCTGTATTCTAGATCAGTCCCATTAATTACTGCCATTGGCAACGTACTTTACCAAATAAACTCGTAAAGGCGAGCCGCAAATGGACCATTGCGGAAAACCGCTTTAAATTTATTATTTTCTAGCTTAAATAATTAATGAAGTACCACAAAAAACGCGTCTTGCTACCATGAAAGTTGGTTCGATTATAATATAATGTGTTGTCTCAAAGTTACTGTCTCTGTTGTAAGCAATGTCCACCTTAAGTTGTCGTGCACCATAAAACTATTTATAAAGCAAAAAATAAAAACATTCGCCAGTGAGTCACCAGATTGTCTAAAAATGGGATTAGACGCTGAAAATTTACTCAAAATATTATAACATGTCTTCAGTTATTTGTATATTATTAAGAGCAGTTTGTTAAAAATAAATTCTGAGAATTACTACCTACTTGATACCTAATATTGTTATAGCACTTAAGAATCAAACATTGAAGATTGGTGTGAAAAGGCCTTGCTACCACAAATAGATAAGTTACCGAAAATAACAAAAAGTTGATGTACTTAGTTTATTAGTATTTATTAAGATGTAACTGCTATGATATTATTTCATCAGTGTCCTAATAAATCAACGAGTAGTGTAATATTAGATCGATTAACACTTCTTCATAAACAACATCGATTGTTATACAAAATTGAATCGGAATAGCATTCCAACATCACTAATTGCATTGACTAAAATGATAGGTGAATTAAGTCTACTTATATTAATTCACCTCGATTTAAATCACCTGGGTGCATATGTGAATAAAGTACACTAAAAGTAGACTTAAGACACCTGGGTGAATTAACTCAGGAGAATAAAGTCGACGGCACCTGTCAGAAGTCATAACACCCAAAAGCAACTGACATAGCTTAATGTTTTTTTGCTATAAGTATTTATTTATATCGTTAAATAACAATCAGTGCCTGTTACTTAACCTGCTCCTGAATGCCTGATGCTTTTGAGTTCGTTCCAAGATTTCTGAACGAAGTTTTATAACGTGGCGCGCGGCAGACGAGAAATAGGAAAAATCGTCTGTCTGTATATGGCGAACGAGTGCAGTAACAGAAGCTAAGAATAAAACTTTATAACAATTAAAATATTAACATTGTTGGCTTGTTTAACAGAAAATCAAGTAATAAAACTATTTTGTGCAATTTCTGCCACTTAACAAAAAAAAATTAAATGAATTTGTACTAAACCTATTCCTACTTAGTACGAGGACATCATGAAAGACATCAACATTATGAGATTATGATGTTAATACAATAAATAATGACATCTTTCTTTTTTATGATATAACAATGTATTTACAAAGCTAATTACTTATTACGATAATTTTTACAAGATTTCAGTCTTCGAAGACTATGAGTATAACAAAATTGACAGATTCAATATATCCTTCGCCAATATGAAATTTAATCTGATCGTCATGGTGAATATGTAATATACAGAAAAGATAATTGAACCCAACATTTACACTGTTCTAATGAAGATGATGTAAAATTTAATAATTAATTATCTTCTTGCTAACATCAGATTCATGTGCAAATTGAATCAAGTAGCAATTACTGACATTTAATTATCTTTGTACAATTTTCACTTATGTACGTACAAACGAGCTCAATCAGATTTTTTTTGCAAGTTTAATTATGAATCAAATAAGAAATAAATAAAATAAATTTTATTTCAAAACAATACTCTTTATTTAAGTGATCAGAATAATACCACGCTATTTTCGAATGGCGCTATAGTTTCTACATAAAATGATAATGCATTAGCGTGTAGTATGAGACCGCACTAATGCATTTCCGTCTTATCCGGTACCCTTGGTTAAGGGAAACACGGTTTGGCGAAACGGTATTGTACGTTGGTAAGCGCACAGTCTTATCCGGTTGTGTTGAATACATTATACACGGAATACATCAATGTGTTATCTTAGTATTATAAGTATCGTTGGAGTTTGTAATAGATTGATTTTTCTGCATGAATTGAGGATTTGTGATCATCTGAATAGATTTTAATAAAACTGTAACACAAAGTAATAAAACCGTCAAACGCCTCGTGGTCTACTGGCTGGGCGATTCATAGGCAGTTATTTTTTTCAATTTCTTCTACCTTTGGCCGGCCAGATATAGTTGACGCTTTTGGTGTCACTGATGTCCATGGGCGACCATAACTACGAGTACTTACCGTCAGGTGAATTGTTCGCTCGTTTGTCGAATATTTCCTTAAAAAATAACCGATCGGTTAATATCTATTATTTAATAAAACGTGATTTTTAGGTGTTATTTCCTATTTGAAACCATTATGTGTGAGTTTTTATTTATTTATTATACAAAAAAAGTTTTTACCGAAGGTTCACTTGGATCATAAATAACAAATACCCCATATAGAAATAGCTCGATCTCATAAGCAGCCAAGCGCTCTAATAACGGCTTATTTCGAAATAATATATTCAGTTATTGCCTATTGTGAAAAGAGAAGAGGAAGATACGCCGATAATATTTCATGAGATCGATTATAATCAAATAATTTTAATAAATAAATGGTAATGGAGACGTTTCATGATGTTGACGTTTCAAGAATACTATGTTATACACACAGCTATACATACTATGTTATAGCGCACAGGGATTGCCTCAGAGGGAAG
Organism: Thymelicus lineola; assembly: GCA_963932265.1. NCBI lineage: Eukaryota > Metazoa > Arthropoda > Insecta > Lepidoptera > Hesperiidae > Thymelicus > Thymelicus lineola. The sequence continues at coordinate 1,262,271 of OZ010682.1, read as the reverse complement.
TTTGTTCCAAAGCTCAAAAGTTCGTGGCAGGAAAGAGCGCAAGAAAATAGCAGTTGACGACTGCCACGAGTCAATGTGATGCGGGTGGAACCGTAACCTTTTGCAGGTGGTGAGATAAAGGAAGGTGGATGGAGGCACCAGGTTAAAAAGTTCTTCGGAACATTCACCATAGTAGAAATGGTAGAGGACACAAAGAGAGCCTACGTCTCTCCGGAGACTTAAGTCCTCTAAGCCGTCTGTAAGGTTGAGAATAATAGTAATAATGATATTAATTATCAATAAAAACCCATTTTACCAATGTGGCGTCACTACAGTACTGTAGTCCATGTAAATTATATTGTATTAGTCTGTGGTAAATGAGAACTAATCTTTGTTATTAATTAAATATTTTAATTATCTGTACTTAATATCTAAGTAAATGTCTGCGGTAATGCCAGTTTTTTTTTGTAATTTCTATTTAGCAATTTTGATATTTTTTTGTTTTTTTCTTACCTTCACTTTTATAATATAATGATTTTTAATGAAATAAAAAAAAATAAACTTCCTCATTAATAATTTAGATTTAACAAAACGTTGTTCGAAATTAAGTTCCTATTTTGTCTTAAATAAGCATAATAACGCGCGCATTTGTCGAAATACTTACCCTGTGGAGAACAAACTAACCAATAACTTCGTTACCTCTCTGAACGTGCAAAACAGTTACAATTTCAAAATACCTAGTGTAAGCTTCCACTACAATCGTGCAGATTAGAATAGAATTTTCATTTAGAAATATATTCACACGAGCGGTATGCCGCTATGCATTGCAATTGCTTCTACACAATATTAAAACCGCAGAACACATCTATTAATCCTTTGGAAGTATAATATTTTACCAGAAAATTTGATACACAAGTATCCCGGGCAAAGCTCACCTATTGTACTAGAAAATCTGCCTCAATAACCGTCTTATCCGGATCATACCTGTTACCGGAAGTGGTGTGGTGAGATAATGTAAACTATTCTGGAGCGCGCTATGATCTTATCCATACCCGGTTTTCCAGTAAGAAACCTTACACAATCTCTTCCTACTTTCTGCATGCATAAGTCATACAATAGATGGGTAAAGATGCATGCATCTTACCATCTTTCATTTACCATGGTAAATGATGCAATATTATCCGCAGTGTTAAGAATATTGATTCTTAGTAGTTTTTGGATGTAAGTTTTTTAAATTTTTATAAAAAATTATTAAATAAATAATTTAAGTTAGTTCTTAGGTATTTACTATAGTAATATTATTTTAATAAATTGTACCCAAATTCTAATTAATTTTATTGCAGTTAATACTGTAGTTAATAGTGGTAGATTAAAAAATGACCTGCGTATGTGTAACATTGATACCTACATGAATAAAAGATTATTTCATTTCATATTTCATTTCATTGCTAAATGCAGCATACAATATGCTTGATCCCCGGATATAATAAATTGGACCCGATTGCAAAGTATTTCACATGCACGGAAATATAAAATTTTAAATCTCACATCCGGATGTACAAGCTGTACTACAGAATTTATCGAGTGATTGAGCGAGCTGATGGTGTTTACCTGGATATCCGGACCGAAATAGGAGTTCGTATTCCGCGATAAGATTATTATTGTGAAAGACATTTTGAATTGTAGGTGACTCGACATTCAGACGTGGCTAGATTTTATTTCTCGCTTATAAAAGAGGGTTCTAAGCGAAAACCGTAGATTTAACCGTCGTGATTTTTACCCGTTGCGTATTTTTAACCGACTTCAAAAAAGGGGGAGGTTCTCAATTCGACTGTATTTTTTTTATGTTTGTTACCTCAAAACTTTCGACTGGCTGAACCGATTTTTATGATTCTTTTTTTAATCGAAAGCTGGTGCTTGTCATGTGGTCCCACTTAAATTTTATTGAGATTTGACAATAGCGTCCATAATAAAATCATAAGTCTTAAATTTGCATTAAGTATAACAAATATACATATGACAAATGGACGAATAACTCGATATCACGCCAACCGATTTCAATGATTATTTTTTTATTGATATTGGAAAAGATGATCCTTCATTTGAAGTCGGTTTTTTTTTGTTAAAATTTTAGTTCATAATTGTATCGTGAGGTTAGCTGCGTCAGCTGCATTAGGTTATGCTTGCAGCCACTTTTGTATTTTGGACGTATTGTATGCACTGAACGAATGTACGTTAGTATTAGTTCATTGATTGTATGCTACGGCTAAAGTGTTGTGCTTATAGCTTGCTACGCTTTTATAAAATACCCACTCATACCTTACTATCGCTATGCCCACGGCTTTACCCGATATAATAAGTACCATTTTCTATTCGACATCATGCTCTTTGTGTGCTAAATGTCATGAAAATCTGTTCAGTGTTTGCGTAAAACAATAACAAACATCCTCACAAACTTTCACCAAGTAGATTAACAAACTAGAAGTTACCCGCAGCTTCCCCGACCCCTCCCTATTTCACCCTTGGGTGTTGAATTTTGAAAAATCCTTCCTTGCTGGATGCCTACGTCATAAGAGGAATACGTGTGTGAAATTTTAAGTTTCTAGCCCTGTTTGATACATCAGTCAATTAATTTTTCCCTTTTTATATAATACTAGGTACCTCGCTTCGCTTTGGGAAAAATAGTGAAAAAAATTATAGTACAGTAATACAGCCTATGTCACCCGGGGATAGTGTAGCTTCCCAACAGTGAAAGAATTTTTCAAATCTTGAAAATTGAACTAAGTGTGTGTGTGTGTGTGTAGTTTGCGTGAATGTGTGAGTGATTTAGTCATTTATAAGTATGCATATATAGACTTTATAAATAGGTACATAGTCATAGACAGATCCAGAGAGAGATTATGTAACAGGTTGATAAGATAAAAATATTTTTTTTTAGCACAATAAGATTTTGACTAAAGTTATAGTTATGCGATGAAATAAAATTCATAATAAGGAATGTAGCAGGTTTTCGGTATCTTCATACGTAAGGGTTTTAAGATACGTGGTCACTGTTCGCTTACAAAGGTGATAGTTTAGGGAGTAAATGTTAATAGTGCTGTTTAATCTATTATATAAGAATGACCCTCGATGGCAGAAGAATTTGCGAGACAGGGAAGTGTTGAGAGGATTAGATGGACATACAGTACCTTTTCTCCTTTTGTTCTTTACGAGCTCGGAGTCATATTTTAGCTGAGTATGCATTTTAAGAACAGTATGGAGTACATAGGTCTGTCGTACACTAAGAACTTCCCAATAATTTAGGAGTTCCTGGGTTGGGTACAAAAAATGTGTTCTATTTGATTAACTCTACTTATTAAGAAATCAAAATCCATTAAACTTATCCGTGAATCGGAGGATAAATGACGAAGTTAACAAAAATAAAAAAAATCAAATAAAATACCATCTCCGTCGGTTAAAAGTTGTCAGATAAAGTCATACAAAACGCCAACGAATGTAAAGTTAATAAAAAACTACAACTACTGAGGTTCTGATTACATGCAGTTCTTTCACTCTAGAAGCTTTTTTTAAGCTAGAAAATTGTTCTCGTTTGTCTTTCCGCGCAGTTGAGTCTTAGCAGACAATACTACGGAGAACTCTTCTGTACGTAGTAGGAAAGAAAATAACAATGGTCTATCTAGCTTTTTAATTGTTCCGTAGGTAGGTTATTAAGCTATAGTGCTTAAGTTTACTTAGTTAAGTAACTTTAATTTGACATACCTAATACTTTAAGATAACAATTTTTAGACAGCAGTGAACTAAGAATTCCAGAATGTCTTTCATATCCAGACATCGATAGTTACCGTTTTATTATTAATGGAGATAACCGTTTTATTACGATAATTGTTAACATTTATTTAGCCCAGCAAAGTGGGCTCTCACTGGCAAGTCCTTATTTAATCATTTGTATTTCTTTATAGAAACCTCAGGGAATTTTCTTAAGATTCCTAAGATATCAGTGTAAAACTGAGTTGAGCTTGGTGGTTTTAAGTATCCTATTTACCCGTATTATTCCTCTTTTACTTCAGTTTTCCATAGTTCTCTGTTGATTTTGGCGATCTTGCATACATTTATTAATAGCATAATACATATATTTATAGCTTAACTAGCTGTGTTGCCCGCAGCTTCGCACGCGGAAATTAAGCTAATCATATTTGTACCCCTTACAGAAGAAAATTTAAAAACAGGTAAATTTATATTGAACTACTTATATTTAGGAATTTATATACTGAAACCTACGATACAATAACAAATCAGCCTCCGGGCGGGAGCGGGTTTTGAAAAAAATACAACATTAATATTATATAATTTGTTTTTTCTATTTCATGAAAAATTTCAAAAAACTCGAAAAATGATTTCCTTCAATTAAAGGAGGAACGTTTTCTGCAAATTTAAAGGAAATATTAATTAAATAATAATTAATATTAATATTTAAGAATGCTGTTTAGCATTAAGTCCGCCTTTTGTACCACTTATTTGTTAAGGGTCAATAAAGCATAAATAAATAAATAAATAATAATTTTCCATACAAAGTTTCATCTTGTTTCCGGGGAAAACTTTTATTTTTTTCGGGAAGAAAGGTTTCTAATATATGACCCACAGTATAAGGAACAACTTAACTAATTTCCGTCGAAATCAGTTTAAAGGTTTTCATGTGATGCCGATATCAGAGAAACAGATAGACAGACAAATAAATTAAAACATAATTTTGTTGGTGCTCTAGCACGTTATTAAAGTGCCCTCCCCCTCTCCCGCTCGCGGTCCCTCTCCCTCCCCCTCCCCTTCCCTTCCCCTCTCCTCCATTAGCCCTCCCCTCCCCCATCCCTTCCACTCCTCTCCCCCTCCCACCCCTCCGTTAGCCCTCCCCCTCCCCCTCCCCTCCATTAGCCCTCCCCCCTCACGCTATCCCTTCCCTCCGCTCCTCCCCTCCCCTCCCCTTCACCTTCACCTTCCCCCTCCCCCTCCCCTCCACTCCCCTCCCCCTACCCCTCGCGCTACCCCTCCCCTCAGTCTCCCCTCCCCTCCCACTCCGCTCCCCTAAAAAACCTAAACCTAAAACTATAACTTAAAAGTACCAACAAAGTACATTCACTGATTATTAGGCGATACTAAGTTCGCCAAGACAGCTAGTGTTAAATATTTATTTAATGATGCCAAAAAAGTATAACTTCTCAAGCGCGTACATAAGTATACGTTTCTTTTTTTTGTGAAAGCTATAAATTACTATAATTTTTTAGCTAACACAAAAAAAAGATTGTGTGGTTTTATGAAACCACGGTATAAGTGAAACTTTTTTTCGTATTGTAGACATTTAACTAAAAATTTTTGGATAAATATTCGATTTAGGGTATTAAAATGGCATCATCCTCGTTGATCAGTTTTTCGGACTGATTAACTGTGTCGTTGTTTATCAAAAGCAAGAAATAGCAACATAAGTATATACCTGGGCATCATCAGACCTTCAGAATGTATCATGTAGTAGCACCCGTACTCAATCAGATAAATGTTGAAAGCTAGGTCATCCTAAGTATTTCCGATACTGAGAACCGATAAATATATACCTGGTCATCATCAGACATTCAGAATATATCATGTAGTAGCACCCGTACTCAATCAGATAAATGTTGAAAGCTAGGTCATCCTAAGTATTTCCGATACTGAGAACCGATAAGTACATACCTGGTCATCATCAGACCTTCAGAATGTATCATGTAGTAGCACCCGTACTCAATCAGATAAATGTTGAAAGCTAGGTCATCCTAAGTACTTCCGTTACTGAGAACCGATAAGTATATACCTGGTCATCATCAGACCTTCAGAAAGTATCATGTAGTGGCACCCGTACTCAATCAGATAAATGTTGAAAGCTAGGTCATCCTAAGTACTTTCGTTACTGAGAACCGATAAGTATATACCTGGTCATCATCAGACCTTCAGAATGTATCATGTAGTAGCACCCGTACTCAATCAGATAAATGTTGAAAGCTAGGTCATCCTAAGTACTTCCGTTACTGAGAACCGATAAGTATATACCTGGTCATCATCAGACCTTCAGAATGTATCATGTAGTAGCACCCGTACTCAATCAGATAAATGTTGAAAGCTAGGTCATCCTAAGTACTTCCGTTACTGAGAACCGATAAGTACATACCTGGTCATCATCAGACCTTCAGAATGTATCATGTAGTAGCACCCGTACTCAATCAGATAAATGTTGAAAGCTAGGTCATCCTAAGTACTTCCGTTACTGAGAACCGATAAGTATATACCTGGTCATCATCAGACCTTCAGAATGTATCATGTAGTAGCACCCGTACTCAATCAGATAAATGTTGAAAGCTAGGTCATCCTAAGTACTTCCGTTACTGAGAACCGATAAGTATATACCTGGTCATCATCAGACCTTCAGAATGTATCATGTAGTAGCACCCGTACTCAATCAGATAAATGTTGAAAGCTAGGTCATCCTAAGTACTTCCGTTACTGAGAACCGATAAGTACATACCTGGTCATCATCAGACCTTCAGAATGTCTCATGTAGTAGCACCCGTACTCAATCAGATAAATGTTGAAAGCTAGGTCATCCTAAGTACTTCCGTTACTGAGAACCGATAAGTATATACCTGGTCATCATCAGACCTTCAGAATGTATCATGTAGTAGCACCCGTACTCAATCAGATAAATGTTGAAAGCTAGGTCATCCTCAGTACTTCCGTTACAGAGAACCGATAAGTACATACCTGGTCATCATCAGACCTTCAGAATGTATCATGTAGTAGCACCCGTACTCAATCAGATATGTTGAAAGCTAGGTCATCCTAAGTACTTTCGTTACCTAGAACCGATAAGTTAAGAACCGACCGTCACGCGACATGCGACACACATACCAAAAAGTTTGAGACGATGTAATAAAAGTTTCACTTTAAAAAGACCTCTTAACTTCAAAACTTTAAGGGATGAAATTCCAAAAAAACTTAATACTTCCAAATTTTGTTTCTAATCCGGACCTAATAAATAAATGTTCATGTTTTTAACATAAAAAATGACGAAAATGCGTAATAAGTTCATTACCTACTTTTGGAGTTTTCTAGATTATTGGAGGAATTTCTAGAACATTTTATATTGATCAGAAAATTGGCATACAATCTAGATCCTTTAAGAAATTTCTAGGTCATTCTAAAATCTAGAACAGTTAAAATGTTTTTATATTAATGATAATCACACATTTCTAGAAATCACACGCTGTTAATTCTTTAGAGGAATAACTGGTTGTTGCAGCGAATAATTAAAACTTTTTCGAGAGCACACATTTTATTATTTTAAAAAAAGTACAGAGAGGATGAATGCATTCAAGCGACAGTCGACAGATAACTAATTTTGCGTGGATAGCTTCCTAGTCATGTACCAGCAATGCGCGGCTCTACAAAACATTGCTCCCACGAAAAAGTAGGCGCTTCACTTCAACACGTTTCAACCCCGTATCTTCTACACCCTAATAGGTATCAACTCGCAACCACCCTTATCTGAGATTTGAGCCTCGTACTTATTGCGACATATACACACTATGCGCTTGCAACGTGCAGTATTGGCTGCAAAGTGAAATATAGGGACACACACGTCCTCTTTTATATATATAATAGATATATTTATTGATAGCAGTGATAGCCTAGTGGTTAGAACGTTGGTCTCCCGAACGCGGGGGCCCGGGTTCAAATCCTGGCATGCACCTCTAATTTTCAAATATTATGTGATTATTACAAGTTAATTATCACTTGCTTCGATGAAGGAAAACATCGTGAGGAAACCTGCTCACCGGAGATTTCTCCATAATGTTCTCAAAGGTGTGTGAAGTCTACCAATCCGCACTTGGCCAGCGTGGTAGACTATGGCCTGTACCCCTCACATTGTGAGAGGAGACCCCGAGCCCAGCAGTGGGACAATTATAGGTTGTTGCTTTGTTTTTTTTATACATTTATTTTTTTGACATTAGAATAAAACGCGGCACAACTTGCCAGATACTATTGAAGATTTTTGTGTGGCAGCTATTGGAGGCTTTCCTTCGCCATTAAATCTCACGTTCAAATGAAGTTGCCTGCCCATTGTCACTTCACCCGACTCTGCGATGCTAACTACGCAGAAAATTTTAGTTAATCAATGAATTCCATGGTGATGACTTTTATCACTTAGCTGTATATTGTTAGTTTCCATAGCGTGCTGGGAAACTTTGAAAACATGAAGCGCTGAGTCAAATATCCTGATATCTCTGACATCTTGTTGTTACCGCTATATTTTTATGTACCTACCATATTTGACGCAAAAGAATTATGAATATCTCGGCGAGTAATTGATGCAACAGCGGGTGCGGTCAGTAGTTGAATGGGCACCGGTGACCACCCATGACCACCGGTGGCAAAAATCCGTAAAAGTCGCCGTCGGGGAAGCAATTTCCTGTAAACGTGAAAGGCAGACTCTGATGCGATAATATTATGATACGGTGAGTAAACAGTGTGTAACAAGGGCTACTGTACGGAAAAGCGTGACCTAAGTTTGCGTTTAGGTCACAGTGTGTTGCAATATAATATTCGTAACGCAAAGCTGGTATTATCGATATGGGAATTATGGTGGGAATTATGATGGAATATTATGACTTGTAATAGCACTACTGATTATATCCTCTTTTTAAGTTGACGCGCTGTAGATCAGCAAGTTATACTCCTTGGTTGTGTTTGTAAACTTGCAAAATCAAATCAAATCATTTTTATTTGTTAAAGTACAGGTAAAGTAAAGTACAGTACAGTGTATTCTTTTCCTATATGTGTAAGTAATGTTATTCTAGTTTTTTTTTTTTATCTTTTTTATTTTATCGTATTAATTATATTGTCTGTGCACCCTACCCTTCTCGCACTCATTACTATGTCCTCCTCCCTAAGGTTGTCTGGAAGAGATCGCTCTATAGCGATAAGACCGCCTTTTGTACCTCAAATTTTACGTGTTTTATTGTGTCAATAGCATAGTTGGTGTGTACAATAAAGAGTAATCTATCTATCTATCTATGTACAGGTACAATAAAAGTGTTTGTAAAACCAACTTAGATTAATCTTTATATGTATCCATGGTAAGTTCCTGAGCACAAAGAACACAGTGTCATTAGTTCCATTACACGACCTATGAATATTAAATTCAAGTTACGTTAGGTCAAGTCAACGAGAATGCATAGACGACTCATCCACCGGAGATAACCTGCAGAGTGCAGGTGTCGAGTGAATCACATCCGCATTACAATTAGTGTGTTATCGCTTAAGTCATAATATCCTTAGGTTGCTGTAAATATTACTGTCAATCAAATCGTCAGAACTTGTAACTGTATTTCTACGAAATGAAATAAATTAATAGTTCAAAAACCAAATACACGGTTGCATAGTGTAATGTGTCTTTAAAATCAGGGTCTAAAAATGTTGCTTGTCAAATACAGAATATTCAATTCAACGAAACAAATTTAGTACTAGTATAATCAATATCCACGTAAACAATAACTAATTAATCTTTGTACCAGAATTAATATACTTTGACCTTCAAAAACTTTTTAGCAGTCCGTCGCTTTGGGTATTACTTCGAACAACTTCTGAATGAGAAGCAATAAAAAGGAACATAAAGAGAACTGCTTTCAATTACGTCAAAACCACGAGTTGGGCATTACCTACTGACCATAACTTAGACTTAGGTAATTAAGCTAATTAACGAACTTTGATCGAAAATTTCGTGCCTGTTTCTGTTATAATGCTAGGTTCTTTTGAAGTGAATTATTCATACAATCGAAAACGGTGGACGCAAAATAAATGCAACAATCTTGGTACCAGTCGAAGTCTTAGATTTTGGGAACCACTTAATGTGCCCTCCGAATCACAAATGCATATCTCTTTCTCACTAGTGTTTACCGATCCTAATTGTATTCTGTCATATCCTAACACACCTCACACGTTCGCTCACTTAACCAGACCGATACTAGCACTTTGAATTTGAAAAAAAGAAATATAGAGTGCCTTTTTAAATAACCTTCTACTTTATTGCTGGTTTCTAGGTTAAATACACCTGACTGGCTTGTTCTAAGAATTTATGGTGAACACAGGTGTAACATACAAAAAGAAGTAGGCCGTTGTGGGACGCCCGGCAGATGTGAATCAAAATATATCTCTGTTAAACTTTAGACAATAAGTGTCTAACGATGTAACAATTTAGAAGAGTTTAGTTACCCACAACACAGGGAGTCCTAGTGAGGGAACTATAATGTCCTGCTAAGTATTGTACTGTTTTTTATATTTAAGAAGCACTAAAGCTGGCCATACACGATCAACACGGCATCCAGTTTGCATGATGGGTCTTCCATATACTTACACAAGACAATATTGGAAAAATATTTAAACTCAAACCAAATCTAAATAAGTACCTACGATGAGAGGTTTAAGGGACTTGAAAGAATATACTGACCAGAATTGTGGATAATTAAAATAAAATGATACAAAGGGGTTTGAACATTTTTGTGTGAGACCTGGTATTTTGGAACAACAAGTCCGCCATTTTGGAAAAATCTCGTTTGGGCGGCCACCGATGAAACGTGTCAAGCGACGAAGTAAAGTCCAATTTACACGTATTAAGTAGTTAAGTAGATAACTAAATTTTAAGTAAATTAATACGCGTAAACAAACAATGCAGTAACTTTTTAGATGAAATTTAGGTACCTACATAACTACTTAATACGTGTAAACCAAAAATAAGTGATTACAATCAAAAAGTATTCAGTGATGAAATGTTTAAGTGACATACCTAGCTTCTTTCTGAGACATTTGAGTTCAAAACCGTAAAAAAATTCAAACATTAATAAAAAACAAACATCATAGAAATATAACACTTACGACATTTCATCAATGAATACTTTTTGATTGTAATCACGTAGTTTACCGATTGATTTGTATTTTATCAATGTCCGTCGAAACAAAGTTTTAGCCGAATGCTTTAGCCTTTGTATTCCCAGTGACTTCAAGTAAAGGTTTTTTAATAAAACAAAGGACGTTAAATTCAAATTTAAACTCATATTTCTGTATAAATTATAGTTCTCATTAGATCAATATTAAAAAAAGTAATCATGCTGTATCAAAAATTACAGTATGTGAATACATCACTGAACGTGCCAGCTTAGAGGAATTAACCTATACCTACGATTCCAATGAACTTAAATACTAATGAACAATTCCTAATCGTGAGACTATAATCGTTCAGCAATGCCAAAATGCTACTTTCAATTAGTATTGTTCATTTAAAGGTATTATTCAAACATTAACAATACCGAGTTGTTTAGCGACCTTATAACGACAGTTACAGAGAAATAGATCTGTATTTAAATGCGAACACGAGGTTCTATGGAAATTTACCAAAACAATGGGTAAACAGAATAATAATCTAATGTGTAAATCGCATTCGGTTAAGTGTCCATAAACACCCCAACTTATGAAGGCTGAACTGTCACATACAGCTATTCACGCGAGCAGGGTTGACACTCATATTTGTGTAACGTCGCAATTGCCACATGTAAATAAAATTATTTTACTCGTACACGAATTCAATAACTAGTTTCCACCCGTCGCTTTAGGAAACGAAATTACAAACATTTGAACTTCCCAATAATTCCAGGGCAACATTACATACAACCGGGATTACATCTATTCTTTCATGTCCTGGATATGAACTATCTGAAAGCCAAGTTTAATTTAAATCCGTGAAATAGTTAGCGCGTGATGAAAATACAAACATCCAAATATCTACATATTTTTTTATGTAACTATTCGATAAACGAGAGGCACCGTCGCCCATGCATGAACATCAGAACACCAAATGCGTTGCCGATCAAGAATAAAAGAGAGAAAAAGAATTGAAAAAACTGGCTCCAAAACCCCCAACCGGATTTATTTTATGTACAGACATCGATTATAATAAAACTAACTGTTTTATTATAATTTTATTATGCATAAAAAGAAGGCCTACCACCAGGCGGGCCGGGATCTGTCCCCTCTTACGACATCTTTTTATGCCAGCATGGGATTTATTATATTAATAGGACTAATTTCTTTCTCAATCTTAGACATAGTCATGAAGCAAATATAGGACATAGTTAAATGAAATAGAAATTTGTGTATAAAAATAATTTTCGAAAATGATTTCTATTGAATTATGTCAAATACATTTCTAATGATTCTGGTTGATGGAGAGGCATCGACCAACGCCACGCGATGGAACAAGGTTGGTGGAAACTGGAACCCCTTTTTGGTGTGTACATTTTGTTGATTGTTATGTACTGCCCCAAAAGGTTGAATCCCTATAATAATTTAAATACAGTCCACATTCAATTGATTCGTCACCACCATCATTTTAAGAAACCGGATTAAAAACCATTAATATTCAACTCTCGAGTATTCAGAGCCCAGATAAAACACTTGGTTGGTGATCAACTAAGATTGAAAACCCTTTGGATAGGTTAATTAATTATCTGTTCATAAGACCCTTATCTGTGGTCTCATTAAACTTGTTATCGTACTGTTTACGCAACCGCAACTAACGCTCTAACGTGCTAATTGAAGCTTTGTAGTTACAGATCATCTTCAAGGATTAATAACTAAACTTTGAACAAAAAGATAATAGAATTAAATTAGTTTTTGAGAGTTATCCATCGGATTTTTAAAAACTGTATTACCCTACTTAGCAACCAGCTCCAAGGCATGGAGGATAGAGTAGAACGAGATATGAGAGGAAAGTTGAACATGTCCAGCTGTTTACTGAAAATAGAGGTTCCAATAATGCCCATTCCAGAATGGCGCTAGTGTCTGAGAAATAGCTATATGAACATAGCTGTTGTAGACGGAGTGAAGTTTGCTGAGTTATGCCACCCGTAATGAATGGCGCTAGTGTCTGAGAAATAGCGATATTCGAACATAGCTGTTGTAGACCACACCGCAGCGCCACCTGTAATTGGACGCGTTTTTACGGACACTTTTCATACACAGGGATGGCCCTCCTTCTACCTTCCATACTCCATGCTCCAAGGCTTTGCTTTTAAACACATCGATACTTTCCAAGCGCAATATCTCATGGACTTGTGCCAGAAAAGCTAATCCCAGTCTTACCTTTCTGTCTCTGTCACACCTAGTCTTCTCTTTTACAGGCCGTGAATGTTTAAGTTATAAAGTTAATTTTTCAGTCATATGGCCTAAAGGGATTATGATGTAATTTAAAGATATTTTTGTAATGAACTGAATTACCATTTAATGTACACGAGATACTAAAGTACCTAATATCAAAACACTTGCCTTCCAAGTATGATATTTGAGATTTTTTATGTTCTCAAAAATCTGCCAACTGGTACTAAGCAAATTCATCTTTTTATTTTAAAGCGAAACCTATGCTCTCAAAGCAGAAAAACAGTTCTATGGCTATAATATGAAGGAAATATGTGTTCATTACAAATTGCGGAATCTACCGAGCTTTGATGTGCCATGGAGAAATATTTTACAAAAATAGCAGATATTCGGGAAATACTTTTTTGTCAGCCCTATCGCACTGCAATAACAACGGCCATTAGTGTAAACTCACTCAGTCAATATATACATCCAAACGTATGAGAGTAGTCCGCTGGTCAGCGATGACGAATCATTAATATTATGTATGTTTTACTAGTAAAACTTCGTTATGTTCTTACGTAATGCCATTTATCTATGTACTTATCTAAAAAAAATGGTTGTCTGTAAAGTTGGTTTACGGACGGTAGTTAAACGTGACAACGTCATGACAAAACATTGATGAGATGATTGCACACTTTTATAGATAAGAAACTTTTATCTTTATACTACAACGCCATCTAGAACTCCTGAACTAAACTATTTTTTCAGCAAGTTTCTTTCTGACTTAATTGTGTATGTATAGAGTTTTGTTCATAGATGGCGCTTTCTCCTTTGTTCGCTCGCTCGCGGAACGCGACAGATGAGTCATGTTTTTTCGTGCGTGCACCCGGCATCATTTTAATAGACGTTATCACGTCAAAAAATATTCATAGCTTTATTTTATATTATCCTCTCAATCGCCACTTTATTCGGGTTTGTATTAGGGTCTAGTAAAATCGAGTGATTGTGCGTGACATTTCAGTATCATCTTAGAACAACGTGTTTATTTTTATGTAAATAACTGATAAAAAAGCGGCCAAGCCACCTAAGAAAGTCGTTACATCGAGAGGCATCATCAAATCATTGTTGGCTAAATGGCAGAGTACCCCCTAAGCCCTAAGCCGCTCCGTATAATCTTTACCTTGATAATAATGACGAATCCTATTTAGCTATGGAACTATAACACTAAATTATTATGCTTAGGAATTAAATTGGTATTCGATATAATTTATAAAAACCAGATCTGTAAGGAAACAGACGCGAAGGCAATAAATTAAAATTAGCTTCCCTGATCGAATCCGGTAACCTTAAAAAATGTAGATCAGTTACTAAATACTATATCAAGAATTTTAAATATTATCGTTGTTTTATATATTATATTTTATACTATATATATTACTTTATAATATATACATTTAAAACCATGAATATCAGTTATTTCGAAGATAATTTTTACGAAAATACTTATAATATGTGTGCTTCAAGTTACCACAGCGCTTAAAAAGAAGGTAAATAAATAAATAATTAGTAAAAAAAATAGAAAATAAATTTTAATTGTGTAATTGTAATAAAAGCGTGGGATGCATGGTGTCAATGAGTAGAACGATCATTTTGATAATATCTTATAAAGCACCCCACGCTTGAGGTTGGGCTTTAAGGGGATTGCCTTGCCCAATGACCTTGAAGATTTGGTCTCTGTACTAGTATTTTTTAACTAAGCGCCATCTACCGACCAACGACTATACTACAATAAAACGGCCTGAACTTAGAGTGAAGATAAAGCTACTGCACAAATGTGTCACCGAGTTGTCATCGTTTTTGCCTATTTTATTCGCTCTCTGAGAGATCTTCGAATACATTTTGTTCCTATTGTTTTTGTCGTCTTGTACGAATATCTGCCTACATGATAATAATTATTATTTATTTATTTTGAACTACACTATGCACTATGCCTGCTGACATAGCTTTAATTCTACTAAATGATACATTCTGAAGGTCTGATGATGACCAGGTATATACTTATCGGTTCTCAGTAACGGAAGTACTTAGGATGACCTAGCTTTCAACATTTATCTGATTGAGCACGGGTGCTACTACATGAAACATTCTGAAGGTCTGATGATGACCAGGTATATACTTATCGGTTCTCAGTAACGGAAGTACTTAGGATGACCTAGCTTTCAACATTTATCTGATTGAGCACGGGTGCTACTACATGAAACATTCTGAAGGTCTGATGATGACCAGGTATATACTTATCGGTTCTCAGTAACGGAAGTACTTAGGATGACCTAGCTTTCAACATTTATCTGATTGAGCACGGGTGCTACTACATGAAACATTCTGAAGGTCTGATGATGACCAGGTATATATTTATCTGTTCTCAGTAACGGAAATAGTTAGGATAACCCAGCTTTCAACATTTATCTAATTGAGCACGGGTGTTACTACATGACAAATTCTGAAAGTCTGATGATGACCAGGTATATGCTTATCGGTTCTCAGTAACGGAAGTACTTAGGATGACCTAGCTTTCAACATTTATCTGATTGAGCACGGGTGCTACTACATGAAACATTCTGAAGGTCTGCTGATGACCAGGTATATGCTTATCGGTTCTCAGTAACAGAAATAGTTAGGATGACCTAGCTTTCAACATTTATCTAATTGAGCACGGGTGCTACTACATGATACATTCTGAAGGTCTGATGATGACCAGGTAAATGCTTATCGGTTCTCAGTAACAGAAATAGTTAGGATGACCTAGCTTTCAACATTTATCTAATTGAGTACGGGTGCTACTACATGAAACATTCTGAAGGTCTGATGATGACCAGGTAAATGCTTATCGGTTCTCAGTAACAGAAATAGTTAGGATGACCTAGCTTTCAACATTTATCTAATTGAGCACGGGTGCTATTACATGAAACATTCTGAAGGTCTGATGATGACCAGGTAAATGCTTATCGGTTCTCAGTAACAGAAATAGTTAGGATGACCTAGCTTTCAACATTTATCTAATTGAGTACGGGTGCTACTACATGAAACATTCTGAAGGTCTGATGATGACCAGGTAAATGCTTATCGGTTCTCAGTAACAGAAATAGTTAGGATGACCTAGCTTTCAACATTTATCTAATTGAGCACGGGTGCTATTACATGAAACATTCTGAAGGTCTGATGATGACCAGGTAAATGCTTATCGGTTCTCAGTAACAGAAATAGTTAGGATGATCTAGCTTTCAACATTTATCTAATGATGACCAGGTACTCGTATATACTTATCGGTTCTCGAACGGTAACGGAAATAGTTAGGATGACCTAGTTGATGACCCTGTTTTAATGTTGCCATTGTAACTATTCCGAAATTACAATAATTAATTAATTCTATAGGAAATAAGGTTAAAGAGGCGTAAAGAAAAGTGCTGAGTTTAGGATTTTTAAATATCACCGTTATATTAATCCTTTATGCATTGGGAAATACGAGTAATACGTCTGTATCCTACCAATAACATATCGAGAAGAAGAGCGTGAGACCAAATGAGTGTCCTTTTATAAGGTTGGATTGAACAGGAAGCATGAAGTAATTTGCAAGTTAAAAACACATAGGTGGCGCTTCCGTCGGATTCTAATAAAGTCAACAAGGAGCGCCGGAGTTCGAGCCATTCGCTTGACTCGCTCTGCAAAATTGTTTGCCTTTCAATTTGTCTTCTTTCTTCCTCACTTTTATATAAGTTGGATAGAAAGTTCTCCTTCATTTGTTCTAGCATCGCGTCGCTCACATCGGGCCTTATGGTTTGTTCTCCATAATCTTTATTTACGGTGCCATGTGTCTGTTGTTTTTTGTATTTGTGTATATTATGTTTTAACAACTTTCTTTTTGTGCGATACTTGTTATCTAAGGTGCTCATTCTGCCCTTAGGACTTTGCCCGACAATTGTTTTATATAATATGGAAACAGGTTTTCTTTTTGTATTAAAGTTAACTGCAGACGCTGAACATCGAGTTTGGTATCCACGCCTGCACGAGTAATTTACTCTTTTACCACCCACAAATTTGGCCACAATGCTATGAAAACTTTCCACGATGTTACTGTCAACATCATGAACAAGACTTCTGGAATGCCCTGCAATAGCATTAACAAAAAAACATATTTTCTGCCATAAGGAACTTGTAAAAAATGCTTGCGGTATGATTTCATCGTTTTGTGGTTTGTTACAGAAATGGCTTTTACATTTGGTATGGTTACCAAAGGCATGTAAATGTACAGTCTGGATGTCCTCGAAAAGTTTCTGAGTGCTAAAATTTAAATTTTCCAACGAGTCGTGGTATTTTTTGCTGCATTTTCGTATTGCTGACCTAATGCTCATAATGCGTTTTTTTGTGATTAATTTTCTAAAACTAATGGGATATTTCGTGTCAGTGGTCAGGTTTTCCAATTTGTTGCACAAGTTTCTTAGAAGGTGGTTCCTACATTCTACCTTTTCAACAGTAAACTGAGGATAAGGTCTTGCTTCCAAAATTTTCGCATACGTGCTAGAGTCTCCGTCAGAAATGAGGCGACCATAAATCAGACCATACATTTCGATGGATGATTTAAACCCTTCCACAATTATTGTTGACTCCATGGCAGTCGATGGTCCCGTAAAATTTTTAAAGCACTGGTGAGCTCTTGGATTTTTATTTTTATTAAGGTCCTGAGTACATATGCTACAGTATTTATTTTTAATGCCAAGAAACAAAATCTTTTTTGTGTGTCTTCCAATTATGGCAGCAGCTCCTGACAGTGCTGAGTAGTTCTTTTTGTAAGACCTCTTACTCCAGCATCCGTCTACAACCACATCTATAATAGGTATACCATCTTTGCTGACGTGACCATTTTGTAGAGCAATCCTTTTTTCTTCCTCAGCAGCTTCATTCATAGATTTGCTAAGTGCTTTATCCCACGCGTTGGAAGCAATGTCGTGCCGTTTCTGGTATACTGGCTTAGTCATAATGGGCAAGTCAACTGCTGATAACAGTTCCTCTAATTGCGAATACCCTATACCAACTGAAACTGCACCCGCTACTGCTACTGTATTAATATCTAAGTCACCAGTGACATTACAAAGAGAAAACTTCTCTTTACACATCAAACATTCTAATGTAAACTTAGAAGCAAGTCCAACACGTTTCTCTCCTATAAGTTTCAAACTTTGTATACCACAGTTAAAAGCACCATGGCTGCCTATTTCTTGTATTTTAGAAAAAAAGTAATTTAGATCTATAACTCGTCTTCCAGATATATTTTTTGTTTCTGCTTGTGATTCTTCTTCAATAATCAAATCTGGTAAATCTTCTTCATCTTGCTCAACCTAAAACAAACAAACAATGCAGTGTCAAAATTAGGGAAACTATCTAATATCTAACAAATACCACAGTGTAAGCAAACAGAATAAATTACCGGCATAATTTGCTCTGCCTCCTCAGCAACTTCCATACCAGACAGATCATATATTTCTGTTAACGGCTGAAGTTCAACAAACTAAAACAAACAAACAATGCAGTGTCAAATTAAATAAGGGAAACTATCTAATATCTAACAAATACCACAGTGTAAGCAAACAGAATAAATTACCGGCATAATTTGCTCTGCCTCCTCAGCAACTTCCATACCAGACAGATCATATATTTCTGTTAACGGCTGAAGTTCCTGATTTTGTAATTCAGAGTTTTGCTGTTTCCTTAACTTCCTGAAACATAATAACTTAAGTGAGCTAAGGTAATGTTTTTGCTGCTACAGTCTGGTAATTAGCCATACACCACAAGAAAACTAAAAAGTACTTTAAGCAGGTATTTTTTTCCCCAGTCACCTTAGTCTCCATGAGACCTTTCAAACGTAGTGCCTTCAATGAGATCCTTTACCCACCTTCGAAGTCCACCATCAGGTAGATAACATCATCAGTTACCAAGGTCTCAATGAGACCTTTCAAATGAGCCCAAACACGATGCTTCTACGTAGTGCCGTCACTGAAATCCTTTACCCACCTTCGGAGTCCACCATAAGGTAGGTGACATCATCAGTCACCAAGGTCTCAAGGAGACCTTTCAAATGAGTCCAAACACGATGGTTCTACGCAGTGCCGACACTGAGATCCTTTACCCACCTTCGAAGTCCACCATCAGGTAGGTGACATCATCAGTCACCAAGGTCTCAATGAAACATTTCAAATGAGTCCAAACACGATGGTTCTACGCAGTGTTGACACTGAGATCCTTTACTCACCTTCGGAGTCCACCAACAGGTAGATGACATCATCTGTCACCAAGGTCTCAAGGAGACCTTTCAAATGAGTCCAAACACGATGGTTCTACGTAGTGCCGACACTGAGATCCTTTACCCACCTTCGGAGTCCACCATCAGGTAGATGACATCATCAGTCACCAAGGTCTCAACGAGACCTTTCAAATGAGTCCAAACACGATGGTTCTACGTAGTGCCGACACTGAGATCCTTTACCCACCTTCGGAGTCCACCATCAGGTAGATGACATCATCAGTCACCAAGGTCTCAACGAGACCTTTCAAATGAGTCCAAACACGATGGTTCTACGTAGTGCCGTCACTGAAATCCTTTACCCACCTTCGGAGTCCACCATCAGGTAGATGACATCATCAGTCACCAAGGTCTCAACGAGACCTTTCAAATGAGTCCAAACACGATGGTTCTACGTAGTGCCGTCACTGAAATCCTTTACCCACCTTCGGAGTCCACCATCAGGTAGGTGACATCATCAGTTACCAAGGTCTCAATGAGACCTTTCAAATGAGTCCAAACACGATGGTTCTACGTAGTGCCGACACTGAGATCCTTTACCCACCTTCGGAGTCCACCATCAGGTAGATGACATCATCAGTCACCAAGGTTTCCATGAGACCTTTCAAATGAGTCCAAACACGATGGTTCTACGTAGTGCCGACACTGAGATCCTTTACCCACCTTCGGAGTCCACCATCAGGTAGATGACATCATCAGTCACCAAGGTCTCAAGGAGACCTTTCAAATGAGTCCAAACACGATGGTTCTACGTAGTGCCGTCACTGAAATCCTTTACCCACCTTCGGAGTCCACCATCAGGTAGGTGACATCATCAGTTACCAAGGTCTCAATGAGACCTTTCAAATGAGTCCAAACACGATGGTTCTACGTAGTGCCGACACTGAGATCCTTTACCCACCTTCGGAGTCCACCATCAGGTAGATGACATCATCAGTCACCAAGGTTTCCATGAGACCTTTCAAATGAGTCCAAACACGATGGTTCTACGCAGTGCCGACACTGAGATCCTTTACCCACCTTCGAAGTCCACCATCAGGTAGGTGACATCATCAGTTACCAAGGTCTCAATGAGACCTTTCAAATGAGTCCAAACACGATGGTTCTACGTAGTGCCGACACTGAGATCCTTTACCCACCTTCGGAGTCCACCATCAGGTAGATGACATCATCAGTCACCAAGGTCTCAACGAGACCTTTCAAATGAGTCCAAACACGATGGTTCTACGTAGTGCCGTCACTGAAATCCTTTACCCACCTTCGGAGTCCACCATCAGGTAGGTGACATCATCAGTTACCAAGGTCTCAATGAGACCTTTCAAATGAGTCCAAACACGATGGTTCTACGTAGTGCCGACACTGAAATCCTTTACCCACCTTCGGAGTCCACCATCAGGTAGAAGACATCATCAGTCACCAAGGTATTAAGGAGACCTTTCAAATGAGTCCAAACACGATGGTTCTACGTAGTGCCGTCACTGAAATCCTTTACCCACCTTCGGAGTCCACCATCAGGTAGATGACATCAACAGTCACCGAGGTCTCAAGGAGACCTTTCAAATGAGTCCAAACACGATGGTTCTACGTAGTGCCGACATTGAAATCCTTTACCCACCTTCGGAGTCCACCATCAGGTAGAAGACATCATCAGTCACCAAGGTCTCAAGGAGACCTTTCAAATGAGTCCAAACACGATGGTTCTACGCAGTGCCGACACTGAGATCCTTTACCCACGTTCGGAGTCCACCATCAGGTAGGTGACATCATCAGTCACCAAGGTCTCAAGGAGACCTTTCAAATGAGTCCAAACACGATGGTTCTACGCAGTGCCGACACTGAGATCCTTTACCCACCTTCGGAGTCCACCATCAGGTAGATGACATCATCAGTCACCAAGGTTTCCATGAGATCTTTCAAATGAATCAAAACATGATGGTTACACGTACTGCCATCAATGAGATCCTAATACCCACCTGCGGAGTCCATCATCAGGTAGGTGACATCATCAGTTACCAAGGTCTCAATGAGACCTTTCAAATGAGTCCAAACACGATGGTTCTACGTAGTGCCGACACTGAAATCCTTTACCCACCTTCGGAGTCCACCATCAGGTAGAAGACATCATCAGTCACCAAGGTATTAAGGAGACCTTTCAAATGAGTCCAAACACGATGGTTCTACGTAGTGCCGTCACTGAAATCCTTTACCCACCTTCGGAGTCCACCATCAGGTAGGTGACATCATCAGTTACCAAGGTCTCAATGAGACCTTTCAAATGAGTCCAAACACGATGGTTCTACGTAGTGCCGACACTGAAATCCTTTACCCACCTTCGGAGTCCACCATCAGGTAGAAGACATCATCAGTCACCAAGGTATTAAGGAGACCTTTCAAATGAGTCCAAACACGATGGTTCTACGTAGTGCCGTCACTGAAATCCTTTACCCACCTTCGGAGTCCACCATCAGGTAGATGACATCAACAGTCACCGAGGTCTCAAGGAGACCTTTCAAATGAGTCCAAACACGATGGTTCTACGTAGTGCCGACATTGAAATCCTTTACCCACCTTCGGAGTCCACCATCAGGTAGAAGACATCATCAGTCACCAAGGTCTCAAGGAGACCTTTCAAATGAGTCCAAACACGATGGTTCTACGCAGTGCCGACACTGAGATCCTTTACCCACGTTCGGAGTCCACCATCAGGTAGGTGACATCATCAGTTACCAAGGTCTCAATGAGACCTTTCAAATGAGTCCAAACACGATGGTTCTACGTAGTGCCGACACTGAGATCCTTTACCCACCTTCGGAGTCCACCATCAGGTAGATGACATCATCAGTCACCAAGGTTTCCATGAGATCTTTCAAATGAATCAAAACATGATGGTTACACGTACTGCCATCAATGAGATCCTAATACCCACCTGCGGAGTCCATCATCAGGTAGGTGACATCATCAGTTACCAAGGTCTCAATGAGACCTTTCAAATGAGTCCAAACACGATGGTTCTACGTAGTGCCGACACTGAAATCCTTTACCCACCTTCGGAGTCCACCATCAGGTAGAAGACATCATCAGTCACCAAGGTATTAAGGAGACCTTTCAAATGAGTCCAAACACGATGGTTCTACGTAGTGCCGTCACTGAAATCCTTTACCCACCTTCGGAGTCCACCATCAGGTAGATGACATCAACAGTCACCGAGGTCTCAAGGAGACCTTTCAAATGAGTCCAAACACGATGGTTCTACGTAGTGCCGACATTGAAATCCTTTACCCACCTTCGGAGTCCACCATCAGGTAGAAGACATCATCAGTCACCAAGGTCTCAAGGAGACCTTTCAAATGAGTCCAAACACGATGGTTCTACGCAGTGCCGACACTGAGATCCTTTACCCACGTTCGGAGTCCACCATCAGGTAGGTGACATCATCAGTCACCAAGGTCTCAAGGAGACCTTTCAAATGAGTCCAAACACGATGGTTCTACGCAGTGCCGACACTGAGATCCTTTACCCACGTTCGGAGTCCACCATCAGGTAGGTGACATCATCAGTTACCAAGGTCTCAATGAGACCTTTCAAATGAGTCCAAACACGATGGTTCTACGTAGTGCCGACACTGAGATCCTTTACCCACCTTCGGAGTCCACCATCAGGTAGATGACATCATCAGTCACCAAGGTTTCCATGAGATCTTTCAAATGAATCAAAACATGATGGTTACACGTACTGCCATCAATGAGATCCTAATACCCACCTGCGGAGTCCATCATCATTTAGGTCTCCATCCTCCGTCAAACGAAATTCTCAAGATAGCTAAAACGTTAAAAAAATAAACACACTAGAAATAATATACTCAATAGGGTATGTACTTACCAATAGTTTTGGAGAGCTCTGCCACAATTCACTTTACTTTTATTCTTGTATTTAGGCATGATAATTGAATAAGCTTACTCTATGATATTTTCAAAAAACTAAACGAAATTATAAACTACTTTACATATATTTACAAACTTAATTTCTATTGTTCTTTTACAAAATATTTATATTTGTATTATTTACAATATGCTTTCATTCAAAAATCGTTCAAAACGTGAGGTTTTAATTTTTATTTCGATAAAATAACGCGCGTACAGTCCACGCGTCACAAGAGTCATCGAGACACTGATTTATCGCGTTCCGAGGCTCTCGAGCACGCATTAAGCTGGAAACAAACTATCGGACGCGGCTGAAGGACGCGGCTGACAGCCGCGACTTATAGGTATCTAGGTAATGAATACACACTGAGCTGTACAAACTGTCGGAGGTAAGTCGTGGACGTAACCTTGGGCCGACCTTGAGCTTTCGGACGTCCGACAGAAATCTGGCACGCTGGATGTTTTTGTCAGCCGAAAACGTCCGCGGATGGTAATGATAGTATGCACGGGGTGCGGGACACGTCCACGCGCCAGAAGGACGCAGACTCATTTTCAAATAAAGTTTACCGACGTTCATCTCGTAATAAATGAGGATACAAAGTATGGAATTCACCAGACTCTGTCCTTTCTTTATTTATGTCATGGACCCAAACGCCTCTTTTTATTTTCTTTGGGTGGACAACATAAAGCAGCCGCCACTAATTCGAGAAAATCGTCGTCACATTCACTACTCGACATGCTTCTTCGTAGACAGTTCTTTGTGGAATAGGGTTGGAACGCGTCCGCAAGCCACGTCTCAAAAGACTGTGCACACATAACAGTCGCGGGTGTCAGCCACGTCCGTCAGTCGCGTCCGATAATTTGTTTTCAGCTTTACAGGGCTTAGCGGGGGTGCTCCTGTGGGGTACTGGTGAAGTTTTGGGTTTTTATTCATTATTTAAAAATATTAAAAGAATTAAGAAAAAAAAAACTACTGAAATTGTGAAACGCATCATTACATATTATTTAGTACAAAATTCATGCCGATCTATTTAACCGTTACAGAGAAAATTGACAGTTTAAGTTGAAAAAGGACCTATTTAACAAATTTTTTTCCCAATATTTGGGAGAGGTTATTAAAATTTTAAACAAGTTAATAAGATTGTCATGACCTACAGTATATCATATATTTTTTATATGGTAAACGCACAAAAGCATTCATCTACAATCTTCTTCAAACTTACAGTGTTTTTGGGATTTGAGCGAGGTAATCCCCTTAAGGTCGTAGCTGATTTAAACGACACCGCTCCCACCCAACCGAAGTATGAGAATTCAAATATAAACTTAAAATCGTGCTCTGTAGGTGCACTTTACAGTAACAACAAAAATTAGCAGGCCGCGCGCGGGAAGCAAGCTAACCGCAACCTTGCCCCTATATAGTTAACGTCTGGCGTACCGCACACTTAAGCGAGCAGCCCGCATGCTTTGAGCACGGCGGCTGCTGGCTTGAAGCCCGCTAACGGACGGCGTACGTGCGCGGGTGGATGGAGGTCGCAACTGGCTCCGTCGCATACGTGTGAAAGGCGCAGGGTCCGCGTGTAGCCTGCTAGCTGTAGCCGCGGGGAAGCGTGGAGCCTGCTAGCAGTAGGCGCGGGGAAGCGTGTAGCCTGCTAGCAGTAGGCGCGGGGAAGCGAGTTGTCTGCTTGCTTTACAGGCGGTGTTGTGCAGTTGCGGTGTGGGATCAGTGTCGTATAAATGAGCTACGACCTTTAGTTTGATTTTTTGAAATGTAATTTAGGTTTTTTCTTTCTTTCATTTTTCTTTAAATATTGAATTGTCATTGGTCCTCGATAAGTCTACGTAGTTTGAAAGAAATCTGACCGTTTGAAGTGGGTTAAAATCCAAAGGAGTCAGTTACAAGTTACAAACAAACATACATACAGGTGAAGCTAATATAAAGCATGTAAAAATATAGGTAAAGCTTGAAGCATACTCGTAAATCGTATTATTATGTAAACCTACTGCTTCTACTCAATTCTTTATTAAAATGAGTTATGAAAGAGATCGGTGCTTTAGTGATAAGTGTCCTATAGTACATATTGTTGAGAAAAATAACTGCTTAACGACTTTGGATAAATAATTGTAACTTGTTTTCTTTTCTGTCTATCCCTTTCATGTTTTACAAAACAAGAATTCTACGCTTGTTTTCTACTCTGAAAGCGGGAGACCAGTTTAAAATCAAGAGCTATCATATTGTCCATTCTAAAGGTGTTGAATCAATTTTACCGTATCATGATACCAGATTTAGTTCGAGGACACCACTTGATGCTTGCGAAAACTTTGATCTCACTCATCCAAGCCATAGACGAAGGATACATGCAAACATAGAAATGACTTGTTTCTAACAACGTAATGCAAGATTATATCTTCATATTTTATGTTTTAAAAGAGAACTCCCATAGTGTGTACAAATTCAACTGAGCTCCAAAAATATAAGATGACAACGCATGTTACTTATGTACGTTTCTGTCTAAACATGCCCAAAAATATTTTTACATTTATTGTAAACATACACTAAACATATAATTTTCAAAATAACATTACATTTTAAACTATTGATTTTGTACTTGATAACATTATTGGCAACATTTGTTTTATGTTAATAACCGACTAGCAAGCCTCAATTGATTGTAAGTAGCCACTGTCATTTGTAAACTTCAGACACCAAAGGCACCAATGCGATGATGGCCAAAACGAGGCAACATAATATTATTATCACATCGTATATATTAAAATTTTAATGTCTGGGTCAGTTCTGTGCATATCTTTAGTGTCAAATTCCATGCTTGAGTAAATTCGTCAACTTTAGAGTGACCTCTTGTCGTTCCCTATTACACCCGTATGAAGAAACCCTTGACCGGAAACTAAAAGGTTGAAACCGACGACGGTTAAGGGGACACTAAATTTGATACAAAATTTGTCACATAACACTTCCTTACATATCGGCTCTGTGGCATTAACGATCCAACTAAACCGGTCTAAACAGTCAACACCGACGTTCCAAATAAATACGAACCTGTCAGTTACATAATGACTGCTAGGAACTCGTATTGTGCCTAGTATGTAAAGATGATGTAAAGTAGCCAGACTATTAATGTTCTTTTTGTCGTCCTAAAAAAACTGAAGTTTGGTTCATTTCCCTGATATTTTCCCGAAATTTCTGGACTAACGAAATTCTCTTATGTCTGTAAAAGTTATGAGCGAGATGGTCCTTAAGTATGTCGAAGGTCTGATATTGTCGTTTGGAAAAATAACGAAACATTTTCATGTCAATGACCCTCAAACAAAAAGGCCAATGATGATGAATGATCACCCGATGATAAAAAGACGTCAATAACATCATAGGAATTAATGTTTTTATTTTTCTGATCCTCCGACACTCTTAACTAAAACTCTAACATATTTTATGTTACAAATTGTCTCAGTGATAATATTCTAGTGATTGGATGGTAAAATTATGTAGAAAATCCTCATATGGCCTATGAATGCCAATATTAATCTGAGGCCGCAACACTCGCCACGAATTATGCGCTAGAAATACTTGAGGCGATATTCTCAAGCCGGCTGAGCTTGCCGGCAGTAGATAAGCATTAAATGTCCTTATAATTGAACCTCTCCAACCCATTTATATGCATGGCTGCAAAGTGTTTTTGAGAGTTTCCGTTGCGTGCGCTGCGTAGACGGTTTAATTTATGCAAAAATCATGTATGATGGAATTGTTCCGGAGAGAGAGAAGGAGAAGGAAGAGGGAGGTAGCGGGAGCGGGACAGGGACAGGGAGAGGGAGAGGAAGAGGGAGAGATAATTTAATGGTCTCTAATTTGTTATACCTACCATAACTATAAAAGCTAAAAGTAACAACAAAAGTACATATTTGATTGTTTAGTGATACGAAGTTCGCCGGGTCAGCTAGTATCAAATAAATGGCGGATTATCATGTTGCCACACTGTATTTATTGAGTCGTAATTCTGAAGAAAGTTCGAGAGACCCACTAATGAATACGCTGGTGCGAATAAAAACCGTTCTTATTGCAACACTACACGACTGAAATTTCAATGGTGCGCGTGATCAATATTCCTTACATAGATTTACATGAGTCGCTAAGTTTGCGGTTCCAAGTGCGGCTTTAGAATTCTTTACGTGAAAAGTTTTATAATTACAAGGTAATAGTTCAAATAGTTCTTGATATAAAATCCCCAGACTGTCCAACGTATATTACTGTTACCGTGGAGACTATCCAGTCTCCGTTATGGCCTTCTACAAAATTTATCTTCACATGATAATTTTTATGTTTGACTCTGGGCGTAAGTGTCATTTGTGTGACGGACATGTGGATTTTCCGCAATCAGTCGTTTACTCCTCAGCAATTCGTGAATTCTTCTGGTTAGTTCAGACTCACCAACCATAATACCAGTGTTATGATTGTGTATATCGGCGGTGACTATGTCCTAACTCATTACTTCAAGTGCCAAGTTCATTTGATTTTTTTTGAACCTTCAGATTTGCATTAACTTTTTAATTACGATAACAGGCAAATAAAAGTAATATTAAAATCAGTCCAAGATTGTTACAATTTTTTGTAATTATTAAAGTATTAAAATGGCAAAATGTTTAATCACCGCCCTCTCGTCAATCGCAATAAAGATGCGAAGAAATTGTTATACATAGACATTGAAATACACTGAATAAATCAATATAAAATTATTTAATTAGACAAAGCATTATTGAAGTGTTACATATACCATGTAAATATACATAGCAATGTATTGCGTCTTATGAAAGAGCAATACCATTGAAATTGTAAAATTCCATTTTATGGTATTTTCAACAAGGTTAGATTTAATATGAACAACCGTAAACAGTAAAGTGTGACAGAATAAGCCAACCGTATTGGAACACGTGTAATTGAACATCCGCTACGCTGCGTCTGTAAGTAGCTAGTGTATAGTCTAGGAGGCGGCAGACTGAATGACACACGTTCTGGCGTGAAGCTTTAAAATTATCTCAGTATATGCGAACTTTTTGAGTTGGAATCAAAGTTTTTATGGCTTTTGAATCATTTATTTTATTTATTTGTATTATAATATTATAATAACTAGTGGATACACGGCGTGTATTACTACGCTAAAACAAAGAAAATATGGGAAAAGATGAAAATCGAATTAATGAAAGGACCGAATGTGCCTAATGCATTGTTTTAGTGGTCTCAAACCACCTTTGGAATATCGCCTTTCAAATGAAACCATTTTAAGGCATGTCAGTTGCCGATCATTAAAGACATTTAGTTAATGCACTCAAATTCTTGACGTTAGTTTAGCTTGGTTTAGCTACCTTGTTTATAAGTCTCGTAGCTTAGTAGTCGACTTAATATTGAAATATTGTTGTATTGTTCTCAGTATTTATTACACTTTTCTGTGCTATTTACCACTAGGACCACGTATTTTCTTTTTTTTTAGAGTTATCCATGTACTTCCGTTACATAATTATATATCTGGTATATTTTACGTGCAACAGGTACTCACGATCGTTGCACTATAAATATTCAATGCCTGAGATGATGTAAGTTTAAAATCATAAATATTATTAGAATACCCACGTAGCAACATGACGAAGTCGTCTATATATCTTGAAAATAAAGTGCTATAGTTACCAAATAGTCAATGCTAAATGCCTTTGTAGCAAAACGAATCTGATACATTTATTAGCAAGCGCCCAGTCTACGTTTCGCGTCACTTGCTGCCGTAAACGAGAGTGCAGTACAGCCGTAATTGATTACCGCCAAGCTCATTTACTCTGAAATGTTACTATCGAACAATACGTTATAATGAACATTTGCAAAATATTTCGTTGACGCTGAATAAGTAAACCCGATTTTTGACACCGTTATATTTATACCTAGTACACCTAGGTGTACTTGGTGGACCACCTGCTATTGCCGTGCTCGTGGTCCACCCAAGTAAAATATCTTATTCGTGTGCAAAATTTCGTAAAATTCCGTTCTGTAGTTTTTGCGTTGAAGAGTAAAAAAGTTCACATTTTAACGTGATAACGTTTATAAAGACGATGAGCCTGAAAGGCATTCACGAAAACCGAGTAACGGCCGCTCACGTCACGGAAGCGCGCGCAGCATTAGAGAGAGAGGCACGCTAGACCGGCCGTCTCTCTCCCACTCAAGCGTAATCGGTCCGCTTGGAAGGCATTCTCGAAAACGTGGTAACGAGCCTGCTCACGTCACGAGCCACAACGCGCGCAAAGTATCGAGAAAGAGATACGCTGAATAATAATAAAACGAAATATATATCTGTAATTTAATATGTAAAATTGTAATTTTCATTCTATTTCCCGTTCCTAATGTGCGAATTGACAATATTTATATCATAAATTATTCTTCTACGAAATAGACGTTATCACGTAAAACCATTGTCCGTAAACCGACTTTACAGACAACCAATTTTTTTTCATTTTAGGTAAGAAGTAGGATACAAAACAGTGAAACTGCCACGCATCCCGAAAGTGATTTATTTTGTTTATTATGAAAACGTTATAGTACGTTCATTAAATAGTGGCAAACGTTTTTATATGGTCACACACAAATGTATTAAAAAAATATTTATTTATTTATTACGTTACACCCTTAGTTCCTAAAGTGGTCCAAGTGACAAAAAATCAATTGATTAATTAACCCATCAATTCTCACTTTTTTTTCGAAAACGATTAATATTTGTATAATCTAAACTCAGCCGCAACGCACATTTCCATAGTCAGATCAAATCTTCACATTTTTGTTGCGTTTTGAGAATATGGTAAAAATGTAGCTGCAGAGGGTCCATCGGAACCAGCTAAATTTTGAATGTGGTCTATGAGGAAAAAAGTCTGAGAACCTCTAGGTTATACCAACAAAATGGAAACTATTACAGACAAAATACAATTCTTTAGTGTCACCTCAATTACAGGTGTATACAGGTGGAAACTGAAACATGTAACTCAAACAACGCGCGATATGGTTTGCGATGCGCGTCATATGACTTGTTTGTACTTTCATAACGTGGACATTTATGGATGAAATATTTCACTGTCGTATTTTATTACTATTTCAATACACCAAACTATTATAGCTATACTAGCTACGCGCGGTGTAGTACGTCAAATATTGTTTAATAAATAAAGAATTTTTTGCTCTCAGTACTTCTATACATAAGCAGCATTTTAGTGTAATCGATTCCCTTTAACCCATTCCTCTGATTGACCAGAATTTTGGCATACCTATGTATTAAGACGTGGTGATATCGAATATAATAGGCAAAATACCAGCATATTTCATTTTTAAAGTCACCTTGAAATAATATATATAATAATATTTTAAATTTTTCACGATTATTTTGCAAATACATTGATTTTACAGAAAAATGTTCCAAATAAAAATCTGCCATCTTCATAGTATGTCAAGTGAAATAGTATCAAGAAATTATGCGGAACGAATTTCGCATTTTGTCCCAAACCACTGGTTCTACAAGAAAAATTAATTGGACATAAAATGTCATACTTTTAATGGGTTACAACTTTTCTGCAAATAAGCGTGAAAAACAAAAAAAAACATGTTTTTAAGGTGAACTTGAAAACGAAAAATGTGAGTATTATATCTATGATATTCGTTATCAGCACTTTGGAATACATAGATCTAGCAAAATTCAGATCAATCTATCTATATCTATCTATATCTATCTATATATCTATGTATGGACTAAAAGGAAGTTTATCCGTTTAATCTAAACCCCGTGTTTTTTTTAATAAATAAGAAATAGACCCGTTTGTATTTAAGCCGATAGTGGGCCATCATAACTTATCCGTCAACACGGTGACGAGGATAAATCCATCAATATTTCCTAAAAGACCTTCAGAAAAGGACGCGCTAGTTAACACAAATCAATTAAAATGGCAGAAATACATAAAACGAAATATCATTATTTCTGGTGCAACAATCTTGTGGCTGGTGTTAGAATCATGAGAATCAATTAAATAATATCCTGGATGTAGTAATAAGGTAAATGATTATTGTACACTGTGGTTATAATCTTAGTTCGGTTTCTTTGTTCACTATTTTTTCAAATAAAAGGGCCTTTGTGACGTCACTGATGTGTTACATTCATTACGGCCTTGTAATGACAAATTAACCATGTGGGTCCGAGGCCAAAGACGTATCCAAATCAAATGCGACTTTTTGTGAAAAGACCAACAAACTGGCAAACAAACTCAAATATGTACTTTGAATAAGTTGATCTTAAATTAATTTCCACTAAGCCTAAGCAAGCAATGTATTGTACAAATAAAAAAGTGAATTGTTAGTTCTTCCGTGCTTCGGAGGGCACTTAAAGCCGGTTGTTATAGTAACTTAACTTTCGAGTTGAAAACTTCTACTTAGGTTACCCACTAACCCCTTCATCAATCCGCTCTGTATTAACGTGGTCGGTACGCTTAAGACCTCCTAAAGAGTAAAAAACAAAAGTGAATAGGTGATTTTCACTTAAAACGCAAACGCATTGTACGGTAAGCTGATCGGAAGGCTTTGGCTGTTGTTGCCAGTTGTTATCATCAGGGACTGTTGTTATCGTCTGGAACCCTTCCACTTTTTAACCTGTAATAATCTCAAAGTATGGCGGAGCACTGCTACCATTCGCTAGAAGGTTCAAGCGACAATGGACCAACTATCGCTATAGAATGACCATACCAGCTAGAATGTGCGCACTGTAATTTTCTGCATATTAAACTGAAAATTATGTTTGCTTAATTTAACGCATTGATTATGACCATAGAGTAGTTGTCACGTACTGTTGTAAACAAATTAAATAATAATTGTATATTGGGGATTATTATATCCCATCACATTCACGATCAACCCAGGGAACTTTGAATTTTAGCGTAAATATAAAACCAGCAGTTTAATGTTCCTATTACTGTTTTGATTTTATGTAACCTAAGTTATCTTATCAGCCCTTGGAAGTCCACTGCTGGACATAGGCCTCCTCTAACTTGCCCCTAACTCTGACCAGTCCTGATTCTTCTGAATCCAGCGTATACCCGCTGTCTTCTTCAAGTCATCAGTCCACCTAGTCTGGGGGAGTAATCTTGTAGTTACACGTTATTTTTCTTGTATCAGTTTCCTATGAATAATGCAACACGGAAAAGGAACAATCATAGCTACCATCACAGTAACACATTAACGCTTAAAAGATCCTCTGAATCGTTGTAAAACGAAGTAGAACAAATCACCAGGAATATGTAGGAACTTTAGTGGTTGTTTCCTCATTTTCTTGCGACCCACTTACCAACCATCTACAGCAATTGATATCACCTTCGCAAACGTTCCTATTTTGTGTCAATTACAAGCTTCAGCCAAAAGGGCTCCTTCCATCATATGTACAATCTCTTTACACGTACGTCCAAATAATGGAAAGTGAAAAAAACTTTAAAAGTTTTAAATGGCATGATTTTTACGATTATCACAGAAATATAAAATGCCACATATTTTCTTAGTATGTATCGCCATCGCACGTCTTTATAGCTTTAAGATTAAACAGGTTTAAAGGTAGCAACTAGCAATATCGCATAATCTATTCAACATACATATCACTACAAATGTAATGGAGAATCAGCTTAATTAATATATTATGTACAATAAATGTAAATAAACGTCATTCTGGAAGATGTTAGATATTTTAGTGAGTGGAGTCTTGCACCATATTATGTAGTTATTATGTTGATACAAATGACATAGTAATGTTTTGTAATCCGTCGTCTGCACAGCACTAGTTCAAATTCTGCACACGCCTCTAACTTTTCAGGTTACAATTTTGCTATTATAAGTAATTATTATGTTAATAAGATAATTATGATGATAATATCATAATGATAAGAAAGTGGTAATCTAATATCTTCACATCATAGAAAATTTCCTAGAAAAAGTATCGTAGAAAATAGTCACTGCTTTCTTCAATGATGGAAAGAAACGAACCTGTATACCTGAGAGGTGAAGTCTGTCAATATGGGATTAGCTAAAATAATGGTGTAATAATTGACCTTTACTTGACTTTAATACTCAATACATAAGTCCATCGTTCGATACACCTGTTCATCGATACACCTGACTATTATTGATCGAAGCATAAGTCAGTATTTGAACTCGAACCATATGTGACACGACACGACGCACGACGTGGGCAAAATTATAATTGAAATGCTTGAGAGATGATAGATTGGTTACAACGAATTGATTGTACGAGTCATACTGATGACCATTATCGCGTCGTTTCTGGAAACTTAATAAATGCTAAACCACGTTTAAATGATTCAAAAAACAGTTTTGTCGTTCCAGTAAAGTCACCTAAAACTTCCTAAACAAGTTTTTTACTACCTATCCTTAATGAATTCTAAACACAGACAACAAATGACTCATGCAATGTTTACGAGCTACAATCACCGGTACTCAGTCGGTTACTCAGTCAAATCTATCTGGCTCTAAGATTAAGATTGTTCATCGTTCACAGTGAGGACGCCAAGTTCATTAACAGCAAACAAAAAGTAATGACGTTCTGACTCAATAAGCGACAATTACTCGACATTGAGTTTAATTCATTCGGTTCGTCAAAGCACATCGCTTCTTGCGGTTCGAGCTATAAGAGGACTTGCATGCTATCCGATCCGATATCTCATTCGTTTTTTTTTTAAATTTTTTTGAATCGTTTTTTTCTATTTTTTTTGATTTTTTTTGAAAAAATGTTTTGAATTTTTTAAAATTTCTTTTTGATTTATTTTGATACTGTTTTTTTGAAATATATTTCTTGGAATAGTTTTTTTAATAGATTTTTTTCATGCCAAAGAAGTATGACTTCTCACGCGCAGTACTCGTTTATATTTTTTTAATATTGTTTTATTTTCATTAATTACAGAGATTTATATTAGATACCTACTAGCAGCGAAACCCAGCTTTGCCCGGGTAGAAGAAAGTGATGAAAATTCACTGCGTTTCTGCTTATTTACCGTCAATAATCGAAATTTCCGATACAGAAAATTCAGATACTTTGTTCTGTACTGTGTTCTAGAAAACAGTTGTCTTTGTTCACTTCTTATTAGTTTTGATTCACGTTGATCTTCATTTGATTGATATCAGAATGAAACTGATGAAATTTCACTGAGTTTCTGCTTATATACCGTCAACAATCGAAATTTTCAGTACCAAAATACTTTACAAGATTCAAATATATTCAATTTCGGAAATCCAAGAAATTTCAAGAAGATGAAACCATTTTTATGCGTATATTTGAATATTCCAGAATATTAAACAACATTTTGAAACGTTTGGGAGCGTTCTGGATGATGATCGACCATCCTGAATCATTTTAGAGTCTTTGAATTAAATTCGATCCAAACTCCCTTACTCATAGCAGGAGATCAAGAGGCATCTACCACTACGACGTGTGGTACATTCCAGTTGGTGGTGATAGAAAAAGCCCTGGACATACGAACATACACTTGCTTTACATTTAAATATATATATTGATTAAAGTTTCTTGATATAATTAATGTGAAAAAAGCTTTTTTATTATGTCTTAAACAGCAACTCGATCGGTCTAAAATGTATCTACATAGTGATAATAGCACAGAAAAGGACGTAAGGTACCTTTTGTCGAGAAAATTTATAATGCTAGTGAAGCTGCGAGCTGAAGCTATTTTTAACATTGTAAAGAAAATTCGTGTAAAATCACTCGTATTATCGATTACTTCAAATAAATCTAACTTATACAGTTTATCCGTCAACAATGTCGGGCAGTGTGTAGGATGTCTGAAAATAAAACAATTGTTTACTTCCGACTTCTTCCCATTAATTATTAAACTATTATTAGCCGACAATCTGTTTTTTTTCCAGTAGGTATCATAATGAGATAAAAGTTTATACATAAATTAAATTTGAGTCTCATTCCGTTTGAAGGTCTTTTTTCTACAAAGTAAACATTAACAGAAATTCTCAAAGGCCACAAGGAAGATTACAAAACTCAGTATCGAAATACAAATACTTATTTAGTTTTTCATATAATACAACTGTAACTAATCGTTGTCTGTAGAACATAGAGAATGCTTAAGAAAACTATTAATGGGACATCGTTTACGCGATATGGTAAATCCTATGACGATGTTATTTTGTTCTTCATCTATTTGGACTGCGTAAGAATGTGGGATAAAGTACCTCATAGTGCCTTTATCAAAGATGATTTCCTCCTCCGTATTATCTTCTTTTCCCCAATATTATTCGCAATACTATTATATAATAATATAATAATTCTTCGCTGTCTAGGCTCATAACCAACTTGCTTGATTCTTCAACCCTTGATAATCATAGATGCATAATTTAATTCCATACAAGCAAATTAAAATTCTCTGTTCCATATTACTCTGTGTCCAAACCAATTTCCTTTGGCCGAGGCCATAATGTTTTGACGTGACATCCGTTAACGCCATTGTACCGATTAAAACCATCAATCGAATACACGATGCGATTATCGTAACAATCGAACAAATAATCGGATCATCTGTCAGGTAATCGCTATAATCGGCTATGTATTGGAAATATTGGAAACAATCAATGTTTATTCAGTGATCGTGGAAACTGCCGGGAACAATGATCAACGCACGAAACGAACGGGAGTGCGTAAACATATGAAAAGAAGACAATATTTGCGAAAGAAAAGAAAGAAATAAAATATACGTTGTTGTATGTGGTATGAACATAATTAAGAATTACCAGACAAAAACAAACAAATTATCTCTTAAACATGAATCATCAGCTATGAACGCACGTCGCTAATAGCGCGTTGAACGCATACACTTGATACAGTTATTTTTACCGTTAACGTCAACTTTAGTAATAATTTACATAATAATGAAGACCGTAAACTGGCTGGGTCCAAATACGGCCTCCCGAAAAACAGTGAGCAACAATCGGTGACTACAAAGAAGACCGATAAACATCGGTAGTCCAAACCGAAGTAAATAAGTTGTAATAGATACAGCTATCGACTAATACCAGTAAAATTCCTGATTGTTTGAATGACGGAATGTAACAAACAACTTGACGTCACAAATAACCAAGATTCTGGAACAAACATTTATCTGTTACATAAACATCTGTCTCGGCCAGGGACAGAAGCCGCAAAACTTCGGTAAGTCGCCTGGGTCACTTTTCATTACCAAGTTGCCTTCAATATCATGATATTACAACGAGAAATGAGGCTATTAGAAATAACTAACATCAAGTATTGTTTTAGTTTCGAGTTTCGACGGTAACGTTCAATTAAACTTTAACTGTTCTTATCCGACTTCAAAAAAGGAAGAGGTATTCAATTCGACTGTATTTTTTTCTATGTTTGTTACCTTAGAACTTTCGACTGGGTGAACTGAATTTGATTATTCTTTTCTTAATCAAAAGCTGATGCTTATCATGTAATTTTATAAAATTTTGAACGAGATCTGACTTTTAGAGTTAACCTTAAATTGAAATCGTTTATTTTTTGTCAAGAATTATTTATTATTCGAAAGTACAAAAAAACTATTATTAATTTACTAACGCTCTGCCTGCGGCTTTACCCGCGTTTTTCGGGATAATGAGTACCCTATAATTATGTTATTCCAGATGATCTGGAACCAGATGGTCTACTGGGTCTACCATGCTAAGTTTTATGAAAATTCATTCTGTAGTTTTTGCGTGAAAGTGTTACAACCCACCATATACCCCAAAAGCAAAACAAACTTTCGCATTTGTAATATTATTGTAGTAGGATGTATCTTATTTCTCAAACAACTCCATTGTTTAAAGTATTAAAACTGATAATAATAAAATTCAAAATTGCAGTGTAGGTACCATTGCTTCATATTTTTTTTCGATTTATTGGTGGTACCAAATTTAAACACCGGTCAAGTCTGAATCGGACTCGAGTGGTATAAGGTTCTTATCAGTGTACTTTAGGAATATAT
Source organism: Thymelicus lineola (assembly GCA_963932265.1). Classification (NCBI taxonomy): domain Eukaryota; kingdom Metazoa; phylum Arthropoda; class Insecta; order Lepidoptera; family Hesperiidae; genus Thymelicus; species Thymelicus lineola. The sequence continues at coordinate 1,224,750 of OZ010682.1, read as the reverse complement.
ACATTTGTCCTGTTATGTATGAAATATTATATTGTCAAAAAACGTAAACTATGGATAAAATTGTATGGATGTATGAATAAATAATATTTAAATTACTTTCGGAGATAAGACAAAAGATTCTTCGTATATTATATATGTATATTCTTTTTAAATCAAAAGCTGGTGCTTATCATGTAGTTTCACTTAAATTTCAGCGAAATCCGAAATCTTAAATCTTCGTGTATTTTCTTTAATACATTTTAAAAGTTCATTTAATTATATTTTTATTTATATTAATTTTATAGCAAAGTGAGGTTAGGTGACCACTTTGTACAATCAAACTTAATTTCAATGAATATTTCTGTCTTATTGACGTAGAAAAGACAAACAGTTAAAGACCTGACAGATATAAATACGTCCTTATTGGGTTGTCGGTGTTTTCATTCGTTATGACCGAACCCTAAGTTCTGCGAGGAGACCGGTCCTTTTGTCATCGATTTTTATAAAGTTGCAATCCGGTAAGGGCAGTTATAAGAGTTCCTGTGACCCCGGCCGTTGACCCTGATGACTCAACAAACGACCGCTGGTCCAAACCCGCACAGCTGACACAACAACTGTGAATGCCTGTGTCCACCCGACTTTTATACAGCTCCGGGAAACTAGGAACTATAGTTTTGATAAGTTCTGCAACATCTGTTTTACTAGAGGAAACTTGGCCTGGAACCTTTATTGGTGCAAAACCTTCAAAATAAACTTTGAAAACATTGTGGTTGTTATTTTATTACTAACTAGGAAATCGCCCTCGCTTCGCTTCGTGGAAAATAGTAAAAAAAACAACAAAAAATATTTATAGCCTATGTCACCCGGGGATAGTGTAGCTTCCCAAGAATTTTTCAAATCGGTTCGGTAGTTTCGGAGCCTATTCAATGCAAACAATCAAATCTTTCCTCTTTATAATATTAGTATAGATTATGTTACTAAAAAGGTAGCATGAGAAACTTCGGGATGTAAAAAGCTTCATAAAATAAAGAATCTCTCCTCTGTGGATTACAGAGGTGTAGTGCAGAGAGATTGGCTTGGACTCAAGAGGAATGGAGCCTCTTAAACCTGAAACTGAAACTACAACAAAGACAAATAACACTTTTGAAAAATAAAGTAAATATAAATATTTAAACACAAGACAGTACTTTACAAAGTGACATTGGCCTCTAGGTGCTGTGACGTAACTCACAAATCTAGTTTTGTGACTTCAAACGTACATAGCTGTCTGTCTACAAGTGGTCGCGATTTTGGTATTAAGGACATTTAAGTCGCTAATTCCACAACTGTATGACAGTTTTGTGCAAAATGAAATTATTATTGTGCTTAATTATATGACCGTTCAATTAATTGATTATAATCAATAAGCACTTCCTAAGCTGTTGTTTAACGAGCCCTTCAGCGTGTTCCAATCAGCCGTCAAATTGCTTCCTGTTCGTAAACAGTTTGTGGTCGTGGTGTTTGCATTACCACTGCGTTTTAACTAATGGGTTTGAATATAAATTGAACTCGCAATTTGGCACCTGCAGATCCAAAGTAGCCAAATACCGCCACTAATACGGGGATTGAGACGATTGAGAAGGTTTTATTTATTAAAAGAGAAGCACACTTTTTGTTCACTTTAGTTGGCACGAAAACTACGATACTTTGTTTTGTATTTAGCTTGTGTTAAAGCTATTGTAAAAAAGTATTTAAACGGTTTGTCTTGCGTGTAAACTGTGTTACAGAAACAATTTTCTGGTTCTCGTTTTTTTTTGCTTGAGTTAGAACATGTTTTTACTGGTTGAAACTAGTTTTTATACTAATACTTTGAATTTACCACTGGTCAGAAATTAATATCAATTAAAATTGGTTTAAGTACACAAAACGCGTTTTGCCAAAATAACTCAGCTAAAACTATTCCATTGGGGTTAATTACAGACCGTGGCAGACAGAATAAAGAGACTTTTTGATGCGAGGATAATATGAGTTTGTGAACGTTTGTTTATTTTTATTACTTAATATTACTATCAGACAACAAAATCTATTACATACCCATGTGCTAGTAATAAATTAAAGAAAAGGGATGTTGACTAATTTTAGAATTCAATTTTATTTTATAGATAGAACCTCAATATTCACGAAAAAAATATTATAAAAATAATAATCTTCAATTTAAAAACAAAAATTGATAAATAAAAATCATTATCAAATTTCCCACCAAAAACGTCACGTGACTTCACTAAACGATATTCAATACTATCTGTCTGCTAAGTTTGTTGAATTTCCATATAAAATTGTTCCAATGACGTCATATTCTCAAAATGGCGTTTGAGGTCACGTGACAGTGAGTACAATTTTTAACATTTTAAATTAATGATATTTAATTTATTGTGATTGATTTCAATAAAAAAATCATATTTTAGGCCTTTAAATGTTACCACTAATATTTTAGACATAAATTTATATTAATTTATAATTAGTGTCAACATCCCTATTATTAACTAAAGTATTAATAAAACGGAATAACGTAACTAACACTAATAAAGTAGGTAATAAATTATAACATAAGTTTTAAACGGAAATGATCCAGATTTTGGATACAGTGGATGCAGCTGTAGGTGCCCTTTAATTACGTTGCAATCCTGCATCAAATTGGTCACCAGGTAACGCAAACAATAAACAATGGCTTTGTTTATTTGCGGGCTTGCTTGCGCCGCTATGTTATTAGCACAGACAATACAGTTAGTGCCAGATTACAGGATGCCTTGCGTGGGATTGTTGGGCTGAAGTACAATGTAGTCTACCAGCTTCCATATACATACACATCTCTCCCTCGGTCACGATTGACCACAGAATCTTTCAAATTACTTTTTTTTTCTATAATCGTAAATGTTTCATACTAGGCGGATTTGGCGGACTTAGATATCTCATGTAATCCTTTGTATATTTAGCTATACCTACCCATGTTCATTATATCATCGGAAAAAGGAGTATAGGTAAATGCTCATTACAAGCAAATAGTACAAAATTTTAAACTTTCAAACTATTTATATCTTCGAATAATACGCGAAGGGTGCTATAATTTTAGAGAACCATTCGGATCTAAAGCAAAAAAGTACGTTTACAGGTCAAATGTTTTTCCATGTTAATAAAGAGTTAAGAGGGAAATCATGAAACAAGATAGCGAACGGTTCAAACGTAATGTCGTGTGAGTTGCGAGCCCATGCGGGCTTTATCGCCGCGCTCATTTTGTATGTATACGTACAATAAAATTTGTCTTTCACTTCGATAACTTTAATAAAAATTCAGATATCTCTGTCAGGAAATTTGTTACTCCATCACCATTGAAAATGGGATATTCTCGCGGAATAAATGCATGGAAGATTAGTATCGAACTTCTCTTAATAGAACAGGTACTCACGATTCGTATTTTATAATAGCAATATGTCAACCCAGTTACCCACGGCGAAACTGGGTCAAAATATCGGTATTATAAAATATGAAACGTAAGTATTCCTTGCATTTAAAATGCAAAAGTCGACGATGATATAGGTATAAATTCATTGTATTCTGTTAATAGATTTAATACTAATAAAGAAGATGGGATAACTTTTGAAGAAAATATTAATTCACTGTGGAACCAATGCTTGCTTATTGGTTATTACTGATTGTTACTTTACTATGAACTTCTTTATGAAAAACCATAGCATGGGAAGGTGATCAGACGATTTACAAGAAAAGCACGCGACGGGTTAATTTTAGATTGTTTAGTAACAGGAATCTTTAAAAAAATATAACTCAAAACTATGAAGGATCCAAAAAAAGAGGTTATGAAATACATACTGATTTCTGTAAAGGCAGATTTAAAAAAAATTCTAGTGTTCTGTGCATTGGTATAAATAAAGGAAACGTGTCATTAGGTACTCAAACAATATGAAAATGTTTCGCAATAAATGAAACTGCTCTGTGTAGATACAGTCACGCGAAGGCGCGTCCGCGCGTGACCTACAACAGCGATGATATGATCCTAAAAGAATCTAAATAGATACAATCTCAATAGTTTAACAGAATAGTGACGGACTAAATAAATAACACTATACCTACACTCATATCCCACTAGAAGTGTTGTGGGTGACATGGACGACACATATAGACAAGAAGCACAGGGTAAAATCGCAACTACTCATTTTCATTACCAAATCTTCATTATGTTAATCGGGACTTACTACGGTCCATTTACTTAGTTCTTACATACTTAACTAATAACTTTAATAGTCGATTTCAGAAGGAGGTTGGTTAGCAAGGTAAAATCCCTGTGGTTTTGCATGGGTACCGGTGGATAGTATTTTAGATACAGATAGATAGCACAGGGTCACGCGACCTAAAAGGAGGGATTTGGCGACATAGCCCCGTTGTTGATCAGCTGGACGTATTATGAGCAGTGGAGGTTGACTTATACTACTATTATATATGAACTATTATTTATTCTGTACCCAAAATAAAAATAGAACTCTTTAAATCCCAAAAGTTATGATTAACCCTAGTAATATTATACGACTTCGGTAATGTTGCCTTGCGTCACCTGTGACCTGTGACCTTGCGTCAAATATAGATAGAGATCGCCTACTTTATAAAAATTACCGTCAGGGCGCTCTATATTATTGTTATAACCTGTAAGTGGCACTATTTAGAAAACATTTTCACTTCAATATTGTATTAAATAAATATTTCCACTCCCAAGTCGTAACAACTCATTTTTAAAGAAGACGATCTCTATATATGTAGTCTTTAATTGATTGAAGATGTTTATGAGAATCAGTACTTACCTAACGCCTTCGTGAATAAAATTAGTGTAAGTAACACTTAATAGTTATGCTAATAAGGCATGCGTTAGACTGCATCTTGCACAGTCGTGACCGGACTTTGTAAATAATCACGAGATAATTTACGGAAGAACTCATAAAAGCGCAATCTTATATGGTAATTGTTATTTGTGGGGATATCATTTGAATTTATGAATCTAATGACCATTGTGTGTTTGTTTTTATTGCAAGTGTTATGTAATAAGGATTCCATATTTAAAATGATCAAAGTGGAATCCTGAACACCTAGTACCTGCGTATGATTGTATTGAAGCTATGTTACCATCAGCAACAGGAGTTTGATGCAACGGCAACATGGACGCTAATTTACAAGGCGGTCGATACGTGGTCTCAGTAACGAAAAAGTAGTTAAATTGTTGTTGTGAGATTTATAAACCTTTTGGTTTTTAAAATCTTTCGCCCTTTCTTCTTTATACAAAAGCAAACTTCCAAAACAGTGGTAGAATAAAAAATTACATGCATACTGATTTTTTTATATTATATCATTTGACTGTGATAGAGGGGCATAATGAAAAAACGTATATTACCAGTATTTTTACTAGGTAGGTATATATTATTCGAGCTACAAATTAAGTCCGAAAAAATCGAGACGTCGGGCGATGCTAAACCTGAGTCATGTCAAAGTGTTTAAGTTATCAGGATCATTTAGGTGATAAGTATCTAGTGTCAGCAGAGTTAGAGACATTAGTACTTATTCTTTAATACTAAGATCCACATCACTTATTATTTATTAACCTGAGTCGAAAAGTACTATAACTTCAAATTGATTTTAACAGTATTAGACTAACGCCCCAACTCAGAGAAACTAAAGAATCACCATACAAATTCTGTACTAAGGAGCGATTTAAGTAACCGTTAGTGACTCTGAGTTGGGGCGTAAGTTAACAATCTACAGACACCAGCGTGTTAAGCATTCATAAAGGACAAAAAGAAAACGATTGTATTATCGTTTGTACGCGTCACGTTCGAAGAAATAAACAGAGTATCTATTAAAGTTATAATTTCACTGCAATATATAAGCATTAGGTATGCATCGTCAGTATTTAGAAACCCAATTAACAATTTGTTTTCCTATTATTGCTAATATGAAAGCAAACATATACTCGTATTTCATGGGAATACTCGCATCGTTACTAAAATAAACTTGTAATATTACACTGTTTATAATTAACCCGTAAATTGGAGCGTTCACGCTAAATTAACAGGCATAAATAACGGTAGTTAGTTCACAATTAGTGGAATAATAGGTATTAATTTAATATTTACAAGATGACGGCCTAGTGTTTCGATAAATGTACCATATCAAGATCTAGGACTGAATATTGCGCGAGATTAATCGCTATAATTGGGATGTTGACACTAATTATAAATTAATATAGATTTACGTCTAAAATATTAGTGGTAACATTTAAAGGCCTAAAATATGATTCTTTTATTGATCACAATCACAATAAATTAAATATCACTATTTTAAAATGTTAAAAATTGTACTCACTGTCACGTGACCTCAAACGCCATTTTGAGAATATGACGTCATTGGAACAATTTTATATGGAAATTCAACAAACTCTGTAGACAGATAGTATTGAATATCGTTTAGTGACGTCACGTGACGTTTTTGATGGGAAATTTGATAATGATTTTTATTTATCAAATTTGTTTTTAAATTGAAGATTATTATTTTTATAATATTTTTTTCGTGAATATTGAGGTTCTATCTATAAAATAAAATTGAATCCAAAAATTAGTCAACATCCCTATTACAAAATGTAAACTTGTAGATATGCATTATTTTGAACTTTTCATCTATACAAATATAATAAAGCTGAAGAGTTTTAGTTGTTTTGTTTGAACACGCTAATCTCCGGAACTGGCAGTCGAATTTGAAAAAAATATTTTTGTGTACGATAGCCACATTCATGAAGAAGACTTTAAGGCTAATGCTGGCCATACACGATCAAGTATACTTGTCAAGTTTGCAACGGTCTTGACGCGGCATCCAGTAAACTTGACGGTGTATGGCCAAGGGATGGTTATGCGGACATATACATAGCTATCTCATGCAAACTGGATGCCGCATCAAGTCAAACTGCAAACTTAACAAGTACACTTGATCGTGTATAGCTAGCTTAAAGAAGTTGCCTGTGAGCTACGGCATAGTATAGAAATAATAGCTACGGGGCAGGTATCCGAAGGGCAAGGGCGGGTCACTAGTATCACAATTATGAATTATTATTAATAATATGTTGTAACTGTAACTGATCGATGTATGTATATACTGATCATGGAAGATTACTGAGAAAAACTAATCGTGATGGTGTTAATTAACGCAAAAGATCGCATTTGCTTGTCTGCTTTTCTATTCACTTGATTTGGCTAATCTCGGACGTGACTTATGCGATTTATTTTATTTCAGTCGTTTCTTATGGAAGAATTTAAAATGTTTTCTACTTTTCGTCGCATGTCACGTTCATAGAAAATACTATAAGAAACGATTCAAGGGATGACACCGTTGACGTGTCAAACCGCAGTAGCTATTAGTTGTTGTAGCTTATACAATTGTACATGTGTAAGGCTTCGCAAGCGTTATTTTACAACGGCCTTGTTACTTCGATCTATCGTTTCTTGGTACTGCCAGCTAACAATATAGTCCAATTAAAGAGGTTGCCCTGGAAAGAAATTCCTCTCGAGCTATTGCTCAACGTAAAGAAAATTGATTACTTTAAAAACTTGCCAAGTAATCAGTTAAAGTATTTTAAGTTTCAGATTGGCAATTTGCTTTGGATTGTACTATTAGATATGTATTTATAACAGAATAAAGTTCTGAATAAAAGCATCAAAGTCAGACGAACTTACGGTCACTTGTCAACATTTGACATTGAACCCCGAAGTAAAGATACATAAATAAAGTTAATAAAATTAATTTGACGTGACCGCGACGCCTCGAATGCTAATTTTCGAACATTGTATAATATACTTAAGTTTGATGAGACGATATTGTACGTGGAAGTTGGAACTGCGTTGACTAAGATTTATTGACGACTTTGTTGTGCTATTGCTCATATTTTGCAGTTGCTGTATAGTATTGTTGGAAGTCAAAGTAAATAATAATAATAATAATAATAAATTTTTATTTCGACCAACTTTGGATCATATTTTGTTGTTAGTAAGTACATACCTTAAAAACTAATGTTAGTATACTACAAACTATAAATAGGAATAAAATTTAATTATATCGAGTATGGTATTTTGTAAAGAAGTAAGTGATATTCAGCTTTTAACAGTATGGACAAGTTTAGATAAAACTAGTGGTTCTGTTATATTATTATATGATATTTTTGAGATGTAAAGTTTATTTCGTAAACAAAAAAGCAGTTAAACTATAACTACCTAGTGGATACCTGGCGAGTCCTACTACGCAAAAAAAAAATTGTATAGGAAAAGTCGCGAAAACCGAAAATGTGCCTAACAAAGCGTTTTAGTTGTCTCAAACCATCTTCGTATTATTGCCTTTCAAATGAGAACAGTTTGGGCCACATCGGTTGGATAGTTCAAAGTCTATAAAGGACATCCGTACAAAAATTTTTTTGTGTTTTAAATATGTACGAGTCTAAAGAAAATATAGCGGTTGGATATAACTAACCGTCGTTACTGCCTTGATCTTTTTATCGTATTATGCGCTTTCAATTAATAATGTGTTCCTGTGTGAGGCTATACACATAGACGAAAACACGTGACGCGAAAGTTCAAGGAACACTCGAGTACCTTGACAAACGCAAATAGACGCTTCTTGGTGATTGATATTTACCTGAGATTTATCTACGCTTCTTAAGAATTGTCAAGAAAACTACTGACTTGGCAAACGTAAAACTTCTGTTTGTGAATACTTACAGAATTTATTTTTGAATTGACTACACAGTCGTCATTGTTATCTATACTAATATTATAAAGAGGAAAGATTTGATTGTTTGCATTGAATAGGCTCCGAAACTAACGAACCGATTTGAAAAATTCTTTCAGTGTTGGGAAGCTACACTATCCCCGGGTGACATAGGCTATATTATATTTTTTTTTTACTATTTTTCCCAAAGCGAAGCGAGGGCGATTTCCTAGTCGCAAAATAAATATATTATTTAAGTATAATTATATAAATTGAATCATTTAAGAAGTTTAGAACTTATAATACATTATACATAATTATAGTTATAATGAACCAGTCTCCCACAGTACCTATACAAAAGTATGAGAAAATAAATAAATAATTATTATTATTAGAATAGAATAGTAAACGTTTATTTCCGTGGTCATTACACGACCATAGATAAAAAAAAAATAAACATAAAGAAATAAATATTATAAATAAATAATAAAATCAAAATTATTGTTCTACACTCAAAAAGATTTAATTTTCAGAAAAGAGTCCGAAGAGTTTCAGAAAAGTGTCAGATTATGAAGCCAAAGAAAACACGATTATGAAGCCACTATTAAACCCTTGTTTTGCGAGCATTCACATACTAAGTGTGGAGGCCGCATAAATATATTTCTTACAACATAATATCACGTCTGACGTGACATGTCAAAATGTATTTTATTTTATTACCTACTACAGAATTAAGAAGGAAAAAGGAAATGACATTGATACAAAAGTTGTAATCGCAGAGATGCTTTACAACAAACAGGTATAACTATTACAAATAAGGATTAACATTTCACCATTTATACATTACTCATAAGAGTAAGGAATGTTACTTATGTCTGTTATCTATTCCAGGCTAGTTACCATCCTATCCAAATAATATAAATGTGAAAGTTTATGAGGATGGATGGATGGATATATGGATATTTGTTACTTTTTCACGCAAAAACTACGAACATGAACTTGAAAGGCGATTTTACGCCTTTCAAAGGCGTAAAATATCATAAATAAAGCATTCCCACAGGTCGGTGAATTATTGGTGACTTATCCACCTTCCTCATATCCATCGGATACATACATCATAAATTTTTCTGTTGTTTAAAATTACAAAATTTTATTAGCATCATTAATGTATCGTAAAAATTATGTTAATTTTGTGTAGTTATTTTCGATTTTGCACAACTTTCTGTTTATCCAATAAGAGCCGCTTATCTTAATCTCCGTAAAATCGGTGCCTTAGATGGTTTTAAGACAACATTTTCAATCTTCCTTACTATGATCCCTTGTAAGAATTTTCTACCAAGAAAACATTGTGCAAGAAAATATTATTGAATACTATCTTGACGCTAGAAAATTTGCTTTTCCCTCTTTTACTTTATTTCAAAATCTTACTTCCTTAAGCCAAAAAACTAATTGAAGTAAAAAATACGAGCACTCTTACTCATACATGCAATATTTCACAATAGATAAAGAGCCATTCCATATGTTTCGGAACATTCCACACAATTATAGTCATACCCAACCAGTTTTACTAATTAGCTCTATTTATTGATTAACTTTGTAAGTATGTGTGTTCATAAATACTAGGTAAATAAATGCAGATCTTTAATAATATTTTTTATATTAAATACTACTAAACCTACACTTATTACCATACAATGAAGCATACGTGCCGTATGAGTTTATATTTTTTTCTCCTCAACATATCGCGTGACTGTTGCATATTTCTAGCAACTTCGACTAGCGTTTCCACACCAACCCGTCAGCTAAGCATTGACGCAAGCAAGTAATAATAATAATGTTCCTCTACAGTAATCGTGCCCTATTTTGGAATGGACACTATTGATGGTCGTAAACATGTCCTAACCAGGAACACAAACAAACAAAAACCCAACACAATCCGCCATTGTTTGCAGCCGGTCGTCGGTGGCCAACCATCGCACATCGCACGATCTGTATTCATACAATGCTTCTACCATTAAACCGAGAATGCTTGACGCATGCCAACACGCAACTTAATGCTCATAGCAACTTGTTGGAATCTGTATTATATATTTTCACTTATTTTACAGCAAAACAATCTCATGTTTGAAAAATATCTTTTTTATCTTAACTTGTGTATGGCTCTATGGCTGTGTCATTCACAGTGGAACAAACCTGACTAAACTAAAGATGCACTGTATCGGTATTAACTCGTAAAATACTACAGCTACCTCACATTTTACATCCCTATCGTAGACCACAGCAAAACACAACGAACTTTACAAAAATATTTATTAAAATACTACTTTATAAATACATAATTAAATCTAGATCACTTATGGTTGGACTTCGTTTAGTTCGTTAGCTTCGCTCGCCTCGGGTCCGTGGGGGATCGAGTTGTCCTTTTCTGTCACTTCCTCCCTGTCTGATGACGTCGTTGGCTCTCTCCTGTCGTCAGCCTCAGATATCGTTGTCGGTAAATTAGTGGTTCCCTCTGTCTTGTTGTCCTGTTCCGCCGGTAACACGGAGATTTCTGGAAACGCTGTTTCCTCTGCTGGTGTTGCTACTTCAGGTGCCTGTGTACTTTCTACTGCTTTCTTCTTGAATGGCTCCGATTCTTCAGTGATTGGTACTTCAAATTCGGCATCCTTTGTTTTCTCAGAGGTAGGCTTCAGAGGTGACGTGATAACGAGGTAGCCATCGGAATATAGAACAGCCGCAACATCGGATGCACTAGCGTTAGGAGGTAAGGAGTAGGTGTGGAAGAACTGGCTGGCGAAAAGATCGTGTTCGGTGTCTTTCGCTTCGTGGGCGCCTTGGATGAAGATGAAGTCGTTCTTAACCTTTACCTTGAGATCGTCCTTCTTGTAGCCCTTGACGTTCACGACCACGCGGAACTTGTCTTCGTCAATCTCGATCTTGGGACCGATCTCCGAGAAGCTGGGGAAGAGATTCAACAGCGGTGCGAAGAAGGTGTCGAGAGAGGGGAAGGACCACCAGGAGGCACCTTCGTCGAAGTCAGCATCGGTAAGTGTTGTTATTGGTCGGGGAATGAACTCCTGGTCTGCGGGGGCGGCGGCTACGGCAGCCACCAGCGCGAGCGCTACGAACATTCGCGTTGAGAACATGTTTCTCACAGACGTGCACACTTGCGTGTAATGCTATGAGGACTGCCGGCGGCGCGGGAGTCGGAGGCTATATAGGAAGGGCGGGGGGAGCGGGGAAGCGCATCGCTGCCCACTATGACGGCATTGCATGAAGTTTTAAATACAGAGCGTTAATTACCTACACCATGATATCACTAAGTATTCAGCCATGCCTCTGGGAGGCAACATATTTTTAACGAAATAAGTGAACTACCATTCTTTGTTTTTTTCAAACTCTTCAACGATAATAATATTCGATTTATTATTGCATGTATGTATCATGAGTATCATAACCCATCGAGTGGTATTCAGGTCTAGATTAGAGGTAAGATTTGTAATTAAATTGGATTATTACAAACACTTATGACATTATGGTACGTATAAATAACATTTGATTTCTATTTAACTTGGCTGGCTTCAACCAATTAATGGCCCACTACTGGGCACGGGTCTCTCCTCTTGAGGAGGCCTAGAGCATACTCCACCACGCTGCTGCAGTGCGGATTATCACCTATAATTCAGTTTATAGGTCAACTACAAAAAAGGTAACAATTTTAACCATCCTAACTAAAGAATAATAAAATAAAAGTAAAAATACTCATAATATTATGTATTTCTTCTATAAATACTTCATTTAAGAAATTTTTGTAAATATGAAAAACCTTATAAGGCATAATATTATTCATAACATACAATATAGTTTCACCTCTGTAACGTAGGGTTTCTTTGACAAATGACGTGTGACCTTCGAAGGCCGGCTTCTAGAGCTCTCCGGTACAAAATTATCTTATTTTTCTTCCTCACGAATCGAGCCTTATCTAGTTAAATATAGTACGTGAGGTAAAACGCTGGTAACTATCTCTATATGTTAAAGTTTATTTGTTTCAACAACGCGCCCTTGCTTCACACACGACCCGTAAAGATAAGTTTTTTTTTACGTTGCACTGATGTATTCAGACATGGATTTGTTTTACTTACCAAACAGCGTTAACCTCTTTTCGACGTTATTATAAAAACTATGAATCATCATTTCGACAAAAGAAATATCAGTAAATGATCTCAATGATACAAAGTATTCAATAATATAAATAATAGCCCAGTTAAGTTAGTTAAAAAAATAGGGGTTTTTACATAAATTCCGGGACGGCTTAAAATTTGTATGAATGTCCGGAACACTAATATAAACTAAATGTAATATGTGAAAGTCTCCATCGATCCGCCATTTGCAAAAAAATTCAAGATAAGAGTTCGAAATTATAGGTTTTTTGCGTTTTTCAGCCAAACGATAAGTTTTATCAAAAATTATGTCAGCAGAAATTGTAGCTCACGCAATTATCTATGTATAAAACTGTTTTTCACTTTGTTTCTAAGGCTGCGGGCACGAGATTTGCGGCGGGCGGCGCACGGTGGAACGTAAACTGTTCTTCATAGACTTAGGGTCACATGAAGATGAAAATCACTTTTTCTGAAATATTATTACAGAATCGGGTTTTACTTATTAGTGCAAACATAAAATAGCTTTTGAGTATTTTCGATTAACAGAGTATTTTCAGAGATATAGCAAATTGAAGATTTTTTTGTATGGAGAAAAAGTAAAATATGGCTTTTACGGCAAGGCGTATAATTTCGTCAAGGTGCCGTATATAGATTCGTATAGTACTATGGCTGAACTACCATAACTGTATACATACTATATACCTTCTCGGCCCGGAAATGCCCGAAAATTGATTTTTACGAAATTAATATTTTTAGTATAGAGGACAAGGTGATAAACGTCGTTTTACGCCAAAACCTCACCATATCTCAAAGAGTTACTTGTAGTTTCATGTAGTAAACGTGCGAAACTATAAAAATCCATACCTACCTACGCTGTTTCAGTTATATTTTTTAAATGAAAAATATAAATCGTCAACTTATCTAAGACGACATACTCTTCTTAAACTCTATTCCACACCACCCATGAAGTAGAGAACTAGGTGCGCTTTTTTTAGTGGTGTCCCCAGTAGACCTATTCCACATTGTTTGAAAAATATTAATCTCGAGAATGCTCGATTACTAGTGGCATTTCAACTACTAATCGAGCTTCGAGATTATTGCGATCTACGAAAGATGTCAACAGTTATTTAGGAAAGGTGACCAAGTAAGAAATGTTTGAAACCAAAATTACTCTGGCTCAGGCTCGGAAATGGAATGTTCGGTTTAAAGAACTTTATTTCCCATAAGATTTTTACATCACTTAAAATGAGAAACTTAAATACTAAACTAAGTTAAGGTTTGTGTCCGGCATGCATTCTTGTGTGCGTGCGTGCCTGCGTGCGTGTGTGTGTGTGTGTGTGTGTGTGTGTGTGTGTTCAACCTCAAAATCTGATTGTGAGTCTACATTTACATAATCAAAATTCTCGACATCCATATCTTCATCGACAGTATCTTGTATCTTGTGTTGTGTATCTTGTTGCGATGTTTTTGCTTCGTCTGAAAGTATTTTGTGCTTTCGTTGTACGTTTAGTTGAAATATATGGGTCTGAACTGATTAACAAATTATTTAAAATGTCTTGGTTGGTGGCTTTTCGATTGAATTTACGAGAATGGTTTAATCTGTACCGTCTAAAATCTTTATTTCTGGCCCCAGATGCTTCTTCAGATAATTTACCAATCGGAATAAGTCCAAAATTGGCTATTATATCTGCTCCATGAGCAATAACTTTGTAAACGCTTGAAGGCATGGCCATTTATATAAATCAAAATACATTATCATTGTGTCTTGGGTAAAGACTCTAAAGTTTTCTACATTTATATTATGCCCCGAAGACAGAACTTATAGAATAGTTCCGAATCTCCAAATTAAAGTTTCATCAACTCCCGTAGTAGATGCTGTTTTTTTATAGTCTGCGAAATATCGTCTTGCCGTATTACTATCATTTGTTGTGCCGTGACCTTGTTTAACTATATCAACCAGTTAACCCATTTGCACCCTAAAGGCGTCTTGAATAGTCTTTTTTTACTCTCCATAATTATTTTTTATCCCCCTTTACCGTTCAAGTTTTAAAATCTAACCTATATGCTATGTGTAAAATACATTACATCATGCGTATCCACATATGTAATAATGAAAGGCCATATTTATATAAGTCTGTGTTGATTGTTTTTTGAGATAAAACATGTAATTGATTCATTTCTTTGGGAGAAGCCTTACATATATCACATCGTTGTGTTGATGTGTTACTCAATATAGATGAAATTTTTCCATCTATCATGGTATGGATTAATGAGTGTGATATTTTTAAATCATTTACTTGTGTCCTGCAGAGCGCTAATTTCAGATTCCATTGAAGTCATTTCCTGTTTTTTTGTTACCGAATTTTCTTTGATGAATTTAAAAATAGTGGGCGACACCATAGTGGCGAATTTGAGGACTCGTTCTCCCAAATAGTTTTTTCTTCAGATTCTAACTTGATAGGTACTAAACTCCCCATAAATATGCTAGAATCGTCTGCATTATCATTATCATCCGTCTCTGATTCAATTTTTTGCTTGTATGTAGCCTGGTTGGAAGCACCCTCAAAACCCCATTTACTTATTAATTTCATATCTCTACAGTCGCCATCTACGGTAATTGATTTTAATAATCGAATCGTTGTCAAATCTAAAAGTGCTTGTAGTTTTATTTTCACAGTGGTATCTGTTAATGTTATGTCCTCTACGGGTGGATAACATAACTGTTTAGCCTTTTGAACACTAAAGTAAGAAGGAAATAAGTTTCCACTTTTTTCCTCTACGATTTTTCTATCGAGTATTGTATTGATTTCTATTGAGTATTGTATTGCCATTTGGATAATTTTAGCGATAAAAATAACCCTGACGTCTTGTCTGCAGTAAATGTTGGTGTTTTTGAACTATCACTAATGCATTCTTTTACTTTTTTCTCTTTTTGTGGATTTTTAATTAAGTGATTAAGTAATTATATTGGCAAGTTCTCCACGACCATTATCTCTTAATTTCATAGCAAATACGTGTGATATTTCATCGAAAGACATGGTTTTTTCAATATTTGATACGCGTCTCTTTATTTGTTTAGGCTGTAGTTCACAAAAAGAAGACTGACCTCAATGGAGGTTCCTACGTTGTGTTTTGATGGTGATACGAGTATAAATTGGGTTGATGTGCTGGGTATATCGTGTTCGATTATATTAGAACTTTCATCAAATGCTCTCTTTATGAAATATGGCCACGCAACCTCGGCATCCAACCAATCACCGTGTTTAGAACGAAATAAGTATAATGTATAATTAGTTTTGACCCATTTCTTTTGATCATTTTTGATTTTTACCAAAACAAATGACGCCATTCGGATACCTGATAAGCTTTCTATTGTTTACATGTGGATTTTGATCAAAACAAATGACGTCATAAGGGTGGTGTGGATGGAATCATGATTTTTTACAATCTATCAAAATATCATCAAATCCAGTTATGTTTTTTACTACCTTGTTAAAGGTTATTTAAGAAAAAGAGTCGAATTATGTATTTTTTTTTCACAAAATTTTCATAATGCCATAACGCAATAAATATTAACAATACAAAAAAAATAATAGAATATAAAATAACCGTATTAGTTAATAGAATCCGATTCTACTAAATTTGGCCCTTAAGGCCACTTTTTTTGTTTTCGTTCCACAGTGCGGCGCGATGGCGGTTGCGGGGCGGCGCGATTTGAAGCGATGGAATCAACAGTATGGCGTACTATGGGACCGGGCACGAGACCCGCGATTTCGAGCGGCGCGATGCGCGGCGGCGCGGAAGAGATGGGAACAAACTAGATTGATAGTACATAGAATTGTATTGAATTATAATTTTAAAATAATGGAAATTTATAATGAAGAACTTATTTCGTGTACTTCATCAAAAGCTGCTATATGGGACAGTGAAAACTTGCACCATATAAATATCCTCCAAAATATAATCAAAATGTACTCATTCTCGTATAGTTTTAATATTTTTTGAATGAAAACTTAGTTATAAAGAGTAGAAAATTCTCCTAAGTTACTTCTTCCTTTATTTATTGGATGAACACCATTTCTTGGAAATAATAATTCAGCTCTCATCAGGATACTAGGCTCCAATAATTCTCTTCAACGTAAACTCATATTTTTCACAACCGAATAGATGAAACATGTACTTTCATCTGTATGAAAACCAAGCGTCACTTTTTTCCGAAAGTCACTTTACGCCATCGCTTCAACAATAAAAGTATAAATAAACAGATTATAATATTATCATTCTTCACAACACTACTTTAGCGCGATTGACCGACCGTTTTTTCGTGCCCCGCAAGACACCGCTGCTAATCGCCCCGCGCCGCGCCGCGCCGCAACCGCCATCGCGCCGCTCGTCGCAGATCTCGTGCCCGCAGCCTAAGAATCATTATTACAGAGATATAGTGATTTGAAAAATTAAAAATTCATCCCCACGTTAAGTATAATAGGAGCGGTACCCTGAACAAAAATATTTTTTGAAATTTTCTTCTACAATTTTGAAGTTTTATTGCACATAGCATTGAATCAATAAATATGTACTTTTTTGATAAGCTATCATGATATACCTGTTTGAAATATTTATGATGAGCTCTTGTCAAGCTATTTTGGAACATTACGTTTAGCCGTATTGGGGCGACTTAGAATACTAACCCCAATCCCACGCCGGAAGGTTGTCGTAAAAGGCGACTAAATCCGGCCTGTTGGTGGTAGGGCCCTCGGAGGGATTATATTGGTATTATTGATTTTAATTGATAATTAATACCATTATTACTATTATTATTTCTCCAGGGGTTCGCCTGGATAGCTACCACCCTCGAGCATGAGTCAGCCGCCAAACGACCCGTCGTGTTCCGGCTGGGGGCTTGAGAGCCAGTTCTTTCTTTCTTTTTCTTCTTTCTTTCTTGGCCGGCAACGCATCAGTGATGCCTTTGGTGTTGCTGATGTTCATGGGCGGCGTTAGCCACTTACCATCAGGTGGATTGTCAGCTCGTTTGCCGGCTATTTCCATAAAATAAAAGAACGTTAGGAAGCTGGAAATATATCATGGATCAAAGTAAAAGGAATAAGTATTATTGAATAACTAATACCATAGAATACCCCTCCTGTTTTACATACATACATACAAGATACGCGTAAAAACATAACCATTCCTGGCAGTCGGGTAAAAATATCGCTTATCGCTTGCATGTTGTATTCAGACAAAATGATCATACGTTTCAAATGAAATCGATTGACTTGCACATTGTGTTTGATAGTACCGGCGCACATTTTGATGATAGTCGCGTACAAATTACATTGTTTATAATTTAAAAAGTATAATAATGTCATGTTTCACGTTTTGTATATAGATATGTAGATAGATATGTATATACTCGTAGATATGTATCAGACGTTGACATTAACATTTGATAAAGATAAAAAAAGTGCTATTTTATGTAAATAGCCGGAAATGAGCAGTTAAACCACCGTCGCCTATGAAAATTGATATGAACAGCTAAAAGGACCTGGGGATGTGAAAGTACCTATGCCGGAATGCTGGTGCTCTGCCCGCAGTTATGCTCGCGTTTTCTGGGATAATAAATATCTTAACCCAAATCATTTTCTATCCGTATAAGCGCTTAAAAGCGGTAATTGAAACAGATGTTGTGGACTATTGATTAACCCTGTACAAAATACACAATACCTACTTGTTTTTAGTTCATATATAACTAATTTAATTTTTTTTCTTCTCAATTTTTTTCAAATCACATCTACTTATTTTCTAACTGCTTCTAAATGTATATTGATAAGCGGAAACTTAACTTTTTTATGTGTCAATTATTAATTTTTATGTTTTGTATTATACTATCAACATTGTGTGGTTGCCAAATAAAATAAAATAAATAAAATAAAATCTCCACCAATCGGCATTGGAACAACGTGGTGGAGTATGCTCTAGGCCTCCTCAAGAGGAGAGACCCGTGCCCAGTAGTGGGCCATTAATGGGTTGAAGCCAAAATAAAATAAATAATAAGCTATCTGTCACGAAAGACGGTTCAGTAATTTTTTTAGCGTGAAAGATTAATGTTTACATTAATAATATTAGTAGGATTGTATAAACACCCAATGAACTATGGATGATAAAAGATAAGGCGGCGCTTCAGTGTTTACGCAGATACAACCACCGCGAGCAAGTTTTAACGAACAAAATTCTAGTCTATCTTTGGTCGACTGACGCTCGATTTCGAAGATTAAAGCTTAAAGCTTTAATCCGGGCAAGTACGTGTCAGGCCACGCGCAATGTATTATAGGGTTCCGAAGTGGTAAGTATATCGACTATTACTCATTAACTACTTCTGCTAACGTAGCCGTGATAGATTTTCTTGTAAATTCAGCATATAAGAATTTTTCACTTGTTTAACGCCAACCATTTAGCCACCAGGGGGGGACACTTGACTCTAACCAAAATTCGCACTTTAAAGCCAAATATTTCGCAAAAAAAAAAGCAAAGCAACAACCCATAATTGTCCCACTGCTGGGCTCGGGGTCTCCTCTCACAATGTGAGGGGTACAGGCCATAGTCTACCACGCTGGCCAAGTGCGGATTGGTAGACTTCACACACCTTTGAGAACATTATGGAGAACTCTCAGGTGTGCAGGTTTCCTCACGATGTTTTCCTTCATCGAAGCAAGTGATAATTAACTTGTAATACGCACATAATATTTGAAAATTAGAGGTGCGTGCCAGGATTTGAACCCGGACCCCCGCGTTCGGGAGACCAACGTTCTAACCACTAGGCTATCACTGCTATCCCACACTATAGAGTACGCGACGAATAAAAACATCATCATCAATTTACCTGGTTAGGAGGTATCCCTTATACCTCCCCTGAAAAAAAGTGTTTTTCAATATTTTATTCCACGATTCTCACAGATTACCCCCAATAGATACCGCATACAAGGCAACTGACGCGCGCCAACACGTACGTGCATTTGCATGTTCACGACATTAATTTCGACCAATACTGATCCGTCAAGTTCAAGTATGAATTAGAAATAGCCAATCACAGCGCATTTTGATGTCCCCCGCAAGCCGCACCTTCCGTCAAATTTTGTGAGTTCAAACTCTAAGAAAATGTCACTTATGCGGTATCTATTGGGGGTAATCTGTGACAATTCTGGAGTTTTAATAAATATGTATATCTATGTCAAATTACAGTTTTCTAGAACTAAGGATCTCGGTGCTTTGCTTCGGACAGACGGATGGACAGACGGACAGACGGACAGACGGACACTCGGACACACGGACAGACGAACAGACGAACGAACATGACGAATCTATAAGGGTTCCGATTTTACTTCGGCACCCTAAAAACGACGCTACGGAACGGATTTAATCTTGATGATATTGAGTAGTCATGTTCTTAAATAAAACAAAGACGTCCATTCAACCACAAAAACATGATTGGCACCTCTGAGGCGTTGAGTCACTTTATTTGCTCCAGTCATAATGATTAGGTCTTCATTTCATGGAATATTCTTTTGAAATATATTACCGGTGATTTAAATACAATCACACTGCTGAAAACTTTTATTTGCGGATGTCATAGAAACACATAACGCATTGATTTATTATATTATATAGGACAGGCCACCTCGCGCTCAAAACGTGGCATTTAAATTGGTCTGATTGGACCAATGCTCAGTATATTATATGCAACGTTGTTATCTCTTACGCTGATATCTCTCAGTTCGTTAGAGAGAGACGCACATTTTTGCTTGTGTGAACATTTGTATGAAATGCGACGGTCCTATCCATCCTTTTGAAATCATTACATATTCGGATATAATATTATGAGAGATCAGCCATCACAAATATTCAAGACCTAAAGAATCTATTTTATCTGACATATTTATTTATGCCCGACTGACCAGGAATAATCCCAGGACCAACCGGGCAGGATCCCTGCCAAATGGGCTGTGATCGCATAAATGTTTGCACCTCCCTGATCATTACAATATTACAATTACATTTACTTTATTACAATTATGATACAATTTCAAAGGAAATGCCTTTGTATGCTGGACTTTGGTTTTGTACATGCTGTTGCTGTTGCGGGCTTGACATATTACGGCAAAAATAACAAGGAAAATAAAATCCAACAATCGCTCGGTTAATTCTCTCTCAACTGAACTTGGTTTTTCCGTTTAGAAAAACTATTTATTAGGAAATTTTCGTAAGTATACACAAATAAACTTCATCATTAGTTCCCCAATGTATTAGAATACGGCATATACAAAAGATAGTTTAGTGCTTTGCTAGTGATGACTTTGGTGTAGGGATGCACATTGAAAAAAAACATCGATGTTTTGAAAAAAATGCATCGCATAGTGGCATCGATGTAATATCGATGTTTCAAAAAATACATCGATGTTTTTATACATCTATTGTTTTTATTTTTAGTCACGTTGGGACTAAAAAAAGGTCATCGTCAGTGAATTTGATGTCCAAAAATTAAGCAAACGCCTTTTTTTTCTTTAGGTTTGCCTCTTCGATGCATCGAATAAAAAACATCGATGCATACTCGATGTTGACGTATTAAAAAAACATCAGATTAAATCGATTTTTCCATACTTTTTATCGAGTGTTACATCGAACTTCGATGTATATCGTGCATCCCTACTTTGGTGTTAGAGATGTCCACGAACTTTGATCAGTGATCATTTACCGTCAAACAGCCGGAACGCTTGTCAGACGGCTATCAACTAAAAACTTGCACGATTCTACTTCCAGAAAGAATCGTGAGCTATTTAACTTCACATGGAGATAAAGTATACATTTTGTATTCTTATCATACATCTTTAGTCATGAAAAGCTAAACAGAAATAACTATATTTACAACGCAATAAAATGAGTCATGAACCGCTAATAGGAAAATCACTTGCATCTACTTGAGACGTATCGCCTTAGATATGATGATATATGAAACCAGGTTATCGTTTATTTGACCAGTTCGTGTTTGGGTCAAAGTAATTAGTTTAACCAATTTTAAGAATCGAATTAGCGTGGGTTAGCATCTACAATGTTAGTAATCAACGGCAAGAATAAAATATTTATTAAATGAATTGGTAATTTTGAATAAATATGTAGGTATTTCTGCTCTGTGCTGCGGTCAGACGGACGGACGAACGGACGGTAAGTTAAATAAAATATTAATGGGTCGTACTATTGATTATTTAAATTAATACGTTCTTTAATATAATATGTATTTATTTCAAGCTCATAAAATAATGGAATGACTCTATTATTCCAAGTTTATTAACTAATTACTAAAAATTAGTAGTTGATACAAATAAATACATATAGACACACATCTACATACGTATAATGTATAAACACTAAAGCTAAAGTAATAAAAATATCAAAAAATGTACATATTCTATCAATGCATTCAAGTGTTATCGTTGAAGGACATTCTCATTGCATTATAGAACATGTTTTAAACATTTTTATTATACTAAACACTCTTTCTTTGTTTCGAAAGGTGAGTAATTATGTGAAAATATTGACTAATCATAATACCACACACTTTGCTCGAGTTACCGCTGATTCATATTTTTGTGTCAATATCCAACAATGACAAACGCGACAATGACGATGCAAAGAAACTCCCTTACACATCTTTCAAAATAAGATATTTAATATTCAATTCTTACTTATTCAATTCTAGACTTAAATTATTTCTACAATTTAGAATGATTACAAAACGCCGGTATTACTGGTTTCCCAGTCTCAGACAGAATGCCATCCTGTGCCGCGGCCGCTCTGCAGACCAACCGACATGATCCCTTATCATACTCGTAGTTTTTTTTCTAACTGTAATATTTCATTTAACTCGAAACCAGACAAATAAAATGTGTCGATAGAAGTATAATGTGGCGCCGGTGCCGCGGAGACAAGTGAATTCCCTATAACGTCTCGTTGTTGAATATAATGACAGCATTGTTCGTTATTACTTTTAAACCCTAATAATCGACCACGACAGCGTATGCGACGCCGCATACGATACCATGTGGTATGGTAACCCTAAATAGTATCAAACTGTCAATGTAGATACTAAAGAAAAAAAGTATTTAAAAACAGTATAAAAATAAAACTAAAAAAAAAGAATTACTGAGAGACGCGAACCTGCGCATCAGGTATTGTGTATCTACGTCCTGACCATTGCTACGGAGAAGTTAGATTCAACGACGAAATTAGCAGTTATATTATATGCATTCTTGCCGAGTATATTTCTGTCTCATTCTTTCCTACACATTTTTGTATTTGTGTCTCTTACCTGTCGTTTATTCCGTTGCATCCGGTTTGAAATCACAACGATTCTAAAGAAGTTTCACTTCAATAAATTGGGACTGTGCTGTGAACCGTTAAGGAGTTCCCTCGGCTGGAGCCAAACCTATGTATGTGTAACATCAGATCATGCTTATTACAAAAATGCATTGTCATCAGAACTAAATCAATATGTAAAATATTAACTCCTTAGGAGAAGTGGAAGTAGGTCTAATTCAGCTTACAAAAGATCCAAACCCGGCAAGCTAAATAAAAGCGTATTAAACCATTGCAGTATTATTACTAGCGTATAGAACCTACACCGCGAACACCATGTATGTCCCAATGCATTGGCGCCACGTGGCGCTTCATCAATGAATTCGTTCGATGTTGAAAGGAGAACGGGGGCTCAATTTTGAAAATGGAACCTCCCGGGCGGGACACACATTTTGTTCGAGATCTCTTTTCTATGATATTATACTTCAATGTATTAAACACATAATGTCTACCTGAGTGGAAAAATCAATGACGCATTATCACGCTCTTAATTGATTCGTGTAGCGTGTTGTTAACATAACATCATTTTAAAAACACATATTAACTGCCAATGATAACAATTTAACTTACATAAGATGTGTATTAACTTTGATCAAAGACGGTGATGTAAATATAAATTGTCATACTCGTAATAATATTATGTTCTTATCTTATTTCACCAATTAATAAATATGTTTACGATAAACATTTAGAGTTCAGCGCACACTGAAGGAAACACTCATTGACTGTTCATTGCATTCAGTGGCACGACGAGGAAGAAGTCGAATTTTGCCCATATCTACTCCATCCACCCATCCATCCATCAGCCCTTGGAAGTCCACTGCTGGACATAGGCCTCCCCCAACTTGCGCCACTCTGACCGGTCCTGAGCCTTCTGAATCCAGCGGATGCCCGCTGTCTTCTTCGAGTCGTCAGTCCACCTGGTCGGGGGGCGTTCTATACTCCGTTTTCCGAGACGTGAGCGCCATTCGAGAACCTTTCTTCCCCAACGGTTATCAGTCCTTCACACTATGTGGCCAGCCCATTGCCACTTCAGCCGGCTAATTCTTTGAACTATGTCGGTTACCCTTGGTCGTCATATCTACTAGTGACCTATTTAAACGACCGCTTTTTAACAATGACAAATAAGAAAGATGGCTTCGTGAGTGGTAAGTGGTCACAGCCGCAAATACTAATGAGACATCAGAAGGAAATAGTAATATTATATTGTATTATCACTAACGCGTTAGGATGAAGTAATCTCTCCTTTACAGAAGAATTAAATTATCTTATCTTTTACTTGAATCGCGTTAAACTCTTACATAAAGGGAAAATATAATAGTTTTCGGGGACATATCTTATTTTATTAGGGTTCCGAATGAAACATCGAAAAACGGAACCGTTATACTCGTAGAGTCACTCGTGTGCCTGGGCGACTGCCCTTCACAGCCAATATTCTTCGAAACTACTGGACAAAATGAGTTGAAATTTGGTACTCATGTGATTTTTTATTAATTAATGAAAATGTATCTGCAATATGGTCGGAAGATCCGAACTAGCGACAAATATCCTGAGCAAATTAAAGTTACATAGTAATGTGATATTATTAGATATTGTACGGTAGAAGTTTTAAATCATATTTTTCACGCCGAACCATAAAAAATACGGTGACAAGTAACTGGATGACTGAATAGTTAAAATGGTGATATTATGTTTTATATAGTTGTATGCTTTTTTGTACCAAGACCGCCAACCGTGACCGATCGCTCGCTTCTATAAATTACATTATATTTGTTGTACTAAATATTAGGATAATGTTTAGTTTGTTTTTATCATCCATTCATATTATGATCTTACTCATCCTACTAATATTATAAATGTGAAAGTGTGTGACGATGTTTATATTATTATGTTTTTTTTCATCATGCGCTTACCTTTGTTGTAAAGATTAAGTAAATTAGTAATAAATTAATTATATTATTGTTTTTTTTTAAAGTGAAACTTTTATTACATCGTCTCAAACTTTTTGGTCTGTGTGTCGCATGTCGCGTGACGGTCGGCCGCGGAGTGGACTCCCACTTTGTCTTTTTTTTCACTTTACTCAAGTGAAAAAAAAGACAAAGACAGTTCTTTTGTTAATTAATACCCTAAATCTTTTAATACCCTAAATCGAATATTTATCCAAAATTTTTTAGCTAAATGTCTACAATACGAAAAAAAAGTTTCACTTATACCTACCGTGGTTTCATAAAACCACACAATTGTTTTTTTATAAATGAATTATATTATTATATTCTTAACTTAATCAGAATGCACGTTTCTGCAGGAACGGTAAAGTATCCCTTGATACGTGTGTACACAATAGCGTGGACTATTTCACTTGTTTTTAATCATTTATAACGACAATCCTAGCTGGGGACACTCTAATTAAGATAAAGCAGGTACGAATACGAATGGTTCTTAAAACAAAGTTTACTACTTTGTACTAAAAGCACAGTTCCAGGCAGAGAACGCAGAACATGGAATTATTTCAGTTGCTAAAATAGAAGCACATATAAATTAAATTAAATTTTAATATTAATATGAAATTGTAATATATAATCAACAACAGATTTTCTTTTTATTTATGCCCACCAAAGTTAATGAAAAACACATTTTATTAAAAACAAAATCTGCGCACATACCTATCTAAATTTTAAACATATTTTATTCTTAAAAAATAATCTAAAAACTCTCTTATTTTATTCTAAGAACGTTCTTAAAGATGTTCTTGACGTTCCTTAAAGCGTCTTCGCTGTTGATGAATTAATTTTATTAGTTGTAAAACTTATACACATACACTGCCTGTTTGCATATTTGTAAATACCCGACGCTTCTGCTTCTGCCACTCGGGACGTTTTGGGCCACAGAGTAATCGTACAACAGAGTAATGATGGAATTATAATAATAGAAAGTACAAATGATGAAAAAAACTTCTGAACTGAAATGGAATGGGATAAGTTAGGTTAGGTTGAATGATTTTATTTTAATTAAATACACACACCGTATATTTAGCGGAACATAAAATAAATGTTTGATATCACTATCATATAAGGTTGCTGGCTGGTTTATACGTCATTTAATTTAAAAAGAAATATTTTCAAATTAAGAAAACAACTGAACATCACATTTTATGCAATTGTTTTAATTTTATTCAAATACACCTTATCTGGAGCGAACTTCGAGTATTTCTTCCTTCTGAGTTTGATTTAAAATTTCATTGAAATACTGTTTTTTGTTAGTTTTTTTTAATCGCGTATCTTTCTGGAGTTGAGGACTGAATTATGCCTTAGCCCCAACGGAGATTGCCAGGGCACTCGAAATGCGTAGAAATGGTCAAACCTACAGAGTGATATCCAGAGATCTTCGTCGACCAGATTCAACGATCCATCGCAGTATCCAACGGTTCAGGGAGACCGTTACTTATGTGAGAAGAGCAGGACAAGGCAGAAAAAGACGCACTTCGAGTAGGGATGATCGTTTCATTCGGCTTCGTGTACGTAGGAACCCCCGTTTGACGGCCGTCCAAGCCCGACATGAGTTAGAAGCAGTGCGGGGTGTAACCGTAACTGAGCGTACGGTACGAAGAAGGTTCGAAGAAGCTGGTTTGAGTTCATTTGTGCCCGCCAAGGCTCCAAGGCTCGAGGTAAATCATCGTAGAAACAGGTTAACTTTTGCTCAGGAACATTGACTTTGGAACGCGGACCAATGGAGTAAGGTATTGTTTAGTGATGAGTGCAGAATTCTCTTAAATCAAATTGACGGCAGGCAAAGAATATACAGACGCAAAGGAGAATTCAGACTTTCAGACAAATTTTGAAACTACAGTTGCATACGGTGGTGGATCAATAATGGCTTGGGCGGGCATTTGTTTGGGAGCTCGCACAGACTTGGTAGTGATTGACAGAGGGAGTCTGACTGCAGACCGCTATATCAGAGAAGTTTTAGAAGAAAATGTCGTACCGTTTGCCCCATATAGCGGTGACGATTTTGTTTTTATGCAGGATAATGCTCGGCCGCATACCGCTCGGTTAACTCAAGCTTATCTTAATGATATGAATATCACTGTTATGGAGTGGCCGGCGAGATCACCGGATATGAACCCAATAGAGCACGTTTGGGACTTGCTGAAAAGAAAAGTTAAGTCAAGAATTCCAGCTCCTGCCAACGTGGGTGAACTGCGAATCGCCGTAGTTGAGGAATGGTGGAGACTATCCCAGGAGACCATCAATAACATCATTCTCAGTATGCCTAGATGAGTAGAAACTTTAATAAGAGCACGTGGAGGAAATACGCGATATTAATCAGCATTTTTATAATTTAATTAATTGTTACTTTAATATTAATTTTCACTTTTCCCGGTTACATGAAAAGTTCAAAAATGTACCATTTTTCACAAATAGCCTTTACTCGCAAAATCCGTTCTTAATGTGATCTCATTTTAAGTAAAACAAATGAGACTTTAAATAACAAAAGAAGTGTAGTAAGTAGATTTTAAAATAAAACCATATTTTTTAATTATGTACCTTTTTTGTGTTCCGCTTAATATTGTTGTGTTTATTTATAATGTGAGTTATCCAATTATATCATTACTCTGTTGTCAAATTACTCTGTGGCCCGAAACGTCCCGAGTGTCTGAAGCGTCGGGTAATTATAAATATGCTCCTGTTTTTGTTAAGTTATAACGACGTTATGTGGTTATAGCATACTCGTATTAATAATAGGATCAGACAGAGTTTGCAAATAAAATATTTATTTCACCAAGCTTTTTATCTGGCTGACCTATCGACTAACTATCACAGAAAAACAGTTGTTTGTATTACGTAATCTCGTATATGATAAATTATAATTAACCTATGGCTTGTTAAGAAAATATTGCTGTGAAAAATATGCTTCCATGTTTTACTCGTACGAGCAGTCGACATTCCTACTTCATGTTTATGCTTCTATGTTTGTGCTTCAAAGACAGTTCTTTCGTTAATTAATTATGATCCAACGTTCGCTGTGCTCAGCATATCTTATCAAAGAACGTTGATCAAGATGTTAAAAATTACATACAAAGCTATGTCTCTTTACATTAGTAAGGAGACATTTCTACATTTTGACATTATAATGTAATCTATTTCCTAGCAAGTAATTTTAGTGCTGTGTTGGGGCTGATTAGAATACGGTAAGTATTCTAATCAGCCGCAATCCCCAATCCCACGCTGGATGGGTGTCGTAAGAAGTGACTAAATCCGACCTGCTGGTGGTAAGGCCCCTCGGAGAGATTATATTGGTAATATTTAATTTAATTGCTAATTAATAGCATTATTACTATTATTATTTCTTCATGGGGTTCGCCTGGATAGCTACCATCCTCGAGCATGAGTCAGCCGCCAACCGACTCGTCGTGTTCCGGCTGGGGGCTTGAGAGCCAGTTCTTTCTTTCTTTTTCTTCTCTTTTTCTTGGCTGGAAATGCATCAGTGATGTCTTTGGTGTTGCCGGTGTTTATGTACGACGATTATTAACGACCATTACGTGGATCTTCAGCTCTTTTGCCGCTTATTTCCATAAAAAAAAATATGATGTTCACCATTTTCCATTAAAATGAAGTTTGTGGTATTAACGACATACTTATTGAAGTTAATTTTAAGGGCGCTAGCCATCCGTGAGTCCAAGCAACCACTGGATACCAAACTCAAACCGGATAATTTTTTTGGTGTCACCCCAAAACATTTACCACGCACTAATAGCTAATATAGCTAGAATATCTGCTGCTAAGGATGTACGGCCATTGCCGTCGTATTTCAATAAGATACAGGAGCTCAGACTCGAAAACCGGGCAAGTGCGTGTCAGGCCACGCGCACCGTAGGGTTCCGAAGGTGTAAGTTTATATTACTCATTAACTAGGTACATAAGCTAACCTAGCCGTGATAGCTTTCCTTGTGAATTCATCTAAAAAACTATTTTTCTATTTTTTTTCAGTAACCATCTCCAATCGTTTAATTGGTAGGGGGAACAATTGATTCTAAGCAAAATTAGCATTTTAAAGCCGAATATTTCACAAACGGGCCCCTGAATTGAAAAATGGTTTTCGCAGACCTAAATTTTTAAAATACCTTTTTAACGATTATTGTGGGGTAATAAGGGGTACGCAACGAATAAAATTCATGCCCATGTTATCTGTATTGGAGTATTTTTTCGTTACTCCGACGTTTCATTAGGTCGAAAAACTTTTTGCCGAAGATCTTAGCCGAAATAACATTTGTTCGAAGTATTATGTTTCCAAACATTCAGTGTACCACTGTTTTAATTACCATACATATTTTCATTTCACCAAACGCCTAGAATAGGCATACAGCATGCAAGCAGGCATGCAACATGCAGCAAGCATTGTATCGTTCACGGCTCCGGCTGCGGGTTTACATTGCACTCTAGGAAATAGGAATAGGGCAGACAAGACTGCATGAAATCAGTTTTGCAGCGATTCGTTTTTGTCACTATATTTTGTAGCACAACATATTGACTATTTATGACACAATTTTAATTTAGTATTAAAAATGTTACGAAGTAATCAGCTATATAATTGTAACCAAATAACATTTTTTAAAATATTGTTACGGTGTGGTGAAAATATGGCAAATAAATCATTTGGCAAATGAAAAAAGTTCAAAAGAGGCTTCAGCCAATAGCAAAAAGTTATTTTATCGGCGAAATATAGTTTGGTAAAATAATACCTATGACCCATGATATTTCGATGACCTAAAAATATGTCTAAAAATGCACATAAAAAAAAAGTCAATAGTTTTTGGCAAAATGAAATTCGAAACAAAAAATTTCGGAAAAGTGAGGGAGCCCCACATAAAAGTTACACACAAAGTTAAAAAGGGATCACTAGGTTTTAATACTCGAGGTTCTATACAGGAATAAACCGTAGTTGAATTGAAAAGTTCTTAAATTAAATCACTAATGGAATTATAGAACTCGTTGAAGTCGGACATACGGCGTATAGGATAAACCACCACAATAATTCACATGTCACGAGGCACATCTAAAGCCAGTCCTATCGGCACTAATGGAAACTCGGGCTCTCTAGTTTCCGCACCGGGTGCAATACGGTCCATCGGTTGTAGACACTCATAACCATTTAATCGACACGCCATTGAAACCCAGTCCGTTTCCGCACATAATACAAGTCAGTCCACCGCGGCATCGGTCGTACACACTTTGATAGCCATTTCATCGAGACGCTGAGGAAACTCAGTCCTTCGGTTTTCGCACACAATATAACTCGGTCCATCGGTTGTACACTTATTACACTTATTAAGACGGTCTACGTCTTTCGGTTACAGTGGAAACTCAGCAAGGGTAGAATATCAGCTATTTTTTATGACAAATGCCGACAAACTAGCAGACAAGCCACCTTATTGTAATTTAGCACTCATCAATGGTGAGCCTTCACATGGGTGAAGGCCATGGGTGTCCATGGGGATATGAGTTAACACCAAAGGAATAAGGATGTCGATTAATTTTAGGATTCAATTCTATTTTATAGATAGGTAAATAAAAATAAAAAAATAAAAAAGCCTTTTATTCTATGCTTGTCATAAAATAATATGACAAGCATAGATAGGTATAACACTAATATTCACGAAAAAAATTTATAAAAATAATAATTTTCAATTTAAAATCACAAAACTGATACATAAAAATCACTATCAAATTTCCCACCAAAACGTCACGTGACGTCACTAACCGATATTCAATACTATCTATTTACTGAAGTTTGTTGAACTTGCATATGAAATACGTAAAATGACGTCATAAGCTCAAAGTGGCATTTGAGGTCACGTGACAGTAGTATTTTTAATATTTTAAATTAAATATATTTAATTTATTGTGGTTGTTTTCGACAAAATAATAATATTTTAGGTGTTTAAATGTTTCCCTTGATACTTTAAACATAGATTTGTATTAATTTACAGTTAGTGTCAACATCCCTAATACCGATGTGTTACCGGTCAAGAAGAGAGAACTTGTAAAGAACATTGAACCTCATGTTTCATGTTTATTTTTTTAGTATAATAAATAGAAGTGTTAAATGTTCTACTCGATAAAGGTCAGTGTCCGACACGAAGCACAAACAACGAGATAACTACAAAGAAACCAAATATTTACTTCTCTATTATTATTAGAAAACACGAAAATCCACAAAGAAATGAACTTGCCTGATGTTATGAGATCCGTGAGAACGTGTGCGTCATAAACCTTTTTACTGATTCGCCAACAAAACGAGTTCCCCCACAGAACAACTAATTATTAGATGTTCTGTGAGTTCCCCGCTTCTTGGATGGTGAGTTGGTGACATATCGGTCATGCCTTTGGTGTTGCTGACGACCCAATCTCATCAGATGAGTCGTTTTCCCGTTTGTCGACAAATTAGACAATTTTTAGCTTAGCATACTAACCCCAAATTCACGCCGGATGGACGTCGTAAGAGGCGAATAAATCCGCTCTGCTGTTTTTGGAGACTGTCACTGCGACTGTTATAGAGCTGGCCATACACGATCAAGTATACTTGTCTAGTTTGCAGCGGACTTGATGCGGCATCCAGTAAACTTGATGGTGTATAGCTATCTGGCTATATGGACTATCTCATGCAAACTGGATGCCGGATCAAGTCAAACTTAGCCGTATTGGGGCGGCTTAGAGTACTAACCCTAATCCCACGCCGGAAGGGTGTCGTAAAAGGCGACTAAATCCGGCCCATTGGTGGTAGGGCCCTCGGAGGGATTACAATATTAGTAGTATTGATTTTAATTGTTAATTAATACCATTATTACTATTATTATTTCTCCAGGGGTTCGACTGGATAGCTACCACCCACGAGCATGAGTCAGCCGCCAAACGACTCGTCGTGTTCCGGCTGGGGGCTTGAGAGCCAGTTCTTTCTTTCTTTTTCTTCTTTCTTTTTTGGCCGGCAACGCATCAGTGATGGCTTTGGTGTTGATTATGTTCATGGGCGGCGATAGCCACTTACCATCAGGTGGATCGTCAGCTCGTTTGCCGGCTATTTCCATTAAAAAAACTGCAAACTTGATCGTGTATGGCCAGCCTCTAGTGGCGGTAGTTCGTATTGTCGCCGCGATGGCAGCTCTCATGCAAGTTTATGGAGCAGTCACTGTGAATTATTCACTTCGCTTTCAACCCCAGATTGAAGCTGTAGTAGTCATGGCAATGGTAAACTGATCTGATTATGTATTTTATTTAATTCGGTGATAATATTTTATTTGGTGCCAGCGATGGAGCTCCGTGAGTGAAATATTAACGTAAAATATAACTATAAATGTAATCAAACTCAAATAACTCTGCTTTTGCATGACATCTCAATTATTTTTAAAGTTCACTCACAGAAACATCGTGGACTTCCAGTTAAATATTCCCGAATTTCCCGAATTAAATAAGTCACATAATAAATAAATAACGCTTCATACTCATAGCCCCACACTAGGATTCCTTGGGACTTCTTTGCTATTTTAACCATAATAATAAATATTAGAAGACAACAAACTGTAGCCGAGTTCAGCTGGTTTTAAATTTTCATAATTTCAAATCAATAGTTTTTTTTTTATAATTCAAACCACTTAATAATTAAAGGCTACGTTGAATTTTATGTGCATATTTTCTTGATAAGGTAATTACTTTGCCAATAAAGGTTTGTTTGTGTCGCGAACGCAATAAAAAATATAAGCTACATTATTTATGCGTGAAATCATTTCCATTAGCTCAGTGATTCATAAAATGCATTGCTAATAAAAACATTTTATTAGTTTACTGGTCACTACGTTAATAAGAAAATATTTTAGCTACTTTTAAATAAACAGTATTTTTGGAGTTAAATAACTTAACTTTATTAATAACAATGCACACAAAAGAGATTAAAATATATTACAAAACCATATCTAAAACTTTCACCAACCACAGCATCATACTATAAATACAATATTTATGATAACCAGTCATATAGTCAGCATAGTCACTATAGTCACCAGTACCTGAATAATATAAATTACATTTAGTTCAACAAAATTATACAAGACAAGAAACCAATACAATATTAACTAGGGTTCGAAATTCCTTTGCAGTGGATACCTAACGTAGGTACTTTCTGGATTCCATACTATTTAGGTACGTCGCTAACATCTCTTTGAGGAATGTGGACTCTCTCAAATAGTTCCTGCAGCTTTACACTATCGAGACAATAGCCTGTCCCTACACTATCTTGACCAAAGGATTTGTTTTCGACTAACACGTTATCAATCCTATTACTATTACATAGCGTCTCTAATTCTCTGTCACAACTACGGTGCCTTTCTTTTCTGTGATTTTTATTAACATTATTCCCAGAAAATTGGTTGGCGTGTACATTTGTTGGAATCGGATATGGATTTTCTTTAGGAATATCACCGCAGACAGCTTGAACGAGTGACTCAAGTGCAATCTGATCTTGTATCCTCCGCTGCACAGCCGTAGCCTGTACATTGGCAATGATTTCTTTATATTTGTTTTCCAGCTTATCTAACGCTGTAGCTAATTCTACTTGATTTTCTTCAGTCACTTCGTTCAATACTTGAGCCCTTTGTTTAACTAACTGCAATTGTAGTGCACATTCCGCTAAATGTTTCTCACGTTGCAGAGATGCCACTTTAGCTTCATATGCTTTAGTACATTTATTTTTCGTTCTTTCCATTTTATATAAACGTTTTTCTAGTTCATAAGTTTTAGAGCTTTCAGTACGGTTATCATTAGAGCCATTTAAAAATCTATTAAGTAAAGAAAACTGATGGATTTTTAACTCATTAAGCTCATGCTTAAGAGAAGATATTTCCGCTTCTTTTATTTGAATTAATTTGTCTTTTTCAGCAATTATTAGTTCTTTACTTTTGCTAAAATTTTCTATTTCTGCTTTTGTATTTCTTTGTAATTCCAAAATCACAGTTTCATAATGCTTTTTTAAGTCATCTAATTTCTTTTCATAATCAATTTTTACTTCTTCTCGTATGGATGTTTTTAATTTAATTATCTCTAATTTATTCTTTGCTTCTATTTCTTCCAATTCATGTATTTTTATTTCATTAAAATAATCAAGTTTATCTTGAAGAGAACTGACTGTTTCTATTAAAATATTTCGTGAATTTTGAACCTCCTGCAACTTACATTTCAAAGAAGTAAAAGAGAAGTTATTTTCCTGAGAACAATTAGATGTGCTAGTTGTTTGGTCAACTTTTAAAATACTGTCTTCGAACCTATCATCGATATCGCGATTCGATTCTTGTCTCAAAATCATTAGTTCATTACGAAGTAATATGTTCTGCTTTTTAATTTCCCTTAATTTTGTAATTAAATTATTTGCTCTGAATTGATAATTTTCGTCGCATTCATTACATTTTGAGAAACCGTCAGAAATATATGATAAATTATAACTGTGCAAACCTAATCCGCATTTTGTTCCATTTAATGTATCTCTTGGAAAACTATTTTGAAAATCGCAGTTAGTTTCTGCACAATTTGTTTCCTTATTTTTATCAATATTTATCCCACTATCATCAGTAAAGATTTGTGACGATGTTTCTTTATAAGAGTTTACTTTAGAATTTGCATTTTCCGAATCAATTACTAAGTATTCTATTTCGGTAAAGGAACTGTCACTGCTACTAACATCTTTTAAAGGTGGTAGATCATCTACAGGTGGTGGCTTCAGGAAAGATTCATCTAAGGCTCCTTTAGCAAACTGATAACACATATTAAATATATACTTATTACGCAAAGCTTTTTCATTTTCTTTGCAATCAGAGAGCTTTTTAATCCAAGCGTTACATACACTTATTTCATTTTGGTTAGTCAACTGTCCGAGATATGGTCGGAGGATTTGAAGAGTTTTTTTAAACTCGCGATCTAAAGCTTCAGTGTTAAGTTCCATTGCAATAATTTTTCTATAAAAGTTTTGATTAAACAATAATGTATTTTGCAAATGTCAGTTACTGAATGTCAACTTTATTTGATTTTTTTCTAGTTTTCAAATATTCTGACAGAATATTAAGATTTTTTTTATGGTAGATATTAACACAAAAACATGCTTAAATTATAATTATATATGAGGTATATGAGGGACTTCTTATTATTTAATTCGAGCTCACCTTTCTTGCCTCGTCTGATGGGTAAATGAAGGATGTTATCGGAATTCTTAAAATTTAAGTGCCTCCATAAATGTATTTAGCCATTGAGCAACATGTTTTCATCACTAGTTTAAAGCTGCTACACAAATAACCCGTATGTCACTTAAAGGCAAGTTACATAAAATAACCAACTTTTCTAAATTCAATATCAGATTATAGTATTTTTACTGAGGACATAGTCGTAATGGACATTGAATTTTTCTTGTGAATCCGTCAATACCCTCGGGGGCTTACCTCCCGTCCGGCGGCTGCGACTTTATAACCTGTAATCCGATTTTGAAAGAAAGTTATCACTGGATTCAATTCCAGTTTTTTATTGACTTGTCTGACTAAAGTAGATAAGCGATAGACGTGTAATCACTGTTAAAAAACTATTATTGCAATAAAACTACAGTATTTGAAGCAAATAAATATTTTCATTATTTACTCGGCCTTTTCAAATTTTTCAGAAGATATCTCGTTTTCTTTATGTTTATTAAAATTATTTTTGTATCAGAACGTCTATTTGCTCTCTTTTGAAAGAAAGAACTGGATCTCACGCCTCGGATGGGATTCGCCTCTTACGACACCCATCCGACGTAAGTTTGTGATTATTATTCTAATCCACCTCAATCCTGCTGAACATTTGTTTGAATACATTTGTTTGAATATGAAAATTCGCCACACGCCTTCACACTTTGAGGCTAGATCGCTCATCTGAGTGTTGCCAACTCGGTATCAGGTTTTCGGGTTAAACAGTTTTAAAAAGGGCTAGATTTGTCCAATACATTGAAAATTGGGACTATTGTTTAAATAGAGGTGAGCGCGAAAAAAAGATCTTAAGACGCTGTACAAGTATGATAATGTTAATTTTTTCGATATCTTTCACTACCTAAGTTGGTTTTTTTGATCGATTATATCAAAAACTTCGTGGAAAACCCGAATTTACCCCTTTTTTTAAGATGGCGGAAAATGGTTTTGGGCCTATAAATTGGACTAGGTACTAAATAATTATTTGAAGGGCTGAAAAAACGTAAAAAAGGGCTAGATCTAGCCCCGAAAGGGCTAAATTTGCAACACTGCATCGGGCCTATTTTGTTTCAAACAATTATTTTATGATCTCACGTTTTCATGGAAAAGTTACGGCATGGACTTTAACAACGTCTTTCAGTTTTTTGTCTAATTGTGCATCACAACACAATCAATTAGAATCTGCTAGTATTATAACAAGTAATTAGTTAAAACGTGAAATTGCTTTCCTACGACACCTCGCAATTATCCCCAGACGAGTTCAAAGTCAAAGTCAAATTATTTACTTTGTCTTAGAAACAAACGGCTCATTTAACGAAATTCAAAACTCTTTACAAAACCCCAACATAGTAATTAGTAGGTAATTAATAAACATAAATTATAAGCAGTGCCTCTAAATTATTTATTAATTTAGAAATCAGTAGCTAATCATGGTAATACATAATAAGCTAATTTTTCGATAGACAGTGTCTATCTTTCATTGGTGATACATATATGAAAAAAAAGATAAAGTTTTAGAGATTATGGATTCGCTCACGAAATAGAGATATAACAGGATTCCTTAATGGAAACGGCTATAATATTTTCCTGCGCAACAGCTGACAGATGTTCCGTGGTTGTCACATGACCTCCGGGACAAACAGGCCAACAGTTGTACGAAACTTGTCAGTTTTAGAACGTGACACAATAATTGTTAGAATTCGCCTGATTTATTATCGTATATATACTTATGATAGTATAAATAAAACTGAAGTGGTAAAGTGATCCCCATTTTACCACTTCAACAGGTGGGGATCGAGTTTTTTCGTGTCTAACCCATAGTGTGGGATATCGTGTTGAAGATGTTGTGTTTAAGAAGATGGTAGATATGTATGAATGACGAATTAAAAATAAATATCTATTATCACGACCAGGTTGACTACGGAACCCTACGTTGCGTTTGGCTTGACACTTGGCCGGTTTTCGAAAGGTTGCTCTTGTTTCAGCTCTATCTTATACTCATTTGGTATTTTATTTTATTTTAATTTTATTTTTATTAGGGTAACCAACAAGACAATTATATTATGAGTACATCCAAGTCATGGGTAGACTTAAAACTTAATGTAGTCTTAATTACAGGTTACCACGGCATGCATCGTGGTCGAGCTATTGTGTATTATAATTATAATTATTTGTATTTAGGACAATTAACTAAGGATTTAAGATTTAAAGGTTTTTCCAGTTATTGCATTTTATAAATAATATTTTATCAGTATTATAAAGGTAAGAGAGCTCAATGAAAGGTAGAAAAAAAATTGTAAAATAGAAATAATAATAAAAACAAAGTATCTAATTAAAGTTAATAATATAAGTGTGAAGGTGTAAAATTCATTTATTTGTTAAGAAATCTTGTGTTTCTTTAAGAAGGATATTGGAGTCAACATAATTAAATTTAAAAGTAATAAGCAAATCAAAATTAATTACAAGTCATAAACACTAACTTTAGGCGTCCCTTTTCAAAGCTTACGTTACTAATTGTAGCTATTTTTTTAAGTGATAGCTGTCTCAACAGGTACAGACGAACTGTAATGCTGTCAATATGTAAATATTGCCTTCCATTTTCTTATTTTGTAAAACTTTGTATTCGCTTGGTCCGTTGGCTCACTTGTTAGAGGTGGAAGAGCTTCTATGAAAAGTATTGCGAGTCGAACGGAGTGGGTACGGAGTCCGCTTCGCTCGCAGTGGAAGGCTGGCATAAATCATGTTACTATTTCCATATTACCCACAAAATTGAATTATTAGCTAGAACTATAGCCAAACTTCGTTGAAAGTTACAAACTCGGACACTTGTATGAATTTAATATCCTAATAAGTTTTGTGTTCAGAAGTCTTTAAATCCAGTTAAAAATTTAACAACTTCGGTCTAAAATTCATGTCAAAGTTTTGGCAGCGAAGCGCCGTGAGTTAGCTATAAAGATAAAATTACTTCAAGCGCTCATAAAAATATCTGAAGCGTATCTTTACAGCTTTGGTGCCGATGTTGTTCTAAATGGTGATTATAAGTTATTACTAGAATTTTAATTTGATTATATGCAATATTAACAATGTTTATATCCAGGAACTCATAAAACACCCGCCTTTTTTTCCAGTTTTAGGGTTATGTAGTCAAAACGGAACCTTTTAAGTTGCGCCATGTCCGTCCGTCCGTCCGTCCGTCCGCCGCAGCATAGCTCGAGACCCTGGTGCTAAAAAGCTGTAATTTGCAGCTCTTTTTATGTATAATATCATTGTTGGATATGCAAATATTGGTTAATAGGAAAGCTATTATTATTAAATTGTAATAATTATTGAAAAAAGACGTTGCTTCTGTGGTACGAGCGCGAGAAGCGAAACTTAACGTAATCTTCAGTGACATGAACAGGCAGGCAATAAACATACACCTGTAATATTGCTCAGACTTCTCTCAAACGAACCTAGAGTTGCAACATCTTCGTAGTAAGATTTTGAGACCAACAGTATTCGTTATGTACCAGATAGAGATATAGTAGGTACATTTTTTAATAGAAAATAGCCGGCAAACGAGCTGACGATCATCCTGATGATAAATGCCTATCGTCACCCATGGACATCCGCAACACCAAAGGCATCACTGATGCGTTGCCGGCCAAGAAAGAGAGAATAAAAAGAAAAAAAAAACTGGCTCTCAAGCCCCCAGCCGGAACACGATAAGTCGTTTGGCAGATAAAATTTAATTTATTTGCAGAAAATATTACATTGAGATGTTTCTTAAACATAAGTCTTTGTCATCCTAACCTGACGGGTATGCAACTGCAAGTTATTTGTGATTTATTATAGTCATCAATCATTAGAATATTTACTATAATTATCTCTAATATTCATGCACACACCATTATCCAAACTATTATATTCCTAGACAACGCCTTTACGAGGTAGATAAGCAAACATTTTTCTGATTAATCGAATGAATCCATAAACAGAGATATAAATTTAAAACTCGTAGCGACATTTTATATGTTTACAGCCATTATCCTGACATTTACGTCGTTCTATAAAAACCATCGGTTTTGGCCGTAAACCATCGGATCTGAACGTCATATCGGGACCAGAGCTAGTCATTGCAGATGTGCAGGGTCTAATGACGTCATAAAGTTAAGACTGGTACCTAATACTGCCTGAAGTGCAGATACCAGATACCGTACTGTTAATGAGACTTGTCCGATTGTTCTCTGTTAAGCGATATAGTTTTGAAAATATGTTTGTAATTCTTTCCAATCTCAACCAACATATTATAATATCATTGATCCCAACATGTACATTGTCTCATATTCTTTCCACTCTCATTCCTCTCTTGCTTACTTCCAGCTACTATGGGTTAGTAGCTCAAAAGAGTTTGTAGATTCAAAAAGGTCTCAAGGGCATGCATAATTTTGACGATTTTGTGATTAAAATTGGGTATTAAATAAAATTGGGTAAATTTGGGTAAAATGGGTAAATTGGGTATTAAATCCGACTGCAAAAAAATACATGATAATTATACCTTTTTGAAATCCTTATGATGAGATCTTTAATTTAATACCTATATTGCAGTATTTTATTTATTTTTATTTTTTCATACTTCAAACAATGGTATCTCACAGCCACTATTTGTTTTTTATAATTTCTTATCTACGAACATTTGGGCTGTAGAGACGTATCTAACGATATCGTAATAATATGTATAAATCAGTCCAGCGGTTTGGAAGATATGAGGTCATAAATAATATTACATGTATACCTACATACATATTAGATACGCGCGAAAAACATACCCTTCCATAACCCTTCCTTGGCAGCCGAGTAAAAAATGTTATAAATTTCAACTCCATTTTAACCGTTATGTTAGACAAAAGCTAAATACTTACAGGGCAGTAAATTACCAATAGTGCTGGATTTTACTTCATCCAAGATAATTAGTTTTTTTCCATTTTGAGGTCTTGTCTATGTCAATTTCGCTAGAGTTAGTGCCACCACATTATTTGTAAAAAAGAGAAGGTTAATGAAAATATAAATATTCTTGTTATTTATTCGTTCGCATTCCTACCAGACCTTTACTTTTAACGACTTGAAAAACCCAACACATATTATAAATGGTGATGGTAATAATGAAATATGTACATAACGTAATAAAAAGTGCACACCGAGCCACATGACTGCTGAGTTAGTGCTTTATATGTATAAAAGCAGTGATAGCCTAGTGGTTAGAACGTTGGTCTCCCGAACGCGGGGGCCCGGGTTCAAATCCTGGCACGCACCTCTAATTTTCAAATATTATGTGCGTATTACAAGTTAATTATCACTTGCTTCGGTGAAGGAAAACATCGTGAGGAAACCTGCACACCTGAGAGTTCTCCATAATGTTCTCAAAGGTGTGTGAAGTCTACCAATCCGCACTTGGCCAGCGTGGTAGACTATGGCCTGTACCCCTCACATTGTGAGAGGAGACCCCGAGCCCAGCAGTGGGAAATTATGGGTTATTGCTTTGCTTTGCTTTGCTTTTATGTATAATTTATTAGAGTACAACATAAACATCATCTCCATGTTCCCACAGCTGGTCTTAGGTTACCTTATAATGAGAGAGTTTGCAGACATCACACAATAAAACCTTACAGCTGCCCGCAATTTCAAATGTGTAGATTTCTCTTTAATATAATTAATTTTTCTCTTCTCTGAATTACGTGATAAGTAATCTAAAATATATTTTAAAAACAATATTAAAAAAACACCTACTGAATTTCTTGACGTTTCTTCTTTAGAGTTTTAGACCATTCACGTTAAAAATTCATTGAAGCGATGCCGTACTTCGACTGTTGAGTTTATAAAAAACAACTTTAATTAAAACTGCATTCATTGCATTGCTTCACTCCATATTTTCAATCCATAGTCAATTAATCTTTTCAATATTAAGGGAGCACGGTAAATTTAAAATAGGGTTCAAAATAATCAATTCATTTTATTTATTTATTTATTCATTTATTCAACAATTTGCATAAGTACAGTCAATGACCAAACACAAATGTGATACAATTTTATCTAACATTGTAATTATAAATTATATTAATAATTGAAATTAGAATTAAACAAGATACATTATTACATTATTATTAAATATGGAATTAAAGAAAATTGACAAAATAATAATATCTAAAGCCTAATTTTATTATGCAAAACTGCTACCGCTGGTCATAGCCTCCACGCATCGGCTAGCCACATTTTGACAAAATGTTAAACTAAATAATAAACACTTAACAATCAAAACTGGTTTTACACATTAAATTGCTTCTATCGGTCAGAGGGATTCAAAACAACAACATATTATTATTGTATCATAAATCTCATTTTTTTTTATTATTTATTTAAAGAGCTGTGTCGAAGGTGGACAATGTCGCTCTGTAACAAGTTACATAGTTTTTTTTTTCATTTTTTGCGTCTTAATATACGACGTAGAAATGGTACAGTAGGTATTCTTTTTCAAGTGTAAGAGGACAATAACTAAGAACGCATCTTGCAAGCAACCACAATTTATTTACAAGATGTTTTTATCCTATATATGTTCTTCTTAACAAATTGGCCTCTTTCCTCCGCTAACCATTACTAAGACGAGCATTCGTAGAGTACTGTGAGAGTCCCATAAAGGCAACACTCATAAAAGCTTTATTTCTATTCGTACGTACTTTATGAACGTGAAGTAGCTACAATGTGTTCCCGAGGATTAGATGAAGAGGAAAATAAAGATTTAACTCATTAATGAAATCAGGTTTTGTGATTCTACTAATTTATCTATGCTACTGTACCTAAATGTACGGTCCAGTGGCAATAGTTCTATGTTCTATGAAAGATTTGTAGCATTTTTGTATTCCTGCTAATCTTAGAAACAGCTGAACAGATATTGATGTGGTTTTCACCGATGTATTGTAAATTTAGGGTAACATTTAGTGTTTGTGTTATTTTTATAGGTTCCCAGATATGTATATTGAAAACTAAAAAAGTTACTTTGTCTATTTGAAAAAGAAAACATGTTAGCATATTTTCCAGCGTCTTAATTGCTGAAGCAAAATAATTTCGATGCGAAGTGAGATTAATCTGCCAGCATTAAATTAACGCCTTTAAATACTTTTTTATAATATGATACCATGACTACCATGAGTGCTAAAAATAATTATACTTAATTACAAAAAAATAGTCTTCTTGCCTAATAATTAATTTAACGCATCTCTCAAACCGCCAAATGTTTACGAAATTGCTTTCTCTTACAAGTGTTAGTTCGGATACAAAATAAAAGTAGACAAAAAAATTGCTACGTTATTTGTTACAAAATGGTCACTCAATGTATCAATGGAGGCATTGAAATATTTTCACCAGTGTCACAATATTTCCGCAAAATAGTCGTCTTTTGAGCGAGGACAGCGATTTGCAATAAAGCTCCCAACTCCAAAATGTTTCCATCAAGTTGTGGTCCAAGGCACATGCGGAAGGTCTAAAAGTCTAGAGTGTTCCGTAGTCAAAACGGAACTAGTTTCGTCATGTCTACCCATCCAGCCGTCCGCGGCATAGCGCAGATACCCTTAGTGCACCATCCATCCAACCATCCAAGGGCTGACCCTTGGAGGTACACTGCTCGACATAGGCCTCCTCTAACTTGCACCACTCTGACTAGTCCTGAGCCTTCTGAATCCAGCGGATCCTCACTGTGTTCTTCAGGTCGTCATTCCACCTGGTTGGGGGGGGTCCGCTTCTTGAAGGACCCCATGACATAGCTTAGAGGGAACACCGATGCAGGTAGTTTGTTCCACAGTTTACACGTGCGAGGTAGAAAATGTCTGTGTTGAGAACCGAACTGTGGACGAACGCCAGGTATCCAGGTAGTGAAAAAATTGTATGGGGTATGTGAAAAAAATTAAAAGGAAAGCTATCACTGCTAGGTTAGCTTAAGTAGCTAATGAGTAATAGTCGATGAACTTACAACTACGGAACTGCTTAGGTACTACCTAAATTGCTTGTGGATGTCGCGCACTTCGCTGGTATTTTACATTTGGCACACGTTGAGTATACCTATATTATCTGAAATACGCGCTAAGTGCATGCCTTAGCCCATGATTGGGCTGTTGAGAGAATACAGGGAAAACTAAACACGAAACGGGTACAAATGGACCTTCTGGCATAGCCTCCAGTTTATGTTTGAACGATTTGAGCAGCTTATGGGATACGCATCCGATATGGCCTGTAGAATTATTATACTTTAGTGTTACTGTATGTAATATTAAAATTAAAATTGAATTAATAATTAATGTCTATATGACATCTTAATTAAAGTCATGTAACCGTGCAGTCCAAAAAGTGACTGTCTCTAATTCTATTCCGTTCTAAGTCAGACATTCAATGTGACACAAAGAGGAATATTCTCAGGCGGTCCGAATGAAGATGAAACGTTACCTTTGGAGTTAGAGCCTAACTTTCAATACATTCGACCATTGTACTTTAACCAAACCAAAGAGAACTATATTCCCCCGATTTTAAGAAATCCTGTTCTTTTTCTTTTGTATCCTGCAGAAGGAAACTCATTACATATTGTGGTAACTGAATCGTACGTCCGCAAAAAAACATGTCGAATCAGTCGCGAATCATTGTCATCTAAATGTTAAAGCGTTAAAGCTGTACGAGTATATCGTCTGCGATTATCTTCCAAATTGAGATGCGTATTCTCCGTTACAAACATATCAAAGGATTCGTGACTCCGCATCCGTAAAAGGGAAAACATGGTGGAAGTTTGCCGACGAAGGGCAAAGTTATTACCGGGAGCAACTTATTACCCATTCCTGTTACTCTATGTTTGTCTGTGAATACGTTACTAGTTTATTTTACTACCTATATAAATATAAAAGTTAGGTAATGTTCCTAGTAACAAATTAGGGGGGAACTGCGAATTTATAGAATATATCTTAATATATTCTATAATAGATATTATTAGTTCACGTAGATTAACAT
Organism: Thymelicus lineola; assembly: GCA_963932265.1. Classification (NCBI taxonomy): domain Eukaryota; kingdom Metazoa; phylum Arthropoda; class Insecta; order Lepidoptera; family Hesperiidae; genus Thymelicus; species Thymelicus lineola. Next base: position 1,180,155 of record OZ010682.1, on the reverse strand, counting down.
AGATGATATTATGAATTATTTTTATCATGTATTCTTTTCCCAATTTTCATTCTTAAGATTTCAAATATATGTGTTAAAATTAAAATTCTGGCGACACAATCATTAAACTTAATCGGAACTTAACCTTTGGCGGATCTCGGTGCATTACTATTGCCAATAAAATACGGCATTTATTCCTTGAAAAGGATTAAAAAAAACACAAAATTTTATTTTCGGTAAACGTCAAAACAAAGAGTACTTTTGCGTCAAAAGTCAAAAAAATGCAATCTCGAGGTGTCGCCATGTAATAGTGATGGACGAATACCTCCAAGAAACGTACGAGCACACGATCTGCATTAAAATTCGTATCTTCAAATATCATCTCTGTTTCTGTAATCAAGAGTTTAGAGCTTATTAAATCATTAGCGTCGTATTCACATGCCCAATTTGTTTCGGAGATAAAGTTTTATGAGCTTAATAAGTACGGTTTTGAGCGTCACTCAAGAAATCCAAAGTTATACGACTTTCTTTAAATAGTTATTTATGTTAAAGAAAGTCGTATAACTTGGTATAAGTTTACTCTTATTTAGTTAAATTAAACAATTACTTTTATTAGCTATAACATTCTCAACCATAAAACACAATTAGCCATACTTAGTTATAACGGGCTATTAGAACAAAGTTATTGTATATTTTTATTATTTTATTCTCATAAAATATTGGAGATTTAAGTAATAAACGATCCAGCATGGTAACGTGTCATCTTAAGGGTCGTCTCTTTCTCTCCCTTCTTTCTAGGTTCACAAGACAACGGCGCCTTACCATCAGATCAGCTATTTATATACAGAAATTTATTATGATTTCCTGTGATTTCCCTTGACATACCTAACACCCATCAAAGAGAAATGGCATTCCTTTTTCTTTTTATCCCAAAAGTTAGTACATCCAAATAATTCTGGATGGAACGAAACGGTAAAAGTACTTAAATCACGCCCGCCATATTTGTTAGTCGGCTCACATAAATATAGCTTAGTCGTGATAAATGTGTTCTTATGACATTTATATTTATAGCCTATGGGTATGTTGTAACGGTAATATGAGTTTAGTTTTTCCAACTTTATAAGCACTTGCGAATGAGATATTACACTTTTTTCTTAGTTAATTATTAAAATTGACCTGAGTATAAGTAGACGTGAGCAAAACAGTTTTTCTCAATAATTGTATGTCAAGTGATTCTTAAAATTAAATAATATTATCTAATATTGAGCAAATTTAAATACAAATTATAGATGGCTGTTTGTACAAATCACTTAGTACAAATGTCCTGGAAACAATGATTTAAATTTATTATTTAAATACATAAGAAGAAACAAGTACGATTGACATTTCAAAATATAATTATTGTAACAATCCATAAACTAGACTATTTTACTTACTCATTTGAATATCTACATGTCAGTATCTTTATTTTATTTTTATTTATTTAATAATTTATGCACACATAGATACATTATACAGATGAAACATCAAGTAAGGATGGTACAAAGGAACTGCTTATTTCTCATGAAATTTCTTCCAGCAGCCCTGAGACTGGAGAGCGGTATGCCTAGATGGCAGAAAGACCGTGTACACAAAATACAATAAAAAGGAAGTATCTCAAAGATATGAAACTCAAATTGTAACTTAAATCCCTAGAACGAAAATCTTCCTGCAGTATGCACTAGAAAAACTATTTAGTTCCATCATCGTATAAAAGTTGCTGGTAAATACGGTTTTTCAAATTAAATTCGTCTTTTTAAATATCGCAAGATTAGAAGGAGTTATCCTTTGCTAAAAATAACATTACTAAGAGCAAGCTCTGAACATCTCAATGTAACTACTGGTCATTGCAAAGACGTCACATCTCCAGAGCCAGTCAAACATCTCTAGATTATTATTCAGATATAAACTGCATTAGTTAGCAGCGCCGTCGTCAGCTGCAGCTGCAATCTACGAGACGTGATTATGGCGTCGGCAGATTGCCTCGAATGGAATAAGTTAAGGTTTCCAGACGTCTACTTAATTTCATTGCTTATTCAATAATGAGGTTTTTAGCTGCTTAAGATTTGCATTCGTTAATCTTCGTGTTATGAATTTTGTGTGATCAGAGTCAGTCTGTTAAAACAACACTGACTGTGAATCGTAAATTGACGCCTGAAGGTGGCATAATCGCAACAATTCTGAGTCAGTTGTAGAAACGAATATTTAAATATAATATTTTGCAGGATCTTATGGGCACATAAAGACCCGGCTTCAAACATTTCGATACTTGGTTTTTTAGCTAAAATATCTGCTGGAAATCGGAACCCGAGACTTTTGACTAATCAAAGCCACCAGCGAAGTTACTACGAACTAATCCCGGATATACAAGAGGGCAACAAGAGGGTCCTCAATAAGCACTCAGGCTATGAATAAATTTGAATATATTTTCTGTGCACGTTCTTATTCATTATTTCTTAAACCTTCCATGAAAATGTAAGAATAGATTGTTCAATCTCAAATCGGATGAAGGAATGAATAAAACACTTTTTAGTACGGGTGCAAGATAAATCAATATCGAACTTAGCCCAGTGTACCGAAAATATCTTTTAATTTGAAAACCACTCTCTTTTATAAAAAGAGACCCGGGCTCGCGATAATTGGAACGATTTCGTAATTTGACGTTTTTTGCAAAGGGGCGGGTCCATGGGATGATTAACAAGTTGTAGCGGATGCTACATGTGGGATCAAACTATAATTTTAAACAAATCTAGAGTTAAACTCATATCCTCGTAACATAGTTTTTCAACCTTAGATAAAATAATAAAATAAAACAGGAAGATGACAATGGTAAGTACCAACCTATGTTTAAGTTCAGCCGTATGAGTTCAGCAATGACCACGATCCATGCAACTGGGTCGAAATACTGATGCACAAAATAAATATCGTGGGTACCCGTATTTTAGTAAAATGTGTTTAGTCCACGATGACTTCAGTATAAATCATGTATTACAACATGTGCAACCTATGTTTTAATTACCAGTGCTGGTAATTTAAATCAAAAATTTACCTATTTTCATTTATATTTCAAAAATAATAATCCAATTTTAATTTTAATTATGTTACATACAATAATCAGTCCATGGCATTAACGAGTCTACAATAAAATGTTGCAATGTTGGTTGGTTGAAAGAAAAGTGTTTTAATTTCATTTCAAGGATAGGAATGTTGACTAATTTTTGGATTCAATTTTATTTTATAGATGGAACTTTAATGTTCACGAAAATAATATTATAAAAATATAATGTTTAATTTAAAATCAAAAATTGATAAACAAAAATCAATATTAAATTTCGCACCAAAAATGTCACGTATCTGAATAAATTAATGCTTTAAACATAAAATATTAATTTACAGTTACTGTCAACATCCCTATTATGTAAATAAATCCCTTTTTCCTCCTCTCCTGTGCCTTGCCCCACCCCGCGGCTTGGACGAGGGTCTGATTGATATTTGTGGGTATTGCTCTCGTTGATAGCATTTTTCACAGAAATTATTCACATCTCTAATCCGTGTTCGCTGCGTCAATTTTTATTTCTGCACTCCTTGTTAACTTACAGTGTAATTGTGGAATTAAACGATTAATATGGAATTAAAATGAATTTAAACGATGCCGTAATGGAATTAAAAGGTTTATTTGTAAAACCAATAAACACATAGAACACAAAAACTGTAGGTATTCAGCAATTAGGAAGAATAGAAAGGAATATATTTGCTTGATTAATAAAATAAAATATTTCCTTAGTTATTATATTAAAATAATAACAATGCAGACTGAATTAGAATATAATAGGTATCTGTGTAACACTGAATCACTGCACCTACAAAGTAAAATAGATAGCTTTGAGCAGTCTTTGCAGGATATGACTACCTTAATAGTAAAGCTTAGCTGCAAACAGAGGAGTATAACATCATTTGATCATCAAGTTAGAAGTTAGCAAGTTAAAAGTTTGCATGACAATATGGAACGATATGAATCGTTGTCCAACAAACAAAATATTGACCCAGACAATGGCTGTTAGTGCTCTGTAGCAGTGCATAGTAAAAGTCCCCCAATTTACTTCACCACTAATTAAATCTAAAAGGAAAACTATTATTATTAGCGATAGTTTGGGTAAAAATTTTGGGTCCATTATGAGTAGTAATCTGGTACATCCGGCGACAAACTTGTGCTTACCAGGAGCCACTTTTCAATACTTAGTGAACCATATTAATTGTGATAATCTAGATGAGAATACTTCTTTAATTTTAATGATTGGTGATAATTTAAATATAATGAAATGAGAATTAATTAAAAAATAAAAAAGAACCCCATTTGTACTCCAAAATACGCCTCTCACCATTAGTATAAACATTGGGGTCTTGGGGGTCAACATCTCGAACGAAGTGTAGTATCGGGGTTATGTGGAGAAGAAGGCCAAACTTGCTTCCAGAAAACTGGGTATACTGAACAGGGCGAAGCAATACTTCACACCGAAGCAGCGCCTGCTGCTCTACAAAGCCCAAGTTCGACCACAATGACTCCATAATTTGCTGCCATACTGCTCTCACCTTTAGGCTGATCCGCCTAGTTACCAACTAAGCCCTCTTGTCTCCGTACATACTTATAATAATTTAATCTTTATACGGAACAATATAACTGCATATAAACAAAATTGCGACTTTTGAAATCGGGAAACATGAAGGATACATCAATTGGTTACCTCTTCGTACCGTATTTGTAAAGTGCAGCGTTCTTTTATGGGGCTCGGTATAAAATTTTATAATAAAGTCCCAAAGCAAATACGTGACTTGCTGGTGAAATCTTTCAAGAAACCTGTAAAAACTCAACTCGTAGGCAAGGGTTATTATAGCATAGATGAATATTTAAATGATAAGGATGCATGGAAATGACCAGCTAGGTAATAGCATAGGAACAGCTAGGCAATACATGAGTGTATCAGTGATCTATGAGGATAAAATATTATTTCTTTTCGTTTTATTTTGTTAGTAACTAATATTATTTTCCTCATTTTGTATTTTTTTACCGTCTGATGTATATTTTTAATGTTGTCTGGATTGTATCTAAGTGTATTTGTTTTACTATTTTGCTCAGTACCATTGATCAGGCATTATATTACATTATCTTAAAAATTTATTATACTATTTATAGGTACGTATATATTTACAGACAATTTCTAAAAAAATCATTAATGTATTATCTAAATAATCATCCTCACGTAAATACATAAATATTTAGGGAAAATTATTAGGTTTCATAAATCTAAAATTAGAGAGAAATGATTTGATATTAATACGTCTGTACATTAGTTATTATTACACACTACGGAAAAGTGTTTTATTTTGTGCAACTTAAATTTCCTCAGCACGTTAGCTACATTATTCAAAATAAATCACATCAAAAAACTGTTATATTCAACGTCAGCTAATGATTATAAAAATTTGTTACTCGATGACCTGTTTTACGAGTACTTTCAGATTATATTTTCCTCAGTCGTTAGGGTACACTGTACAAACACAAAGCACGCAAATCCAGTAGGGAGACTGAATTTTTCTGTAAAGATAATTTATTAAATCCAGTTTTCCCGATTCTATTGACTTTTAGCCGACTTGTGTACTTGTGTAATAAGTGAGAAGAGCCCAGGTAAACCTTTTTATTTTTGTAAATACTTTACTTACTTTTTAACTTAGCTACTGTTTGTTTACTCAGATGGGGTTTATGATTTATACTAAAATATCCTTTGAAAAATAATTCTGTTTCGTTTGGCTGTGAGCAAACAAAGATTTGTGATTTAAATAGTTATGATGTACAAATAAGTGTTTTATAGAGGAATTAATTGACGTACTACAAGAATTTCGAGGTGCAGGTACACTGGACACCCATCCACGAATCAAAATAGATCTACGCTGCTAGCACCTCCCTCTCCAATAACTGCTTCAGTTATCATGGTATAACATAATGGTATCAAATCCTGATGTTTGACAAACACTGTATCAACTAGTTTAATGCGTACGGTACTCGAATACGGTGCTATATTTCTATAATATTTAGCTGGCAACAACTCTAGGTATATCAACAGTTCAATGTTTCATCGTTATTGGGTTGCGATACTAAAGTACTATACCAGTTAATACCCTGCAAAGCTGAGACAACACGTGGTATTTGGAATTCCTTGGTTGGTATTTTGCCGCTGTACCCTTATGTTGCATAGGGAACCTGCGCATCCGTCACCTCACGACAGGTAATAGTTACAGTACATCAGTAACAGATGGCACTATTTGCTATAAGACAAGTTGTGTTTACGATTACTACTTTATACTTTATACTAAGGACATAACTACTTCTGAATTTCATGATCCTTATTATGCATTTAGTCCTGTCATTACGTCGGAAAAACGGGTTAGATTGCACGTAAACCGAGAAAGCTTTTTGAATATTAAAGTAGGAGGAGTCTAGAAAAGCTTAACTTCAAATTGTCGACCAAGATTTCCTATGTGCATTTTCCGTGCATCTTGAAAAAAGGGTAAAGTCATTGAAGTATTATTACTAGCTTATAGAACCGACACCACGAATACCATGTATGTCCCAATACATTGGCGTCACTTGGCTTCAATCTTCAATGGATTCGTTCTATTTTGTAAGGAGAACGGGGGCTCAATTTTGAAAATCGAACCTCCCGGGCGGGACACACATTTTGTCCGAGATGTCTGTTCTATGACATTCTACTTCAATGGGTAAAGTTCAGTTTTTTCACAATAACACATGCAATTCCAAATGTATATAATGACTGGACTATTGTTCGACCTATGAGTTACTGTAACAGTTTGAATATAATGTATGTGCTAGCAGTGGTATTTAATTATCAATTACCCAATATTAACCATTATCACACCATCAACAGCTACATTATTACTAATTACATTCCACAAATTGTACTCGTGTTTGATCTGTATCTGTGATTGGTAGATAAATTTACTAAAACTCAGTTAAATTGACCTATTTTATTAGTTTTACTTGTGTTAATAAGTACTTACGTGGTTATCCGTCCGTAAGCTAGTTTTCAGCACAGCCTATTCTGAGACGTAACTTGTTATTAGGTGCTAAACGTTGTAAGGTTACGGTTGTAAAGTTGACACAGACAGACCGCGTTGCTTAAATAAACTTGACAAGTGTGAGTTAAACTCGCTTTGAGAGGGTTCCATACGTTGATTATGTGTTTACCGTTATTTTCCTATTGTATTTTATTCTACGATTCTGGAGTTTTACTAAATATTTATATCCATGACAAATTACAGCTTTCTAGCATTAAGGGTCTTGGAGATTTGCTTCGGACAGACGGATGGACAGCCGGACGGACGAACGGACGGACATTATTTAGAAAAAAAAACATCTGCCAGCCAAGAAATATCGAACAAGATATACACCTGGTTACAATATCGCGATATCACAGTGTATCATCCATTTTTCCGAATTAGATGGCAGTCAGATATTTTTATAATGTAGGTAACAAAATTATTTGATGAGATACGCCCTATTCGTTTATAATTCCACCTCGAAATTCATTATTGGTTTGAGGGGTTATCTCAGACAAGGTCGTGATATGAATTCAATAGATTTTCATTCGAATTGGTATTCCTGAAATCGAGACGTTGACATGAGTCGAGTCAACGACTGGACCGCAAATAGAAGCTAACTTTGACGAACTACTCGATACTATTTTATTATCAATCTTTATGTTTGGGTAATTTTAAGTCTGAGTAAAGCCTTAGTAAGATTTATAGATCTGGCCCTAAGTCTGCTCTTTTTAACCCATTTAAGCCTAGAAAGATTTAGTTCTCCGATTTTCATGAATTTTGGATATTTATTCCATAGGGTACTTAACTCTAAAACTTTACTTAGTACTTTAATTACTTAGTAGGTACTTTACTCCAAAAATTGTCATTTTTAATTTCAGGTCCTGGAAGTACTTTCTTTTTCAGTCTATGACTAGTAATTTCTAAGAACGATTAGCGTACACAACTATAATTTTTTGTAGGTGCTGGGAACAGCTAAACTAGTAATTTAACAACGGTGTAATAGTGGTCTGTAAGGGGTCCACTATTAACAGACTCCAAATAAATGTACTTCTTCAGAAGGCTGAGAAATGAAACTACTGGTCTTGTGCGAATGGTATCGAAATGGTATCGAATGATTTTATTGGAAACCCTGCCTATATTTATACTACCGGCTACATTATGAAACTACCAATAAAATTAATTATTATTTGATTAGCCAATAAGAATATTAGAATATTTACCAATAAAATTTAAAGAATAATAATAGTAAAAGTAAATAATATAAATCTTCAAGTGTGAGAGAGATCGTATTATGTTTCTGTCGCGCTCCCAATGCCGGCGTAGAATCGGGTCGTGCAGAGTAGATTCTCGTAGCTGGACGGCTTATAAAACAGCGCAGACCGGCGCGCGCGCACACTCGGCGAGCGGCGACGGCATGGAAGACATCTCCGGAACAGCAAGATCGGCAAGAGAAGAGTCGACTGCGTTGTTGAAGAAATACGGCTTGAAGATGGTCGACGAATGCATGAAGATAGTCTGCGTGTGAAGACGATGCGGCGCTGATGATGCTTGCAGCTGTTTCTATGTTTCTAAACAGAACGTCACATGCGTCAATTATCTTGCGTCGATATACAGCTCGCAGTACTCAGTAGCCGGGGTAGTTGAGAATAAAAGTTTTCATGATACCCTCGCCTTCTGCGTTATGGTAGTAGCAGGGTGTATGTTATTTATTTTCCTTCCTGGGGTTGATTAGCGTGCTGCTACACCGGTAATTAAACTTAGGCTGTTAGTTGAACTTCTGGGAAAATCCCTTGGAAAATGACCTAGCAATTCAACAAAAAAACTTAGCACAGATGAAGATATTTGCTTACCAGACTTTTAAAACAACAAAAAATTTAAATATTGGAAAAAGTCATAAGATGAGCATTGAGCAGTTATTGGATTTCTTTCCAGCGCTAGCAAAGAACCTTATAGTTGAGCTGGATTTTTCAGATAAATTCTTTTCAGACCGATAAAGATTTAGTTATATAGGGTTGGCTGGTTTACCGAACTAATAAGAATTTACAGAATATGTTCTCTAAAACCTCACATCAAAGCATACCAACGAGAGTTTTTTTTTAATTTTATTTACGCCCAAATAGAAAGAAGAAAATAGAAATCGACCATAACTTTTACAAAGAAATCTAAGGCCCTTAAGTGTATTGAGCGTACACGCGCTGACTTTGTTCTCAAATCATTGTCTTGGTAGCATCGCTAACTAGGTAGACCTCTGTCAAGGTCGGATGTGCGGTGGATGTTGAAGGTCTGTTACTATTTTAGCACAAATGCCGCGCAAAGGTCGCCGCTAAAGAAACGTATCGCGGCCCGCTAATGTGAAAACCAGTGGATATGGCACATCATCACACAAACTGAACAATCATAATAGTCTTACATTATGATTACCTCATATTATACTGGACGATCCGTGTGGTGCAAGGGTTATCATGTCGGATCGCCGCGCTAAGGGTTCTTTCAGTTCGATGCCCCGTTCGGTTCGATAGCCCCAACTAGGATTCCCTCTATCGTGGATGTCATATACATATAACACATAAAGAAAAGAACCCACACACCCAGAACAGAAATTCAAACTAATCATTCAAACCGCCTCACTGGGAATAAATTACATGAAGCTCCATCAATTCATAGCTCCATGATGCATCACGATGATAGTGTGGGGTCCGAGGCAGCCATCAAGGGAAACGTAAAAATAATGTCGCGTTTGATATTCAGAACTGGATTTACTACCAGGGGGGGTTTCGCTTGCGGGATCATTTGTTACAAGGTGAAACCCTAATGGCGGATTAGAGACGAAAGGTGTCCTCGGTTGGGGACCATTTTGAATGGTGAATGTTAAGGTTAACACGTACGCTGCGGCACTGTTTTTGCTATATTTTCCATTACTGCGGGACGAGGTGTTTTGAACTATGCCCTAAACTAGACATTATGGCGGCACGAGCCTTATTAAACCCCACCGCCCAACAGATTAAATCCTTTTATTGGCGTGAAATCAACCGCCGTCGGTGGTTAAGTTAATTAGTTTAGAATCTATAGAGAAAATAAAATGTGAGATCTTATGCACCTCATACCGCACTGAAAAGCGGGAGTTTTTCACAAAGTTTAGTAATGGGAAATGAAAACATCGACATTTCGAACATCGAAATTTTATTTTGATTATATTTATTTAAAAAAAGATTAATATCCACTTTGCCTCACTAGAATGAAGGTTTTTTTTAATATCCATGTTTATTTTTGTCTTCACTCAATAAATAATAACACTGATAACATAACGTATAACTATATATAATAACATATAACTCTTTTTGGCAACGTTTCATCATGATTGGGAATATCACGTATTCGAGCGCGCAAAATCGAATGCAATGCACAACACTGGCCGGCTGAAGATAGCGCAGGTACGTGGTACGCGCGGGTACGAGGTGCATCCAACCTCGTTCCGCACTGTTTTAAAATGTTATTAATTCAGTGTGGCATGATATTTAAGAAACCCAGTATTAAGGTATACCACAAAACTCGGGATCAATAGCACATCTCATATAACTATATTTATCTCTTTCCTACACAATCCTAATCCTAATCAAATGGAAGTTACACCCTCCGCACGACAGAGAAGTTTATGTTTTTTCTTTGCGGCACCACAAACGAGACATGGACGGGGTTTTTCATGCCCTGTTTCGCACCAAACGTGTTAAGGTTCGTGAATAATTATCTTTCAGATATATTGTTAAGAAGAAAGAAAGAAAACCTTTTTATTCAGAGTAAATACACAGTTACAAGAAGTTATATTTAATTTAGTTAAGCTAATATATATATTATTTAATCTGAAACGGGTCTCGCTCAGCGTTATGCTGGTTATACAGGGTCAACCAGCGCTGGTCTTCTGCGAGGACCGCGAGTGGTGTCACGGTGGATCTGCACAGTATACGTTTTTTTAATAATAATAATAATAAAAGACTTAACGTAAAGTGTATACAGAATAGAAAGGTTTAATTTTAATTACATTCCTGCTGGTTTAATTTTATTTTAAATGATGCTTGTTACGGAGTATTGCTACGAGTACCTCTCCGAACTTTAATTTTATTATGTAAAACATACCTATTATTTTCTATATCATGAAACTTCTCCTTTGGGGAAGTCCTGGTATATTTTAAATAGTTTTATCTTGCTGCCCGTCAAACTCAGCAAATTTTTACTTTGGAAAACCAGCTTGAACAACTTTGGCATTTTGGCTTAGAACTCCCTAACTTTATAGCCCCTTAATAGCCGGTTCTTTATTGAAATCAAGAGTTTTAGATTTATATTTGAGACCATGACCGACGTAGAGGAGAGAGACGACGTTGGGTCGACTATCAGTGCAAGAAACCTAGTTCACCCTATTTTGAATATACGACAGATATTTATTCGATAGATATTCGTTATAATATTATACATAATATAATAATTATATCATGTGACCCGCTCACTAAATAAGGAAGGCGACTACGGCCCCCCTGACATGGCAATTGCCGCGCATGACGGCTGGAATGTTGGGTTATTATCTCCGGAGCTCAGCAGTTCGGCACGATCTTCGGCCAAATTCTATTCCTAGACAGTTATTACTTATGTTTATTTCTTGTCTATTTAATATTTAATAAGGCACATCAATTCCATATATCATCAGATGGGATTGTTGCCAACTTAAATAAAAACAATCACAGAATTTTAATGGCCATATTTATTTTAATTATGAGATTCCTACTGTTATTATCATGTTAAGAAGTTAAAGTACAAAATAACAGTAGTGTATTTTATATCTCGATAATTAACAAATCATGCGTTATTCAACGTCTGAATTATATAATCTGTGACTAACTTCTTAACATCCTCGGCAGCAAGATAGTCCAAATGGTTAAAATCGTCTCTGGCAATTCTTCGAGCTCTGGCATTCGGCAGATCTCTTACCATATCTAGCACGTCCGTTGAACCCTGAAGATTATCATTCTTAGCGTAATGCATGGTGATGTTAATATGTATCTTAGACAGGTCATAAGCAGGGTTCAAAATGTTTCCATACTTCAACAAGTTTCCAACGCCATAGTTCCATCTTCTAAAAGACTGGTCTCTAAAGTTCTGCCCAAAGTGTATTACTTGTTTAGTTGATGCTCCAGCCACTAATTCATATGGAACTGATATATTCTGAAAAAATACAGTTTTAACCAACTATTATTATTTATTATGTTTAAAATTTGTCATGAGTAAGGTTTAGGTATTTTCAACAAAATGGTTTCGGTATTATCATAATTACTATACTAATGAAAGATTTAAAAATAGTTAAACCTACCACAAAGGCTCCCAAAATCGCAGTAGTTACTGGAGACGGTAACAACTCATAAGTGCCGGTAAGTAATAAGCCACTCTGAAAAAAAGTTCAAATACAAGACAGTTCATTAAATATTATAATACATTGTTGTAAAAATCAAAATTTTCAAGACTATTAAATGAAGTAACTAGTCTAGGAACAATAATACATCTCTAAAGTTATTAAGTACTAAATCACCTTAACTACAAAATTTGAGGAGATTCTCCTTGTCTAGGACTAATACCGGTATATATTTGAATCAAGAGAGGTTTATTTCGAAGATCTTGAATGAATATGGTATGTCCAACTGCAAACCAGCGAAAACTGCAATGGAAATCGATTTCCATTAAGCCTTGGCGGAAGGGGAAGGAGGTAAGCTATTGTCCGGCCAAGACTCTCGTAGTTATCAAGCGCTCTTGGGGTCGCTTAACTATTTGGCCTGTAACACACGCCCGGATATTGCAGCTGCGGTAAATTTCTTGGCGCAGTATAACTCTTGTTGTAAGGAGCGTCATTGGATAGCCGCTAAGCATATCTTGAGGTACCTTCAAGGTACAAAGGATCTCGGTTTGATATTTTCCGAGTCGCCAGTGCAGGACATAACGGGATTTGTTATTGCTGACTGACGGGATATGTTGTTGCTGACTGGGGAGGGAACATCAAAGATAGGAAATCTTACTCTGGATTTATTTTTAGATGCGGAAACTCGTTGATTAATTGGGAATGCCGGAAACAAGCTTGTGTAGCATTGTCGTCAACGGAAGCCGAGTATATTGCACTTTTAGAGGCAACAAAGGAGGCAGTTCACTTGCGGCAGCTGAATACATTTATACGAGGTGAAGTTCTTAGGTCTATTTGTATATTCGTAGATAATCAGAGTGCTATCAAACTTGCGTACGATCCTGTAGCGCATAGACGGACGAAACATATAGACATAAGGGCACACTATGTGAGAGATTGTATTGCAAAGAATGTTGTACATCTGGACTATGTGTGTACGGAGCATAACCCAGCAGATATGCTGACAAAACCATTAGGTCGTGTGGCATTTAACAAATGTGTGCGCGATCTGAGTGTGGGTGTGTGCAGAGTGGTGTGATGTGTGGATATCTGAAGATGGATGTTGTTTGAGGGGAAGTGTGAAAACTCTTTAGTGATATCTTCGATATTCGAATGTGTTTTTTGATATATATGACTGTGTCATTCAAAAATAATTATAAAAGATTTTCTCTGTCCAAACAACGTTTTTACTTTTATTATCCTAGTTTTCTAGTATTATATCTTCAAAACTTATGAATCCCATATTCAGAACAAATGGGACCAATTTAGACGTAGGTATAACGTTTAGAAAAATAATTATCCAAATTGGTTTAAAAATAATGCATATCTACGGTAACAAATATTTAGGATAGAACGGAATAGAATTTATTTCTTTAAGTTAAAACTGCAGTACAAAATAGGCAATATTTTTACACTATACTCTATGGTTTTCAGGGCGACCCTAATGCGTGTAGTTTCGACCAGTGACATTAAAAACTCTAAATAACTAATACAATAACGGAACCTATCAAATTACTTATTATTATACATATATTATACAGTAGTAGTACTTACATGTAAACCTCATATTAAAAATAAAAAGAATGAAAATAATAATATTAAACTTGGGCACTTTGTTAAATTGAAGTTTCTTTTTTTCTCTAATAGACCAATTAAATGACCTACTCCCTTGTCTACGATTTATTGTATATACACTGTAGACCCTCACGAAAGGGGACCACATTCAGGTCTACTTACTTTTTATTTTTTTATCATAATAAAGAAGTAAAAAAATGCTTTTAAAACTACTCACGTAGAAAAGATCGATTCCGGCAGAGAAAAGCTTTATAAGTGAATTAGGGAAGTACTTTTCGTAACCAATTCCGGCTAGTAAATGAGCTGAAGCGATCTTCGATTGGTATGTTGTTTTCATCGAATTTAGAACGAAGAACACCGCTCCACCCTGAGTGTGGCCAATGTAATGTAGCTTGTCGTATTTTGTTTCGGCCAACACGTAGTCTATCATAGCAGGTAAGTCGTACTGCCCTATTTCTTCATAACTAAAGTCGAAGAATTCCTTTTTGTCTTGATCGGGATCCAGAGAGATGTGACGACGTGAATATCTATTTCCTCGTGCGTTACCCATCCACACGTCGAAACCAGCATCAGCCAAATTAAAAGCTGTTAAAATTAAATTACAATTATAAATGTTTGATTATTTTTCAGTATTTTTATTAGGTTACATAGAGAGAAACGTTGGCGTTAATAATAAATAGATCAGGCTTTTATATATCTGATATTCTATGACACGATTATGAGCTATCTTTACGCTCAATGGGCGATGTCTTTCTTTGAGCGTAACAAAATATACAAACATATTTAAATTTGATCATACTTTAAATCTGATTGAGTCCTCATTTAAATATTATTTATTACCTACAATTAGTATCTTACCGATAGCGCGCTCTGGACCCGCGTAAATAAATGAGTTAGAAGCAGCTAAAATACTGTGCATGAGGAACACTACTTTTCTGTTGCTGTTCCCGGACTTCTTGCCCTTGCCGTACGGGATACGATGAAGCTCCAAAATGTAGCCATCACTAGTTGTCACGTGGTGTGTTTCGGCTAGGTACCCCTGTGCTGTAATATTTTTCTGTACCTATGGTATAAGAGTAAAATAATTGTAAAGTATAAATGTGATGTGGTCTTCGCTTGATCTTCTTTTAAGTCAAAATACATTTTAAACAACATTTTAAAATTATTTTTTGTCCCGAGAGAAGCCTGTTTTCGGAATTAAAGGTATCCTATCACTTAACCTAGATTATAAACTATCGGTGTGCTATTTTTTCCATATCGAGTCAGCCGTTTTTACATGACTGAAAATCCCAACTTTCAGATTTATAAAATTAGGTAAGATTAGTAATAAACTGTCTTCACACAAACAAGTTTTGTTTTGGTAATGAACATATTTAGTAAATTATATGGGAAGCTCAAATGTGATGTTAGTTTTACACACAATTAATCTTAATAATATTTTATCACTTACAATAGACAATCATGAGTATTATATTTTTTGATACAAAAATAATTAAAATGAGTATTAGAAACACAAAAAAAAATACGGTG
Source organism: Thymelicus lineola (assembly GCA_963932265.1). Lineage (NCBI taxonomy): Eukaryota > Metazoa > Arthropoda > Insecta > Lepidoptera > Hesperiidae > Thymelicus > Thymelicus lineola. The sequence goes on along the minus strand of OZ010682.1, from coordinate 1,164,482 downwards.
GACTTCAGAGGTTGGGTAGAAACTAGTCAGGCGGATAAAACGCTGTACCGCCATGAGTCGGGACTAAACAGAGAGACATTTTTGGGTGGAACCTGCTGCTATAACCTCCTCTTTGTTCAACTGTATGATGCGGAAGGTTGACTTGGACTCAATATGGATGTAGTTCCTTACTAAGAAACATCATAAAATATGTATTGTTTCTTACGCATTGCTTTTAAGCTTTAACCAATCGGAAGATAATCTAAGGGTGAAATGTAATATAATGCGCACTCAGGCTTGGACTTTATTCAGATCAAAGTCAAGTGTACTTCATGACTGACACTTTAAAAATTAAAAAGCCATAATTATATAACTAATGTTAAGGTTGATTTAGGATCATTTTTTTGTTTGGATTATTTTAACTCTGTGCACAGCCTAAGCAACTTTTATAGATCTCACCCTGGGATTACTAATATGATTACCTATCTTTTACTTACATCAATTGTCGAGCTATGACCGCCGAGGAACAAGCCAACGACTACTAGTAGTACCAACATCTTGTATAATGACAGGAAAAATAATTTGCGCCATTTTATAATTAAACATACTAATTAAATATACAACGAAATAACCATGAAATCGTCCGCGTGTAATTCACTCGAATATCTTAACACTTGTAATGTCAGTAATTTTGAATATTGTTTTTTATATCATACTAGGAAATCGCCCTAGCTTCGCTTCGGGAAAAATAGTAAAAAAAATATAATATAGCCTATGTCACCCGGGGATAGTGTAGCTTCCTCACAGTGAAAGAATTTTTCAAATCGGTTCGGTAGTTTCGGAGCCTATTCAATGCAAACAATCAAATCTTTCCTCTTTATAATATTAGTATAGATGCCAGGTTCTTGCTTTTTAGAAGTCGTCTGGATCCCACATAAGGCAAATAAATAAGGCATTATTAAAATACAACTTGGACGAATCGTTATTTTTTTGGAATCGTGATTGAAAACAACTCTTTTTTTAAAGCTTTTTACAAAGAATAATTAATAGAGTAAACCATAATGTGAACCGATCCATAATTATTATGAAGTTAAAACAGAGTGAATATGGAATCATCATGAAACAACTGGAATATTCATATGTATAAGGCATACGATTGAAGAAATGTCGCACAATTTAATTCGGCTACTTTTTTTAATATTCGGTATTCGACCGAATACAAAATCATAAAATGAAAAACAATAATCTTTTAAAAATATATTTTTCTTAATCACAAATGGTTACTTTAATAATGAAAATGTATCAGTAGCAAGTTGTAATGCCTGAAAATATTTTTTCTGCGTTTGATGATAGCAATCGATTACACTTTTCTTCATAAATAATACCAGCTTCTGAAAATTGCCTCTCACTATACCGGGTGTCAAGATATCTGCCCTCTACGGTTGATCCACTACTTACACTACTGCCAGGAGAAGTTAGATAAATCTTAGCGAATTTTGGGCAGGGTTGCATACGACTTTACGTTTTCTGACCACTGTCAGGCTTCTGTAAGGCTCTGCCGTCCGATACACACTCAATATATTTTGCCGCACATTGTATATAAGTATTTTACCGAACATTCGGCCGTCGAATAATTGGCGCTTCGCCCTAGAACATAGCCAAATATTCGATATTTTTATTTCTTTTATTTTTATTTATTTTATTTTATATTTAGTGTTTTTTTTTTTAATTTTATATTTGGTATTCGGCCAAATCACTATTCGTGGCATCTCTAGTAAATAGAGTGGACCTAGCAGTGGTTTCATAAAGCTTCTTTTCAGATAATATTAGTGTCTGGTATCTTTAAGTAGGTATATCAAGTATTTATAACGACTAGGTCAAAGGACGTCAATCGACTGACTAGTGCGTACTATGTAACTTCTGTATTACAATGGAATCGTGCTAAAAGGACCGTCAAACTCCCGCCAGGGATATTAAAAATATTATTAAGAAAATTTCCAGATTAATTTTAAAAATGAATTATTCCACATGAAACAAAAAGACGCTAAATGTTTAACATTTATAATCCTTATAATTATATGTATATTATTTACTCAGTTGTGTGTTATGAAAAGAAAACATTTTTTGAAAACATCACGTACGAACATACCCAAAAACAGTGAACGAATATACTACTAGTATATCTACTAACTCATTGTCTAAAGAGCGCCTAGTTTTATAAAACGTACATTTTATAAATGTTTATTTTCAACTGTAAACCACTCACAGTTCCAGATTTTTACACAAATGAAGTGGGTAGGTACTTCGGAACCAAGTAAGCGCTCTCGGGCTCCATATACCTGCAGGTATAATAACATTTAGGTACGTCACGTATCGACCATTCTTCAAAATAACACACATTCTGCAACTAGATGTTTTCCGAAAACTAATGTCTAAAAATAATTTATAAATATAAATAAAAACGAAAACATGAACGAAGTCTTGAGTGGTGGTTATGTGGTACATACGTATATATATTGGATTCCCCGTCTTCTAAGTTAATGGGCACTGTATTGCAGAAGACAGTGTCTCCCCTATGTATGTGTAATAGTATATTTTTGTTGAGATATTAACGCTCTTAGTACACCTACGCGTTCGTATGCGGCAGCGAGTCTTTGCGAAATAATTGCGGTAGCGAAACATCTGCGGAACGTTATTACACTGCAGTTCTTTCGCAAGGAAATGTCATTGCAGCTTTCGTGGGTCGTCCAGTCGTCGCTTTCAGATTCTGAAGAGGAAGAATTGTTGTTGCTGGCGTCGGTATTAAAGAGAAAGCGTAGAATCTGGGTGCATGAAATAAATCAGAAGCGAAGAAAACTCGGAGAAAATAAGCTATGCTTAGAACTTAAATCACATGAAGATCGTTTCTATACGTATTTCATGCCCAACTAAATATAATTCGGGATAATTTCGAATCAAATTCAATAATATTTCAATATTTTCGGCTTCCATTGTGCGAAATTTTGTCCTCACTGACAGAACGCGTGGTGACGCCTTGCGATGCGAAACACCACTAGCGAAACGGCTGCGTCTGTGTAACGGCCATTTCGCAGTTACTTGCGAAACAATACCGACAAGGACGCAACTATTTCATCTAGCTATATAGTAGAGCGAGACATAACACATGCGAAACGTTGCCATACAACTTACAGTTTTTTCGTCGTTTCGCTGCCGCATACGAACGCGTAGGTGTACTAAGAGCAAATAATTAAGTACATATTAGAGAATATTTGCAGTAAGTAGGTATATAAACAGCTGCAGCATGTTTTTAGTACCAATTTTCTCGACCAATTAACATCCTCCGCCGATAATCTATACTAATAATAAAGAGGAAAGATTTGATTGTTTGCATTGAATAGGCTCCGAAACTACTGAACCGATTTGAAAAATTCTTACACTGTTGGAAAGCTACACTATCCCCGAGTAACATAGGCTATATTATATTTTCAAAAAATTAGGGATCCTTAATAAAACTCCAATAATGTAACCCAAGGTGTCAAAAATAAAGAAAACCGAAGCAAAGCGAGGGCGGTTACTCGTATAACATAAAGGTAGGTACGAAAATATCCTACCATCTGTCGATAAACGAATTTTGACAATACCTAATTACCTATATTTACAGAAGCTGTGTAAGAACCAATTTGTTATGCTGTATGAATAAACGTTTCGCGAAGTCACTCTTGCATTTAGATACTAAGCTTAGGTATCTACTGTCTGAACGTAGGTTCAGACACTTTCGTTAAATATTGCTATATAACTTTTGTAATTAAAAAAAAATCAAAAACCGACTGCAAAAGAACACGATATAGCAACAACCAATAACTGTCCCACTGCTGGGCTCGGGGTCTCCTCTCACAATGTGAGGGATACAGGCCATAGTCTACCACGCTGGCCAAGTGCGGATTGGTAGACTTCACACACCTTTGAAAACATTATGGAGAACTCTTAGGTATGCAGGTTTCCTCACGATGTTTTCCTTCACCGAAGCAAGTGATAATTAACTTGTAATACGCACATAATATTTGAAAGTTACAGGTGCGTGCCAGGATTTGAACTCGGACCCCTGGGCCCTAGGTTCGGGGGACCAACGTTCTAACCGCTAGGCTATCACTGCTTTTTAACTTGATATACATGATATACCTTTTAAAATGAATTGTAAAACTTTTCAAATAGCCTATTGAATATAATATTTTTTATTTATATTTTTACTGGCGAGATAGATATTTAAAGTAGATTCGGTATGAAGTGCTACTAATTTAAATTGGTCGAGGCTTGGAATTCAAATTAATTACTGATGGTAGCGCCATTAAGGAATTGTAAATTTAGGAAATTTATTGTACGCACCTCGGCGTCAGTATAAATTATTCGGGAACCGTTTACAAGAAATATTACAACCAGCCGAACATTCTTTACATTTTTCACGCCAACTTGTGAGTGCAAAGAAAAAAAAAAGGGTGCGTGTACTTTTGTACGCGCGTGAGAAGTTATACTTACTTCTTTGACATGAAAAAAAAATCAAAAAACAATATTAAAAAAACATTGTTCAAAATACAATATTCAAAAACAGCAATACTAAAAATAAAAATTAAATAATATTTTGAAATAATTTAATTTACGAATCTCTATAGCCAAACTATATGTGTTAAGCGCCATCTGTGATTAATTTTGTAGTATATTCTAATATTACTTTGCTATGTATCGTAATAGTTCTCGTAATAGAACATAGATGGTGTTTTTACAATTGCAAAAACAAATCAATTGTAAATCTTTTTTTTTCTGTTTTTACAATTGTAAAAACACCATCTATGTTCTATTACGAGAACTATTACGATACCATGCTGTAAAACCAGTTTTTGTGGGGGGGAGGGAATGAAAGATTTTATTCAGTTCAGTTGAAGAATAATTTATTTTCCGACAGGCATTAAACTTTAATACAGATTAAGGAGAGAAAAAGAATGTGCTCCTAGTCCCAAAGACAAGTATCGATTACTATTTACTACTACAGTCCGTTCACAGTTATTTTACCTCTGACAAGCTGTCATTAACTTCCCATTAGATTAGCATTACTTGCTGTCAAGTGACGAGTATTGCAAAAGTTCCCGATTTATCGGGAGATCTACTGATTTTGGTTATCGTCTCCCGATATCCCGTTTTAGCGACCGTTTCTCCCGATTTTTTGCATTTTCTACCAATGTAATATAATATTGAAAATTAAAATAGAAAATAGTGTTATAAATACAAAGAACAAAAGAAACTGAGTCGCTCAATGAAAATACAGAAGAATTTTGGGCAAACGTAGGTACATATTATAGCATAAAACGTGGTCATGGCTCACGAAATCGTGTTCTAATATTTTTTCCAACTGAATCAATGATAGGTCTATTACACACAAAAATAGATGGTGTTTTTACAATTGCAAAAACAAATCAATTGTAAATCTTTTATTTTCTGTTTTTACAATTGTAAAAACACCATCTATGTTCTATTACGAGAACTATTACGATACCATGCTGTAAAACCAGTTTTTGTGGGGGGGAGGGAATGAAAGATTTTATTCAGTTCAGTTGAAGAATAATTTATTTTCCGACAGGCATTAAACTTTAATACAGATTAATGGTCGTAGCGCACATATCAACTCGGAAAGGGATCGGCACCGGATCGCCTCGCCGTCAACCTAACGTAAGCGCGTTATAACCCGCCGTCAACCTAACGTAAGCGCGTTATAACCGACCAACAGCTCCAAATCGACTCGGTTACGGCTAGGCGACGCCGCGCTTACGGCTCGCCGGCCGCTGGTTGACGGAATGAATGACAGCAGTTCGCCGACGCAACGGTAGCCGCGGCGCCGCGGCGCGGGGCGTGCACGAGGAAACGGAAAGTCGACGGATAGCGTACGGTGAGACGTAAGCGCGGGTACGGCAAGTCGTCCACGCACCGTACCGCGGTTCGTGAGCTTGTCTCGAGGCGAGGCGATTACGTTACGAATCCGATAAGTGTGCTTTACAGTAGGGAGTTTCATACAAAGAATACTGACATGCAAGAGTTGATACGTTTACGTTCCGTTTACGAGTTGATATGTGTGCTACGACCATAAGGAGAGAAAAAGAATGTGCTCCTAGTCCCAAAGACAAGTATCGATTACTATTTACTACTACAGTCCGTTCACAGTTATTTTACCTCTGACAAGCTGTCATTACCTTCCCATTAGATTAGCATTACTTGCTGTCAAGTGACGAGTGTTGCAAAAGTTCCCGATTTATCGGGAGATCTACTGATTTTGGTTATCGTCTCCCGATATCCCGTTTTAGCGACCGTTTCTCCCGATTTTTTGCATTTTCTACCAATGTAATATAATATTGAAAATTAAAATAGAAAATAGTGTTATAAATACAAAAAACAAAAGAAACTGAGTCGCTCAATGAAAATACAGAAGAATTTTGGGCAAACGTAGGTACATATTATAGCATAAAACGTGGTCATGGCTCACGAAATCGTGTTCTAATATTTTTTCCAACTGAATCAATGATAGGTCTATTACACACAAAAAAATTTAAAAATACAAAAAACCCGACTGCGTATAAAACATGTGCGACATATTGAGGATAAGTCTTGTAAAATGGATGGAAGCTTAGACGCGGAAATTGATAAATTTATTATAGAATTGAAAGACGAGTGTGATACGGAATCTGAGAGCAGTTTTGATGATTCATGTTCGTCCGATAGTGATTATTTATCATTAGGCGTGCGTTTGGATCATTCGTATGCCAACCCAATTTAAAGCAATTCAATTTGTTGTAATTTTAATATAACTACCGAGAATGTGAACTGATTAGTTAGGAGACTATAAAATAATACATTATTTTATTTGAACGTGTATCATTTTTACTATCGTTACTTTTGGATCAACCTAGTAAATAATATTTATATACATCAGAAGAAACATGTAATATTTCATGTTAGGGAATCGTACAAACTAAACATTACAACACACAGCTAAGGTTAACCAACTTAATAAATTAATAATGTAGTTTTTATAAGGAAGAATATAAACGCGTATAAACAAAATTTTGATATTAAAAATCGCCAAACAAAAAGAATGTATCAATTAATTACGCCTTCGTTCCGCCAAAGTAAAGTGCAACGATCTTTCATAGGGCTTGGTGTACATTTCTATAATAAAATCCCAAAATTAATACGTGACTTGCCAATAGAATCTACGAGTTTAATGGTTAAAACTAAGTTGGCGGGTGTCTATTATACTATCTACTACTTAAATGGTTTTTACCCAAAACTAATGTCATAAAAAGGTTGTATAATAAAAGCTATTGCATATTTCAAGAGATTTTATTAGTTATCATTTATATTAATATTTCGTCTAGTTGTGCAGGAGGCGCTATATTTCGTTAGTACCTTGCCCAATCAAGATACCATAACATACTCATTGTAAGTATGGCCACAGCAAACTACTGATCTTCTAAAGATGTATAGGGTACGTTATCCAGTGTTCAGGACTTATTCTGAACCTTTGTCAGTCACAAAACAGGCGATTAAGTAGTCCATATTCATAATAGTATTGGTTTGCCAGAAATTGTAGCGAAACTGCGAAAACACATTCACCAAAACACAAGTACGAAATCGAATCAACAGTAAATTAAAATAACTGTGTGCGTGTCGATGAGTTTCAATAGTAAATAGGACTCCAAATAGGTACGCTGAAAATATTTAATAGAAAAATACAGAAAACCACGCGTAGAAACATGAAAGATCGATGACAAATATGACAGTACAGTGGTGTTATTTATAAATACTATGCTATGGTTACCAAAATGACATTATTAGGGATTACATCATCTTTGTTGTCAATCGATTAATCGATGTCAAAATATTCGAAATGTAATTTAATAAAATTAGCGTAACGATTGAATGGTAATTCTAAATATATTACATAGTTTTAATATGTATGGAATACGAAAACATGTAAGAAATAAATTAATATTATAATTATAATTAACAAATAATACATAAAATATATTATTATATTCCATCAATCGATTATTATGAATCAATTCAATCGATTATAAAATCGTTTGTAATGAGGTAAATACTGTGAAAACTTTTTTGCATACAGAAAAAATACAGAATTTAGCTAACTTCACGATGCAGAATTTAGGTGTCGGTGTGCGCGCGCATCGTAGAAATTCACTCTCATCATTTTTCACCATCGCGCCAAAAGAAGTATAACTTCAAAAATATCCCTGATTTACGTGGAAGTAACTTTTTGAAGTTATACTTCTTTTGGCGCGATGGTGAAAAATGATGAGAGTGAATTTCTACGATGCGCACGCACACCGACACCTAAATTCTGCATTGTGAAGTTAGCTCAATTCTGTATTTTTTCTGTATGCAAAAAAGTTTTCACAGTATTTACCTCATTACAAACGATTTTATAATCGATTGAATTGATTCATAATAATCGATTGATGGAATATAATAATATATTTTATGTATTATTTGTTAATTATAATTATAATATTAATTTATTTCTTACATGTTTTCGTATTCCATACATAATAAAACTATGTAATATATTTAGAATTACCATTCAATCGTTACGCTAATTTTATTAAATTACATTTCGAATATTTTGACATCGATTAATCGATTGACAACAAAGATGATGTAATCCCTAATAATGTCATTTTGGTAACCATAGTATTTATAAATAACACCACTGTACTGTCATATTTGTCATCGATCTTTCATGTTTCTACGCGTGGTTTTTTGTATTTTTCTATTAAATATTTTCAGCGTACCTATTTGGAGCTCAGATTAAAGAAAATTTGGAGTCCTATTTACTATTGAAACTCATCGACACGCACACAGTTATTTTAATGTGTTTTCGCAGTTTCGCTACAATTTCTGGCAAACCAATACTATATGAATATGGACTACTTAATCGCCTGTTTTGTGACTGACAAAGGTTCAGAATAAGTCCTGAACACTGGATAACGTACCCTATACATCTTTAGAAGATCAGTAGTTTGCTGTGGCCATACTTACAATGAGTATGTTATGGTATCTTGATTGGGCAAGGTACCAACGAAATATAGCGCCTCCTGCACAACTAGACGAAATATTAATATAAATGAAAAAAAGGGTGCGTGTACTTTTGTACGCGCGTGAGAAGTTATACTTCTTTGACATGAAAAAAAAATCAAAAAACAATATTAAAAAAACATTGTTCAAAATACAATATTCAAAAACAGCAATACTAAAAATAAAAATGAAATAATATTTTGAAATAATTTAATTTACGAATCTCTATAGCCAAACTATATGTGTTAAGCGCCATCTGTGATTAATTTTGTAGTATATTCTAATATTACTTTGCTACGTATCGTAATAGTTCTCGTAATAGAACATAGATGGTGTTTTTACAATTGCAAAAACAAATCAATTGTAAATCCTTTTTTTTTCTGTTTTTACAATTGTAAAAATACCATCTATGTTCTATTACGAGAACTATTACGATATCATGCTGTAAAACCAGTTTTTGTGGGGGGGAGGGAATGAAAGATTTTATTCAGTTCAGTTGAAGAATAATTTATTTTCCGACAGGCATTAAACTTTAATACAGATTAAGGAGAGAAAAAGAATGTGCTCCTAGTCCCAAAGACAAGTATCGATTACTATTTACTACTACAGTCCGTTCACAGTTATTTTACCTCTGACAAGCTGTCATTACCTTCCCATTAGATTAGCATTACTTGCTGTCAAGTGACGAGTGTTGTAAAAGTTCCCGATTTATCGGGAGATCTACTGATTTTGGTTATCGTCTCCCGATATCCCGTTTTAGCGACCGTTTCTCCCGATTTTTTGCATTTTCTACCAATGTAATATAATATTGAAAATTAAAATAGAAAATAGTGTTATAAATACAAAAAACAAAAGAAACTGAGTCGCTCAATGAAAATACAGAAGAATTTTGGGCAAACGTAGGTACATATTATAGCATAAAACATGGTCATGGCTCACGAAATCGTGTTCTAATATTTTTTCCAACTGAATCAATTATAGGTCTATTACACACAAAAAAATTAAAAAATACAAAAAACCCGATTGCGTATAAAACATGTGCGACATATTGAGGATAAGTTTTGTAAAATGGATGGAAGCTTAGACGCGGAAATTGATAAATTTATTATAGAACTAGCAATTGCCCTCGCTTCGCTTCGGAAAAAATCTTAGGTGCTTTAGTTAATTTACATAACATACTTACTCTTAAAGTAGCATGATCGCTCATTAGAACCACGTTACTATGAAAGGTCAATACTCGAAATAACGATTCGATATTTTTAGGTTTCATTACATCAAAACAAAAACACGGTTCCTTTAAGATCACTTACTCCATTGCCCATCTGTCTGTTTGTATTTCAAGACCTTTTTTCTCAGGAACGCGTGAAGGTAACAAATTAAAATTAATCTAACACTCAGGTCTGCAATCCCTAGGAGCTGTGAAAACATATAATATTCTGTATCCTCAACGCAATCAAAAAACATTCAGCTAGAAGAAATGTCTTAGGTGATGGCTTCATCAAAGTGGAGAAGAAGAAGAAGAGGAAGCCTCTTTGTCGTAACCAATGCGGTACTGCACCGACAGGACACAATCATCTCCTGCGTCCCGCCGTTCCAGTGACCTATATTTACGTCTCCCGTCTCTATTACACCACGAAGGTCTCCAATGTCGTGGAGTATTTGGAGAAGAAGACAAAGTGCCGGGCGCTGGCTGAGAAGTTGGAATCGCGCAACGCAGTCAACTTTAACTCGTTTGTTGTGCGTGTTCCAACCGAACTCCTGTCGGATTTCCTGAAGGAAGAGCTGTGGCCAAAGGGGGTCGTCTTCCGAAAGTTCCGTGGACGACGACGACCACCGGGAGTCACCGAAAGCGCGTCTCACTTCGCGAATAAGTGAATTAGTTTTTAAGTCTATATTTTTGTATGTATGTTAGTCTGTAAGGTATTTATGTTATGGGCCTCGATGCCTGAAATAAAGATTTATTATTATTATTATTATTATTATTATTATTATTATTATTATTAAAACGTAGGTTAAAAAATCTTAAAACTGTGAATTTGTAAGTATCACAAAAAAATTTAAACCTATTTGCAGAACTTGGTAATTTGATCGGGACCCATGTCGATACATATTATATGGGGACAATAGTTTTTCAACGGCAAAGTTAAGTTTATTCCGTTTATCTTTTCGTTACACAGCTATGTTAGGTTTTACTAAATAGCTAAGTTAGATTCAACAACTTTAGGTCAAACTGAGCCAGTTGCTTTTACTTATTATTATTATTTCATCATATTATTTTCTAAATTTTGTGTTTCCTACTTAACCCTTAGTACTTAAATAACATTGAATAAATAAATTGTACGATGACGTTTGCTGATCCATCAGTATTTCACATTAGGTACCCAGACTTTAAAAAAGAAATAGTCTTATATCGTTCTCCAAGGTACAATCTATGTCTATACCAAAACACATCAAGATTGGTTCAGCGATGAGAGAGAGTTAATTCGATGAATTGTGTGAGAATGGTAAAAAGGAATAAGGAAGGTGGAATAAAGGAGCAACACATTTTCGCATTTATTACATTGTAGTTTTGGCAAATCAATAATTCGGCAAAGGGAAGATATTGCTTCACAGAAAATGAGAAAATTCAGCACTCTGCACCCTCAACACGATGTTCCTCAGGACTGCATTATAACAGAACTACAACATCACTACTACGGAACTCTAAAAATGACGGAACACTTAGTTATTTCAAAGAATAACTAATAACAATAAGTTTTGTTTAGTGGAGTTATGTATATTATTATCAATTATTCAATTTGTTCAATGTTTATTATTTGTACAACACTAAATTACGATTTTCAACCCCTTCCAGGGTGAAATATAAAAAAATGCTTAATTTACGTTGGAGGCCATAATACGCAATTAATGATTTGAAAAAACTGAATATAAAAATAGATATTTAGTAAAAAAAAATAATTCAGTGCCATATTCTAGCTCCATCTTGCAAAATATAAATAAACAAAGAAATGCATGTATGCCTTATTTTGTGTGAAGAAAAGGTTTTTGTAAGTTTAAAATAAATAAAAACTCGTTTCTCGGTTTTGTTTTGTTTTTCAAAAATCATTTATTTCAAAATCACAGACATTCACTTCAATTATATTTATATTATGTATTTGAATTATTGTAAATTTGTAAAAAATAAGTACTCCAGTGCTACGCTTTGGCTCCACCTTGCAAAATATAAAAAAAAAACTAAGAAATGTATGTATGTGTATGTACCTATGCCTCAATTTGTGTGAAGAAAAGGTTTTTGTATGTTTAAAACAAATCGACTCATATTTTATTTTCTCGCTTTGTTATGGAACCCTAAAAAATTGCCTATAATTTAAGTTGAAGACTCGATATTTTAATAAAGTCCTATTGAAATCCGTTCAGTAGCTTCAGAGATTAATGAAGACAAACAAACAGACAAACAAAAATTGAAAAGCTCATTTTTCGGTTTTGATATCATGCTAGTAACGATTTATAACGTGAAAAATGCAGTTATTTCGAAATAAGTCGTTGGCTTGAATCAACAAATACAGAGCCATCTAGTTGCCAAGATCGTAATTGATTATTTATTGGATATCGGTTAATCATACAGACTTAATTTGCGTTTTTCTACCACTTCCCATGTGAAATTTATAAAATGCTGAAATTATATTGGAGGACATAGATACGCAAACAATATGCTCTTAAAAACAAAATACAAAAATAGATATCCACTCAGTAATAGGGATTTGAATTATTGAAAAAAATTACCTTTAAATGCATTTTATGGCCTTTCCATGCAATATAAGTAAAATTTAAGAAATGCATGTATAACTCTTTTTGTACGTAAAATATGTTTTTGATAGTTTGAAACAGTTCAGCTCATATTTTTTAATTTTTCCATACAAACCATCCCCAAGGATCCCTTTAGTATAAAACCCTAAAAACTTGCTTAGTTGTTAAGTTGAACACTTTGCAATATCCTAGTAAAATTGTTGTTAAAATTCGTTCAGCGGTTTCGGAGATTAGCGGAGACAAACAAACAGACAGACAGACAAAAATTTGAAAAACTCATTTTTCGGTGTTGGTATCGTGCAAGTAACGATTTGCAACTTGCAAAAATCATTTATCTCGAAATCACAGACAGACTCTTCAATTTTATTAATATGTATAGATGTATAGATTGAAAGACGAGTGTGATACGGAATCTGAGAGCAGTTTTGATGATTCATGTTCGTCCGATAGTGATTATTTATCATTAGGCGTGCGTTTGGATCATTCGTATGCCAACCCAATTTAAAGCAATTCAATTTGTTGTAATTTTAATATAACTACCGAGAATGTGAACTGATTAGTTAGGAGACTGTAAAATAAAACATTATTTTATTTGAACGTGTATCATTTTTACTATCGTTACTTTTGGATCAACCTAGTAAATAATATTTATATACATCAGAAGAAACATGTAATATTTCATGTTAGGGAATCGTACAAACTAAACATTACAACACACAGCTAAGGTTAACCAACTTAATAAATTAATAATGTAGTTTTTATAAGGAAGAATATAAACGCGTATAAACAAAATTTTGATATTAATAATCGCCAAACAAAAAGAATGTATCAATTAATTACGCCTTCGTTCCGCCAAAGTAAAGTGCAGCGATCTTTCATAGGGCTTGGTGTACATTTCTATAATAAAATCCCAAAATTAATACGTGACTTGCCAATAGAATCTACGAGTTTAATGGTTAAAACCTGAGGTTAAAACTAAGTTGGCGGGTGTCTATTATACTATCTACTACTTAAATGGTTTTTACCCAAAACGAATGTCATAAAAAGGTTTTATAATAAAAGCTATTGCATATTTCAAGAGATTTTATTAGTTATCATTTATATTAATATTTCGTCTAGTTGTGCAGGAGGCGCTATATTTCGTTGGTACCTTGCCCAATCAAGATACCATAACATACTCATTGTAAGTATGGCCACAGCAAACTACTGATCTTCTAAAGATGTATAGGGTACGTTATCCAGTGTTCAGGACTTATTCTGAACCTTTGTCAGTCACAAAACAGGCGATTAAGTAGTCCATATTCATATAGTATTGGTTTGCCAGAAATTGTAGCGAAACTGCGAAAACACATTAAAATAACTGTGTGCGTGTCGATGAGTTTCAATAGTAAATAGGACTCCAAATTTTCTTTAATCTGAGCTCCAAATAGGTACGCTGAAAATATTTAATAGAAAAATACAAAAAACCACGCGTAGAAACATGAAAGATCGATGACAAATATGACAGTACAGTGGTGTTATTTATAAATACTATGGTTACCAAAATGACATTATTAGGGATTACATCATCTTTGTTGTCAATCGATTAATCGATGTCAAAATATTCGAAATGTAATTTAATAAAATTAGCGTAACGATTGAATGGTAATTCTAAATATATTACATAGTTTTATTATGTATGGAATACGAAAACATGTAAGAAATAAATTAATATTATAATTATAATTAACAAATAATACATAAAATATATTATTATATTCCATCAATCGATTATTATGAATCAATTCAATCGATTATAAAATCGTTTGTAATGAGGTAAATACTGTGAAAACTTTTTTGCATACAGAAAAAATACAGAATTGAGCTAACTTCACAATGCAGAATTTAGGTGTCGGTGTGCGCGCGCATCGTAGAAATTCACTCTCATCATTTTTCACCATCGCGCCAAAAGAAGTATAACTTCAATAACTAATAAAATCTCTTGAAATATGCAATAGCTTTTATTATAAAACCTTTTTATGACATTCGTTTTGGGTAAAAACCATTTAAGTAGTAGATAGTATAATAGACACCCGCCAACTTAGTTTTAACCTCAGGTTTTAACCATTAAACTCGTAGATTCTATTGGCAAGTCACGTATTAATTTTGGGATTTTATTATAGAAATGTACACCAAGCCCTATGAAAGATCGCTGCACTTTACTTTGGCGGAACGAAGGCGTAATTAATTGATACATTCTTTTTGTTTGGCGATTATTAATATCAAAATTTTGTTTATACGCGTTTATATTCTTCCTTATAAAAACTACATTATTAATTTATTAAGTTGGTTAACCTTAGCTGTGTGTTGTAATGTTTAGTTTGTACGATTCCCTAACATGAAATATTACATGTTTCTTCTGATGTATATAAATATTATTTACTAGGTTGATCCAAAAGTAACGATAGTAAAAATGATACACGTTCAAATAAAATAATGTTTTATTTTACAGTCTCCTAACTAATCAGTTCACATTCTCGGTAGTTATATTAAAATTACAACAAATTGAATTGCTTTAAATTGGGTTGGCATACGAATGATCCAAACGCACGCCTAATGATAAATAATCACTATCGGACGAACATGAATCATCAAAACTGCTCTCAGATTCCGTATCACACTCGTCTTTCAATCTATACATCTATACATATTAATAAAATTGAAGAGGCTGTCTGTGATTTCGAGATAAATGATTTTTGCAAGTTGCAAATCGTTACTTGCACGATACCAACACCGAAAAATGAGTTTTTCAAATTTTTGTCTGTCTGTCTGTTTGTTTGTCTCCGCTAATCTCCGAAACCGCTGAACGAATTTTAACAACAATTTTACTAGGATATTGCAAAGTGTTCAACTTAACAACTAAGCAAGTTTTTAGGGTTTTATACTAAAGGGATCCTTGGGGATGGTTTGTATGGAAAAATTAAAAAATATGAGCTGAACTGTTTCAAACTATCAAAAACATATTTTACGTACAAAAAGAGTTATACATGCATTTCTTAAATTTTACTTATATTGCATGGAAAGGCCATAAAATGCATTTAAAGGTAATTTTTTTCAATAATTCAAATCCCTATTACTGAGTGGATATCTATTTTTGTATTTTGTTTTTAAGAGCATATTGTTTGCGTATCTATGTCCTCCAATATAATTTCAGCATTTTATAAATTTCACATGGGAAGTGGTAGAAAAACGCAAATTAAGTCTGTATGATTAACCGATATCCAATAAATAATCAATTACGATCTTGGCAACTAGATGGCTCTGTATTTGTTGATTCAAGCCAACGACTTATTTCGAAATAACTGCATTTTTCACGTTATAAATCGTTACTAGCATGATATCAAAACCGAAAAATGAGCTTTTCAATTTTTGTTTGTCTGTTTGTTTGTCTTCATTAATCTCTGAAGCTACTGAACGGATTTCAATAGGACTTTATTAAAATATCGAGTCTTCAACTTAAATTATAGGCAATTTTTTAGGGTTCCATAACAAAGCGAGAAAATAAAATATGAGTCGATTTGTTTTAAACATACAAAAACCTTTTCTTCACACAAATTGAGGCATAGGTACATACACATACATACATTTCTTAGTTTTTTTTTTATATTTTGCAAGGTGGAGCCAAAGCGTAGCACTGGAGTACTTATTTTTTACAAATTTACAATAATTCAAATACATAATATAAATATAATTGAAGTGAATGTCTGTGATTTTGAAATAAATGATTTTTGAAAAACAAAACAAAACCGAGAAACGAGTTTTTATTTATTTTAAACTTACAAAAACCTTTTCTTCACACAAAATAAGGCATACATGCATTTCTTTGTTTATTTATATTTTGCAAGATGGAGCTAGAATATGGCACTGAATTATTTTTTTTTACTAAATATCTATTTTTATATTCAGTTTTTTCAAATCATTAATTGCGTATTATGGCCTCCAACGTAAATTAAGCATTTTTTTATATTTCACCCTGGAAGGGGTTGAAAATCGTAATTTAGTGTTGTACAAATAATAAACATTGAACAAATTGAATAATTGATAATAATATACATAACTCCACTAAACAAAACTTATTGTTATTAGTTATTCTTTGAAATAACTAAGTGTTCCGTCATTTTTAGAGTTCCGTAGTAGTGATGTTGTAGTTCTGTTATAATGCAGTCCTGAGGAACATCGTGTTGAGGGTGCAGAGTGCTGAATTTTCTCATTTTCTGTGAAGCAATATCTTCCCTTTGCCGAATTATTGATTTGCCAAAACTACAATGTAATAAATGCGAAAATGTGTTGCTCCTTTATTCCACCTTCCTTATTCCTTTTTACCATTCTCACACAATTCATCGAATTAACTCTCTCTCATCGCTGAACCAATCTTGATGTGTTTTGGTATAGACATAGATTGTACCTTGGAGAACGATATAAGACTATTTCTTTTTTAAAGTCTGGGTACCTAATGTGAAATACTGATGGATCAGCAAACGTCATCGTACAATTTATTTATTCAATGTTATTTAAGTACTAAGGGTTAAGTAGGAAACACAAAATTTAGAAAATAATATGATGAAATAATAATAATAAGTAAAAGCAACTGGCTCAGTTTGACCTAAAGTTGTTGAATCTAACTTAGCTATTTAGTAAAACCTAACATAGCTGTGTAACGAAAAGATAAACGGAATAAACTTAACTTTGCCGTTGAAAAACTATTGTCCCCATATAATATGTATCGACATGGGTCCCGATCAAATTACCAAGTTCTGCAAATAGGTTTAAATTTTTTTGTGATACTTACAAATTCACAGTTTTAAGATTTTTTAACCTACGTTTTAATAATAATAATAATAATAATAATAATAATAAATCTTTATTTCAGGCATCGAGGCCCATAACATAAATACCTTACAGACTAACATACATACAAAAATATAGACTTAAAAACTAATTCACTTATTCGCGAAGTGAGACGCGCTTTCGGTGACTCCCGGTGGTCGTCGTCGTCCACGGAACTTTCGGAAGACGACCCCCTTTGGCCACAGCTCTTCCTTCAGGAAATCCGACAGGAGTTCGGTTGGAACACGCACAACAAACGAGTTAAAGTTGACTGCGTTGCGCGATTCCAACTTCTCAGCCAGCGCCCGGCACTTTGTCTTCTTCTCCAAATACTCCACGACATTGGAGACCTTCGTGGTGTAATAGAGACGGGAGACGTAAATATAGGTCACTGGAACGGCGGGACGCAGGAGATGATTGTGTCCTGTCGGTGCAGTACCGCATTGGTTACGACAAAGAGGCTTCCTCTTCTTCTTCTTCTCCACTTTGATGAAGCCATCACCTAAGACATTTCTTCTAGCTGAATGTTTTTTGATTGCGTTGAGGATACAGAATATTATATGTTTTCACAGCTCCTAGGGATTGCAGACCTGAGTGTTAGATTAATTTTAATTTGTTACCTTCACGCGTTCCTGAGAAAAAAGGTCTTGAAATACAAACAGACAGATGGGCAATGGAGTAAGTGATCTTAAAGGAACCGTGTTTTTGTTTTGATGTAATGAAACCTAAAAATATCGAATCGTTATTTCGAGTATTGACCTTTCATAGTAACGTGGTTCTAATGAGCGATCATGCTACTTTAAGAGTAAGTATGTTATGTAAATTAACTAAAGCACCTAAGATTTTTTCCGAAGCGAAGCGAGGGCAATTGCTAGTTCTATAATAAATTTATCAATTTCCGCGTCTAAGCTTCCATCCATTTTACAAAACTTATCCTCAATATGTCGCACATGTTTTATACGCAATCGGGTTTTTTGTATTTTTTAATTTTTTTGTGTGTAATAGACCTATAATTGATTCAGTTGGAAAAAATATTAGAACACGATTTCGTGAGCCATGACCATGTTTTATGCTATAATATGTACCTACGTTTGCCCAAAATTCTTCTGTATTTTCATTGAGCGACTCAGTTTCTTTTGTTTTTTGTATTTATAACACTATTTTCTATTTTAATTTTCAATATTATATTACATTGGTAGAAAATGCAAAAAATCGGGAGAAACGGTCGCTAAAACGGGATATCGGGAGACGATAACCAAAATCAGTAGATCTCCCGATAAATCGGGAACTTTTACAACACTCGTCACTTGACAGCAAGTAATGCTAATCTAATGGGAAGGTAATGACAGCTTGTCAGAGGTAAAATAACTGTGAACGGACTGTAGTAGTAAATAGTAATCGATACTTGTCTTTGGGACTAGGAGCACATTCTTTTTCTCTCCTTAATCTGTATTAAAGTTTAATGCCTGTCGGAAAATAAATTATTCTTCAACTGAACTGAATAAAATCTTTCATTCCCTCCCCCCCACAAAAACTGGTTTTACAGCATGATATCGTAATAGTTCTCGTAATAGAACATAGATGGTATTTTTACAATTGTAAAAACAGAAAAAAAAAGGATTTACAATTGATTTGTTTTTGCAATTGTAAAAACACCATCTATGTTCTATTACGAGAACTATTACGATACGTAGCAAAGTAATATTAGAATATACTACAAAATTAATCACAGATGGCGCTTAACACATATAGTTTGGCTATAGAGATTCGTAAATTAAATTATTTCAAAATATTATTTCATTTTTATTTTTAGTATTGCTGTTTTTGAATATTGTATTTTGAACAATGTTTTTTTAATATTGTTTTTTGATTTTTTTTTCATGTCAAAGAAGTATAACTTCTCACGCGCGTACAAAAGTACACGCACCCTTTTTTTTCTTTAAGATTCCATTCTATAGCTTCGTACCTGATTAATAGCTGTTAATACTAAGGAAATCTGAACTATATCGCAAACAGATGGATGGACATGATTCGGGTTCAGTTTGTATTACGAAACTCACAGTGAATACCATTCTCACTTGAAAATCTCCGGAAAATCCTAGGAAGAATCTTGTAGTTGAGATTAAAGAGAAGAATAACTTATACATACTTGTAATACAGTTCCATGGAGTAAGACTCCTTGAGAATGTTTTGTACGGCCACTATAAAAATCTCAATCATTCAATTAAGCCCCCTACTAAGTACATGCATCGCTTCAGAAAGGAAGCAGGGGTCATTTGAACTGTAACGTGATAATCACTTCTCACAGTCTGGTCAGCAGGCCCATTACCAAATACCATTTGGGTTAATTATGCCTCCTCCAATATGGGCAAAAACACCATCATACTTCAGCAAAAACACTCCATTCCTTGTGAATCTACTGATAGGCCCATTTATGATCATCACAATTTACTAAAAGTATTTACATGTAAGGAATACGTAGTAACAGGAGGATCAAGTTATTAAACGCATAAAATATTTTTATTATTTCTCGAGTTGCATTTAAAAAACTTTCAGACACACAGTGAGATATCACTTGTCTTGTCCAAATTGTCTCATTAACAAGTAAAAAGATCGTTGGTTAATGAAAGCAAACATTCCTAATTTTATTATTTCTTTAAAAACTGTTGCTAACAATATTTTTAAATATTCTTAAACAAACAGTTCCGCAGGTCAAAGTATCCGACAACCGATTAGTTTTACATACTTGAACATAAGTAATACGGCATATATTACTGCAGTGGAGTTAGGAATATTTTGCATATCGCCTTGTTTCTGGATACTTTAAGCTTGAGGCTTACACCTAACCTGCGGTAGTTGGGAGTAAATTGCACTCGCCAAATCTCAAGTTAGAGCCGACATTTTTAAATTATTCAAACCTTGTATTAGGTTACCAGATGACAGGAACTTTCCTGACATATCCGCAATTCTAGTTGTGTCGAAACATGAAGCATTTTAATTTTGAGGAACGTTTAAGAAGAAAGGAAAATAGGATATTATAATAGAAATAAAAAATATCACATATGAAAAATAATGCCAGTAATTTTGTTGATAAGCCATTTTCAGCAAAACCCATTTTTGGAACATAAGAGCTGTTTCATTTTGGTGTTCATAATTATTTACCTCCAAAAACAAAACTATCTTAATATCAATCTTTATATAAAAAAAAATCAATCAAACTCAAAATTTTAAATTTTTCAATACAGTAGATTCAGAAAAATGACATGAGGTTTCCATTTTTATACATACATATGGAAGCCAGACTGTGCTTCAACTGTCATGTGAACAGTGAAACATTTGGAGGGCTCTTTGCGCAATGTTGTTTCAGAGTCAATGAGGCGATTTCGCTGGAGTGGGGCTTTGTCGACTTTTAATTCGCAAGCGAGAACTCTGTGTTAAGAACGCCTCTTGAAGAGTTTATTTAAAAATGGTCATTTCAATCCGTGACGGCTTGGTAAGCTTGGCACCCCAAAATTTATATCTTAATTTTGTTTTAAGATAACGATGAACAATACCTAACTAAATCTAATATATATAGGTATAATACTCGTAATCTTAAAAATACCCCCGACAGTTTTATTTACACTACATAATAGCTAAGAATACTCTCGATGCTTTACTCTCGATTAGACGAGGTTACGTCCGTATTATTTTCTTATCTTATATTTCCATATATTAGTATGGTATTTCTTTCAAGTAGGTACCTGCTCTTTACCTTTTGCTCAGTAATTTGTGTTTAACTTTTTTGTTTCATCCATTTTCCTTTTACTTAATGATTAAATACGGTTCTGTATTAAAGAACGCCTTTGTACCTACTGGAATACGTTACATACGCCACTAAAAATAAATCAAAATAATAGGAACATTTCTACTCAACTCCTTTATTATTATGAAATCTATTGTTCTTCTGCTCTAACTAACTACTCTATTCTCTTGCTGAAAACTAACCAAGTCTAATGTAGAGCGTGAGTTACATGTTCTTGTGACTAACATTTTAGGCTTTTCTACACAGAACTTGGCACCCATTTACATCTCAATTTTTTTTTAACATAGCTCTCATTTCACATTTATGTTTTTGATGAGATTTAGGTTATTAAAACTGTCTCAGAGTAGATCAGATCTATCTCAATGATGGCTTTATTTAAACAAATGTATAAAAGATTCATTGACAAGTTTGTATGGTAAAAAGCTTAAGTTTTTAAACAAACATAATTTTTTTACGTTTATAACTATGTGCGAATCCAGCGAAAACCTGTAACTACCGGCCAGCAGAATGCGATAAAAGAGAACATGATTGATAAAGGCACGCGTAAATAAAAACACAAATCCAGTGAGTTCTCCACTCATTCCGAAATTATCAAGCAGCTCCCATCCCCGTCCCTGTGGCTGCGATACCCAGCAACAGGTTGCTTGGTTTGTTTACATTTGTAATTTGTTGAAGAAATTACTAGAATAGTAACCGCTATTCCCATACAAACCAATTTCAACTCTACTCTCAAACACTAAAGTCACTTATTTAAATTACGCGAAATATCTGCGACATTTCGTTTTGTAACCGTGCAACCTTTCTAGAACTCAATTGGTGCTAACTACCTACCTCTTTCGTTTATAAAGTTTAAACTCTATTAGTCAGTGTTCATGGTACAGTTTGGTTCAATTGGAGTATTGTATATATGACGCAAAAAGGTCAGTCAAATCGTCGATGTAACGTCAGCATAAAACGAAATATTTTTTATCGCAACAATTAACAAAGATTTATAATAAGAAAGGGGACCCGTCATTATTACATATGTTATCAATCATAAAAATATTTTGGTATCTGAAGTGCGGAAACCTAGAAAATAAGGAAAGAGTGGAAATAGAAATGAGATCCATTTTATAGACTGCATGGAAACCATACCGAAACAAAAACTGAACTTTACAATTTGTTTTAAAATTTACAACTTTGGAGACTCACAATTACTATCTGGCATCTATATTCCTCTCAAAATATGTATCTGTTTGTAAAAGTGGAATAATTATGTTATTAATACTCATTTCTATTCTAGTCTCTACGCTAGTTCATAAGTACAAACGTACTAATTTATAATTTAACAACTAAACGTTTCCTATTCAAATGAAACCCGCGAACGTATTGCATAAGTCACAAACTTATTCCATGTAAAAAACAATATTTAACGATCATTGCGATTAAACTTTGAAGCGCTCAAAACCCGGCGAATTATGTCAGTTAGTGAGTTAAACTAACTCAGTTAGATTAAGCTTTGCGGACTCGGTCGGATCGGTACTTGTATGGGAGACCGTGAGAATATATTTGACATTTGATACACTGATATATTTCAATTCCTGAGCTATTGAAACATAAATCCTGGATCCACCCCTGGGTTTCCCAAGAACCCCTCCACTAATCGGGATTAGAGCCGCGTGATGAGGTTTTCTCTAAGAGTTATGAGGGAACACCTGTACGTGCAAAAAAGCAAATTAACAACCCATAATTGTCCCACTGCTGGGCTCGGGGTGTCCTCTCACAATGTGAGGGGTACAGGCCATAGTCTACCGCACTGGCCCATTGCGGATTGGTAGACTTCACACACCTTTGAGAACTTTATGGAGAACTTTCCAATGTGCAGGTTTTCTCACGACCGCAATGTTTTACTTCACCGAAGCAAGTGATAATCAACTTGTAATACGCACATAACATTTGAAAATTAGAGGTGCGTGCCAGGATGTCGGGCCCCTGCATTCGGGAGACCAACGTTCTAACCACTAGGCTATCACTGCTGGTACGTTGAAGCGACAGTCCGCGTGAAGCTGTAAAAACCAATATATAGTGTCAACAGCAACTCATTCAAAAAAATGGTTTGAAGCAATTACAATATTGTACAATAATAAACTCCAGAATGCTTCAGTTAATAATTAATTATAGTTAGTTCCACAGTTAGTCTAGTTTCACGGTCATTTTGTGAGCAAGTTCAATTTAGTACGTCTTCGAAACAATTTTATATTGATTGTTTATTAGCAATTATAATATAGTCGTATTTATGATAATTATTTTTCCACAAAAAATCTCCAACCATAAACCCTAGTATCAACTAAAAAACTTGTGTCCCAGATATAATTTCAATACTAATGTAATTCAACATACCAGATGGTACATATACCTTATGCCCCAGGTTCTTGAGAGCTTTTCTTTTTGCCGAGTGCGCGCGCTGCAAAAATCCTCTGCGATAAATCTCAAATCCGCCACATTGAACGGACTAACCGATGGCACTTTAACCGTCATTCTACTCTAAAGAACTCGCAATTGGAAGAACCCACTCACAAAGGAAAGAATAGAAAGACTCATTTCCGCGTTTTAGACAACCTAACAAAAGTAATAGATTTTTTAAAGCTATCAATTGAGCTTTAATATTTTAGTCATCATCATCATTTAAATTTATCCTTCAGTATGAATCAGAAGGTCTACCGGTCAGAGGTCACAACCTCTTGCGTTTGCTATCACAATGTCTAAGCTTCAGACAATATTACTTTCTAAGCAAGTTCCTTTACTTTTATATCGTGACAAATACTAGCTTAGTGCTTTGACACACTTCACGGTCATTTGAGAACATGTATGTGGCCACAGTTCTTTCTAATTTTAATAATTATAATAAAAAGTGATATTTTATATACGGATAACTATGAACAAGCGATTTCAATTTTACTTTTCAGTTATACTCAGTTTTTTAGGAACTCATCATCAAAGTCAAGCTGGACCGAATGGTCATTTCATTAGTCCCGTAACTCTGCTAACGGTACCAATGCACACTAACATGTTACGCCTGTACAAACACTTGTAACCTACATACATACATGCTGCGTATTGTGCATGTGAGCATGAAATCTGCTACGTTGATTTAAGTGTGTGCGTTTATTCGAACGACACTATTAAATTGTTTAAGTGGGGTTTATACATGTGTGGGGATTCAAACTGCGCAGGAGTCCTCAATCTTCGGTGCAATGTATGCCAGTTTCGTCGTCGTACTTTCCAGTGTTTCCGTTATGTTGAGCATGTTAGTCACATGAGGAAAAAGGTTGCAAAATTATATTTTCCTAGAAAGATCATTAATTATGTATGTGTAAGAACATGTGTTACACCGATGTTAATACTTTACTAATGACGTTTTATGTATAACTGTAGTAGGTGTACGTAGGTCACAATGATATCAAGTTATTACTTTAGATAGCTTAATCCATACATAACACATAACACTTAACACTATCTTACAAATCATTATAGTAGGATATTACATTTTGCACCCTACCAACATCAAATAAATTTTCCCTTCGTCATCTTCCCAAAGGTTTTCTGGAAGAAATTGATATTTAGCGATAAGATCGCCTTTTGTGCACAAATCATATTAATGTTGTAAAGCTTTTCTAACTTGAAATAAATTGTATTAAGTTAATAAATAAATAAATAAATCATTTCAACACCGAAGTGCTAATAATTGTAATACTCGAGTAACGTCAATACGTAGGTTCACTGCCGATATGATACTTCGTAACAACAAAACTAATACATACCCAGCGAATAGCAAACAAACGCTGACTCATACCAAAACAGAAACACAAAACAAACAAACCGGTCGAGCACTTTCTCCGTAACTGTTGACTAGACCTGCCGGTTACCGGTGCAGTTATCAATGAAACCGCCGGCACCTTCTCGAACGTCGCTTGAAACTATATAAGCGTCGAGTGCTCGGACCCCGCTCCAATATTGTAATAACTGAACGAGAGAACTAACGAGTCGAAGCGATAAACCAAGCGAGTAAAATGTACAAATCTCTGTTATTCCTTGCATTGCTCTGCTCAGTGAGGAGCGAGGAAGGAAGAGCGCACAAGTATGTCGATCCCTTCGCCGCCCTGGATCGACACATCAGTCACACCCTGGCGTACCACTACCTCTGGCCATGGAGCGAAATAATTCGAACGGCTGCGGCGCTGGATGCGGAGAAGAGCTTGGAGGAACCCCAAATTATCTCTGAACCTGATCGATTCGAGGTCAACCTAAACGTGAAGCGATTCAAGCCGGATGAACTGAGGATAAAAGTAAAGAATCGGTATATAATAGTGGAAGGGAAGCATAAGGAGAAGAGTGATGATAAACGGTTTATGGCGAATCACTTCGTGCAGCGCTTCGTGTTGCCAGCTGGCAGTAAGGCCGAAGAGGTAACCGCCGTTCTGAAGGAGAATGGAGTGCTTTCCATATCCGCGCCAAGACATGAATTGCCCCCGCCTCCACCGGAACGAGAAGTGCCTATTGTAGTGATGACGCCGGAGGATAAAACTGAGAACGAGGAAGAAAATAAAACAGAACAAACAAACAATCGGGTCGAGAAGCAGGAACCTACAACGGTGAAGGATGCGTCAATTCCAACATCCTCTGCATCTCCGATCGAGCAGTTGGACTTAGTAGAAGCGACGACGCATGTTGGCAAAATTAGGAAAAAGGAATTGAAAACTGCAACGAATGTATCTAAGGTGAATGAAGTGACAAAAGGCGGAGAAAATAATGGATTGGACCACGAACTGATTGAAGCCGAGGAGTGAACGGCAGAGATGCTTCAAGCCAAAGACTAAATGAGCTTTAATCCACCGAAGTGAAACTGTTTCAAAGTTTCGGTTGCTGTGTTGTGCTCAGGACTTATTAAGTTTAATTGTTGAATAAAATGTTATTTATTGAATATCCTTTTCTTTGATTTCATGCCTTCAACCCCACGGCCCACTACTGAGCACGGGTCTCTCTTGAGGAGGCCTAGCACATACTCTACCACGCTGCTCTTGTGCGCATTGGTAGAGGAGTAAAGATTTTTTCCTTAGCGGTCACCCATCCAAATAACGACTATTGCCTAACTTTTTTGAGAATTCAGAATCAATACAAGCCACCAACTTATGAGCGCTACTTTGATTTTTATACATACACTAGCTGACCCGGCGAACTTCGTATCGCCTAAGAATCAATGAAAATAATGATACTTTTAACTAAACTTATATTTAATTAACAAAAAGTTAAAGATTATAATACACACATTAACCCCTATATTTGCGTTAGGTTACAAATAAAAAGAAAGTTTGAATATTATTTTAATGAAGTATTATAATAAGTATTTGATTATATCACTTTATTTCTAATTTTTGAAAAAATATCATATATACAAAACAAAAACCATTCAATTTATTGGGTCAGAGCTTCCCTGTAAACAATATTTGAAGTTGTTTTATTTTGTGGCAGCAAAATAAATTGATTTTCAGGAACTCCGACCCGCGATAAGCCAACATACAGTTGGCCATGAGTAAAACATTCTTTTCGTAGGTCGATCCCTACTAATTTGAAGGTTTGGCCTTGGGACTTATTAATAGTTAAGGCGAAAGATGTTTTTACCGGAAATTGAAGCCGTTTAAATGGGATTGGCAAATCAGTTGGGATCATCGGTATCCTCGGTATATGAGCTAGCTGACCAGCTGCTGGGCCGGTGATAATGGTCGCTATAATTAAATTATCCTTCAATTCTTTAATAAGCAGCCTCGTCCCATTGCACATGCTTGGAGGGCTTAAATTTCTCAAAAGCATGATTGGAATTCCGATTTTTAACGTCAATTCATGTGGTGGCAGTCCAGAAGGGTTTAGACAATTCAAAAATTCCTGTGGGTAATGGACTGCGTCTTCAATATTAGTTACAGTGTCGATTGATTTGTAATTTTTTATTTGACCGGGGACTTTTTGAATAATCAAATTGTTTATTTCGTTGACCGTATCATTCCTAGGTGACACTATTGCCCTAGAACACAACCAACGAAAGTCCTTTTCGTGCAAATTTTCAATGTCAGGGTATACTGCATCTATTAAAAATTCTAAATCATGGACTATTTGGCCCAGAGACTCATCCAAAAGGATATTACGATTTCTGCTTAAATTTGGAGTGGGAAAAATTCCTTCCCCAAGTTTCAGTAGTTGTTGCGGGAAATCACTATCTGAGATTCCATGAAGATGAGCTCTCATATTCGTCCGTAATTTTAAATTTTCAATCGAAGTCCATAAGGGAGACGATTTCAAGCATGCTTTGATAATATCTGCTCGCGTACCTCTGTTAATGACGGGAAGAGTCTGTCGGAAATCTCCAGCAAATACAAAAGTAATCCCGCCCATGAGAGCAGAGGAGTTTCTAATATCTTTTAAGGTTCTGTCCACGGCCTCTATATGTGCTCTATGGCTCATGGTGCATTCATCCCACATAACCAATGAGGCGTCTTGCAGTAATTTACCAAGAGGCCCGTTTTTGCGGATGGAACATATAGATTGTTGCCCAAGATTTGCAGTTAGCGGAAGTTTAAACGTAGAATGAGCAGTTTTCCCATCTGTTAAGAGAGTTGCAGCAATTCCTGACGAAGCAACTGCTATCGCTATCTTTCCCGTAAGTCTTATCTTAGCTAGTATCAAATTTGCAAGAAACGTCTTACCAGTGCCACCTGGCGCATCCAAAAAAAAAATTTTTCTTTTGTCATTATTCACGCTATCAACTATAGTTTCAAAGGCGTGTCTTTGATCTGGGACTAATTTTGGCAGGTTTTCATTGATAAAATCGGTCAAATTATTTGTATTATAGTGACGTACCATTGTATCTGTAGCATTGTTTTCTGTACGAACTGGAGAGGGTAATCCAAAATCACTTAGGCTTTTGTCATTTAATTGCAATAGTTTATTTTCTATTTGTATCAAACCTTCGTTATAAATATCCTCAGAGTATGGTAAGGCGGAGTCTTGATTTTGCTGTCTGATGCTATGTCTAATATCTTCACATAAATCGTCTTTAAAATTGTCCCATAATTTTAATGGTTCCGATGGCTGACAAAATAAAAGTATTACCACAAACAACTCTCTCAGTTGTACTGGACATTGTGAAAGCGATGCTTCTCTCAGAGTATTTTCCCAATGATTATCGTTTTCTAGCAAACCTCTGTCACGGCAAGCTGCTTGATAGGTTTCTTTGAGAATTCCGTCAACGGTTTTTAAGTACTCGAATGAGGTTGGACCGCGAACGTGATGTAGCAACATCCTAAGATAAAAACACTCTGATTGAGAAGGATGTACACCGTAGACTCTTCCTAAAGCGGTGTCTTTTTTTATCCCAGGATGGCCAACTACGTCCACACCACGCCTCCTTCTTGTGAATTTATTATTGGCCCATGTGTAGTATTGCGGGACTTCGTGGTATAGAAGTGTCTTTGCGAATTCATCTTCATTACAGAGCTCAAAGAAAGCCAGCAAAGTAGTTTTACGTGGGTTTTGAGCCACTTGTTCAGCCGTTTGTGCAGTAAAATATACCCTTTGGCCATTTTCTAAGTGGACAGCTAACTTCAAGACTGTAGGATGTCGCTCGTGGATTGGAAATTCAAATATTCGCCAGACAGCTTCGGATGTACTTATGTACCGGCCATTCACGTAGTTTTCCACTTCATCATTTGGGTTTCTGACGCTAAAAGTAGCTTGGTCAGATCCTTTATTGATATATTTGCAAATATATTTGATGGCTTGAACTGAGTGGCAGTACTCCACATTTATGTGAGCGTTAAACGTCCTACACAATAGTGGAGAATAAGGGACAATCCATCTATTATCTATATTGAATCTACTTCCTCTGATATTTAGCGTAGCGCACTGTCCTCCATTTTCGGCGTCACGACGACGATAAACTGGATAGCCGTCCTCTCCAGTTTGGGTATTGTTGATGAAACGTCGAGGGTACTTTTTTGTACAGATACCGTTTTTCATACATGGTGCTGTTAAATTATGCTCTCCGCATGGTCCGTGCACCATATTTTTTGTTACAATATCGTACAATATCGGATCGTTTTGTTGGTTGGGCAGTTCCGCAACTATGACACTATCAATTTCGTCGGGCTGGATTTTTCTTTCTAGCCAAAACAACAAATGACAGTGTGGTAAACCTCGCTTCTGCCACTCCACACTTGCCATATAACATTTCACTTTTCCGAATATTTCGTCTTTGGTAAATAATTTTATGAATTTCTTCATCTTTAGATGAAATACCCTTGAAATTATGTCATGACGATCAAAAGACCGCTGACCAGACAATAATTCCGCTTTAATTTCAGGCCATTCGGGGTTACACGTAAAAGTGACAAATAAGTCTGGTCTCCCATAGTTTCGGACATAAATCATTGCATCTTGGGTTTTTTCATGCAGATAACGCGGAGAACCTGTGAATGAAGATGGCAAGATTACGCGTTGGCCGATATTTGATGGGTCAACATTTGCGTCTTGATTTAAAGCATCTCTAAGATGAATGTATTCATCAGCCCTCAGTCTCTGTTGATTATGACATATGTAATTCAATCTTTCTGTTATCATTTTTGCCATCATATCGACAATATACTGACTAAATAAGTCCCTGTAATAATGCAATGGATTAAAACAGTTAGCTTTAACCATCAACCTAAATGCATAAAATTGCATACACGTCACATTTTTGTTACGCGCTGTACCTTGCTGAGGAATAGTCAAATAATAACCGTCTTCTCCCTTTACGAACATTAAGGGATACTGTAGTGGATCATACGATCGGTGTAATTCAGAAACCCTTTTAAGTTGGCCGTCTCTACCGTGCAACACTATATCTCTGGGGCCTTTTTCTTCGTCAACCAAGAGAACGGCTACTTCGTTTACAGCTGGAGCATTATATCTACCCGGGTGTGCTGTCTGCGGTGGGCGGTCGGAATGAATGATTAACTTTAAGTTATCTGAAGAGTTACGTTCTAAGTTTTGTTTAAAACTTCGTATGTATACATTGTAGCTATTCAGTGCGATCTGTAATTCGTTAATTAAATCAATTCTTAGAGTTGGAGCTATGTTTGACCGCAATGATAGCTGATCTGCGTCTGAAATGAAATATATCTGCAAGTGTTGTGGATTTTGGCCTGATCGTGGTAATAGGCTACCTATAAGATGGTATACTTGTCCCTCTATTTTAAAAGTTGGCATAAAATTTTGTTCCCTAATTTCTTTCGCGCCAAACGAAGTCATTTGAAAGAGGCTATTGTACTTTCGTATGTTGGTTAAAAAATGTCCAGATAGTGAATGATTATTTTTCAAAAGATTTTTTATTGGCTGTGGCGGCTCTTCAATATTGGGGAGACTAACTTTTCCAGAAGCACAGCACATACAATTAGGTTCATCGGTCCATTTTTTGGCAAAACACTTAGAGCAGATCTTATTCATAGCTCCGATTTGGACGGAACACTGTTGATCATAATCAATCTGGGGATCGTATCTGAAACCTGATCTGTTACTGTGAGCTAAAACTCTATTACGAACTCTAGTCGTTAACATCTGTTGTCTTTCTCTCTGATCTCGCAGGCGTCGGGAATGCTCAGAGCTCGATTCCCTAGTGCGAGTTTGTATATTTCTAATATTTTGTTCTTCAAGCCGCTGTAAACGCTCTGTACTCGACTCTCTGGCACGCGATTGAGATGCGTATTCCCTCCGACTTGCAAGACGATTTTCAGTTTCCGATGAAGATTCTCCATTACGACGTACTTTTGATGCCCTCGCCTGGGAACTATTTCTTGAAAGTTGAGATGTTGATCTTTTGGGCATTTTAAAATAAAAAAATATAATATACTGCCTTTGTACTAAATTATTCGCTAACTGTTGTACAGGAATTGCCTACATAAAATGTGATTGAAAAACAGAAAAATAGCTACTACTCGTATACTCGAAGTACATACAGCTGCAACTCGATGTAAACAAACTGTTGTCTAGCAACCACAAATAAATAAGTGCATAAAACTTTTTGTCGCAATAAAGTGCGTTTGAACTAAAGCAGCTCGGTATAATGTTGGTAGAATTGAAATAAGGGTGCTTTTCCACCAGAGATGTGCTATGTTACGTTGCAATGGATGCGTTTGATATTCACCAATCATATTCATTGGTGCACATAGCTGAGCACTGGTGGAAACGGATTCAACTAATATATGTTTTTTTACATGGAAGGATGCGTGCTATGGATGTGCGCTATGGATGCCTGCTATGGGCCGTCGCGAGTGGATCTCCCCTCACCGCGCCGCCCCCGCCCCTTCCCTACTATCGATACATAGCATAGTTCGAGCTGCGCATCTTTCTCGCGCAGCTACTTTGCGGCGGCGCATCTTCATAGCGCATCTTTCTCGCACAGCTACATAGCTTAGTATTGGTAGAAACGGTCACATATTTTCGTAGCATAGATTTCACATCTTTGCAGCATAGCTGCATAGCACATCTCTGGTGGAAAAGCACCCTAAGACCCCAGCAAGATCGGCAAGCCGTGTTCCGTTCCACTCTTTATAATTTCGATGTTTCAAAGAACAATGCCAAAAAATATT
Organism: Thymelicus lineola; assembly: GCA_963932265.1. Lineage (NCBI taxonomy): Eukaryota > Metazoa > Arthropoda > Insecta > Lepidoptera > Hesperiidae > Thymelicus > Thymelicus lineola. The sequence goes on along the minus strand of OZ010682.1, from coordinate 1,132,235 downwards.
TTTTATTTTTGTTAGCGTCTTAAAACGTCAGTTATACCGAAGCAATTCAATATTTTTTTACGTATTTTAAAATTAATACCTGTACCCGTATTACCCAGTGTAAAATAATTTTATTAATAAGTGATAAATTGACTATAATAACAATGATGTCAACAATGTCCATTTTCATTCGGGCACTCACTTCGATACATAGCTTGTATCAAGCAACATATAGGGAAACTTTTGGCCAATATTACAGACAGAATTTCGTTATAAATGTTGGTATGACAAATGTAATGATGTCAAATTTCCATTTCCGGTTGTCAATAAAAAAAAGTCAGAATAAATTAATGGTAAAAATTACAGGCAGCCGTAAAAGTCTCTTCTACTCTATGACTCAATGGTTATAAGAATTCAATCTCAAAATACTTTGGTTCTGGGGTGTGTCTGCTGAAAATTCTTATATATCTAAGCTCAGAAATTAAAGCGGCGATTTTTAGATTTTTATTTTATTTTAAGACGCTAAAGTTGCAAAATGAAATAAAACGATGTATGGCAGTTTGGCATTGTTCTTTTATGTTATTTAAGTAATTTGCAATAGTTTAAAATAACCTCGATCCTAAGTGATCGACAAAGTTAAGCAACAGCAGGCGCGGTCGGTAGTTGGATGGGTGACTGCTAGTGGCAAAAATTCTTGAGCGTTTCCGTGCTTCGGAGGACACGTAAAGCCGTCGGTCCTTATCATAAGACGTCGTAAGACGTCATAAGAAGTCGTTAAGCCATGTCGGAGGCCCTCGGGCGGTTTGAAAACTTCCGACACTCGGGTTGGCCACTAACCCCTCCACCAATCCGCACTGGAGCAGCGTGGTGGAGTATGCTCTAGGCCTCCTTAAGAGGAGAGACCCGTGCCCAGTAGAGGGCCATTAATGGGTTGAAGCCACAATACATAAACATGAATAAAATGTTATTCGGCTTTTTCAACTTTTTTCTAATACTTACATTTTTAAACTCGTGATATCTTTAGAATGGAATGTCCGAATTGAATAATTCTAAAAGTTATACAAAGGTATTGAAGCAGTCTTGAATATGAAGTAATTTATTTTGATAAGGATTAATCCCAAAATACAAATAAAGAGCCTTTTCTAGCAGCGGCATTTCAATTACATTTTTAAAGTAAAGGAACACTTATTGTGGCGTAACTATAATAGCTAGACATATGCTATCGCGACATTTTTTGTAAATAATGATGTGTTCTGCAAAGTTGTATTCATTTTTTTATTCTATCATCAATAGTTTTTGCAGCGCACGCGATGTAAAGAACATTTTAGGTAATTTTTTACACCTTGGGTTACATTATTGGAGTTTTATAAAGGATCCCTAATTTTTTGCAAATATAATATAGCCTATGTTACTCGGGGATAGTGTAGCTTTCGAACAGTGAAAGAATTTTTGAAATCGGTTCAGTAGTTTCGGAGCCTATTCAATGCAAACAATCAAATCTTTCCTCTTTATATATTAGTATAGATAAATTTTATTCTATGTATCTGATAGAAACTGATAGGACCAGGTTATCGCTCATGAGAGTCGCACGTAATTTGTCACATAATACATATACATAATAGTTTTAGTAACGTTTCTTTTTATCCCTCTCAATAGCTAATAATTACTAATTTCCTATGTGCCCATTTAATTCTTGGACCTAAATAAGGGGCTGCATTTCAAACTAAGTACTTGTAAGTTGTAGGTTAACATAGATTGAACAACATTTTGTGCTGTAATTATTTTGATAGCAAACATTATTATTATTAAGATCTAAAAAAAAACTATTTAAAATAAATTAGATACATATTCATCAATCGATCATCAAACCCAATCGCAGACTTGATCAAAACACGTTAAACTACTAACAGGTCTGACACGATGAACCCTCATCTCATAGTTTTGATAACAGCATTGAGCATCGTAGGTACCTGGTACATGTATACACCGAAGTCTCTCGAGACAAAAAAAGTTTCTCGAGACTTCTTAATGTAATCCTATTAATATTATAAAATATGTGAAAGTTTGTGAAGATGTTTGAGGTTTGTTCTTCAATCACACGTAAATATCAAACGATAGCTAGCAAACGTAAAATCGATTCATATATTTTTTGAGGTGTTTCTATGCGTTTAAGTTATATTAATTTTATTTTAAAGTATTCATCCTTTGCTATTTGATTAATTATTTGGACTTATAAATACTTACAAGTAATAAATCAATTCCAATTACAATATCTATTTATTTTGTAACGTAACGTAAATTTTGTAACGTAAATTCACAAATACTCATTTTTGAATGTCTCTTTTTCTAAATGGCGAATTAACCTGATATTTAATATTTAAAAATAGAAAAAATATATGAACGTAATTTTAAACTCTAGTTTTACTTGTTTCAGTCGGAAGCCCATAAGGCCCAGTCTTCTTTCTGTTCTCCGTCTGGGTGTGTGTGTGTTGATGTTGTCTTTGTGTGTTGTCCATAGTCAAGGCACAGGGTCCGTGAATTCTATTTTGTGGGCTATGAGTTTTGAGCATTATTTTTCTTATTATTATATCTATTCATACCCAAAATAGGCATGATCTCATAACCAAATAACTAACCATTACACGCAGTTGTTCAAATGTATACAGACGATGTTCATTAAATAACGCTATACCAGCTGGTTTGAACGTGAACGTGTTTGTTCGAGAAATACGAAATGTAATTCGATTCACCGAACCCGTACATAACAAACACATTCAAAATAGTTGGACTGATTCTAATTACGAATAGGCCGGATATTTGGCAGCATCACTAAATATACGTTGAAGGCTTACGAGTGGTGTAATACAGCTGGTGTTACGACCCTGAAGCAAAATTAACGGGAGTCTAGCTGTCGAGAAAGGAATCTCGGGCACAACCGCCAAATATGTGACTGAATTTTTCTTTAGAATCCTGACTCCTGAGCTTGTATGTGACAGACTTATACTTTACATCCTGGGCTTTCTCTATTACCAATAAATAATAAAATAGAAGTTTTTTTCATATAATATATAGTTTATTTCATAGATAAAGTTCAAAATAAAACTCAAATGTAAAGGGTGTAACAAAATACGTTAATACTAGTCAAATAATGGCGATTTTTGTGGATAAATATTTAAAGTAAATGAAATAATGAATTTTGGTCCTATATCCTCCAAAAATTTGTATTAATTTTCTCTCTTTATATTTTTCTTCTCTTAATTTAATTTCAAATATTACGAAAATTTAATTGGATAGCATTCCTAAGCGTTTTTCGACGCTATACCACTTCGCTATCATTGCCTATATTAGGTATTTGTAGTTAACTGTGACACTGATAGCTTTGCATGAGTTCGCCACATTGCAATTGAGTTAGCGAAAGGGGTTTTAACCTCGTCGCATGAAGCTACTTCATAAAAACTGTTTATTACAATTTCTATTTTATTTATTTTTATTTTATTGTATTTTTATTTTACAAAATTGTCACTTAATGGGATTATTTACAAAACGAGCAGTCATTAATATTCGTAGTAACTTTCACCCTCGAGCAGGCAACATAATAATATTATGAGGATTGGAAATGGATCTTCAAAAAATATCTGGTGTTATTTAGCTTGCCCTGTTTGTTTGAGTATTTGACTCAAACAAATACTTGCAACCCTAATTAGACCTACTTCCACTTATCCTAAGTATTTTTATTGATGTTTATTTTATTTTGGAACGAAGTTCCTTATCGCGCGTTGTGAAAGGACGCTAGAAAGAACGGAAAGGGGGCTAGACGGAAAAATACGACACTTTTTGATTCTTACGAATGACGACACTTTTTTTGAAGTGATTCAGAGAGTTTTACAGAGATGGCGCTACTAGCGTGATTCAACAATACTTAAATTGAAAGGAACTTCGTTCCATCCGGATGTCCCTTGACACTTCTCATGTTCCTTTTTATTTTTATTTTTATTTTTTAAGTATAGTTGATATGTTACGTATTGCTTTATTTCTGATGAGAGTACATTTTTGTAATAATGACCTCCATACAGGTTTGGCTCGAGGGAACTCCTTGATGGTTAACAGCACAGACCCATTTTTTTTTCCTTTAGTATAGATACATTGTCACTATAAAGCCGTGTATTTAGTTTTATCAAACTATTCACTGAAATGATTTCAATTTCAATGCTAATATCGGCAATAATAATAATAATTTTATAATAATATAAAAAAAAAATTCAGTTGTGTACTTTATACTATATAGTTTATACTTACTTATACTTATATAAAGCTCCAAATCTCATCGGCTTATCAATATACGTTAGTACGAGAGTTAACATGGAAAGATACTAATATATAACATTCCTTACACCAAAAACATCCATTTACTTCAATGCCAATTAATAAATGAATTATTTTTTGACGTTCTAATCATTTCCCGTCAGAGTTTCCTGAATGGCAGGAGCATGCAATAAAAGGAATTAAATTTCAAACGCTGAAATAGCAACAGATTTCTTCGTCAGATTTCCAATTAAGTAGATGTACTTACCAACTGGTTTTTCTGCAATTGCTAAAAAGTGACTGCGCTTCGCTTTTAGTTTTTATCTATAATATTTTATGTCATTCAGTTTTCCTATAATGAGAAAAACAGCACTTTGCCATTTCCAATTTCAATTCTCGGTATTATTACAGAAATGCATATTAAAGAAATTCATAGCTATGTCATCTTGGAACAAAAGTCGTGGCAAGTTGCGAATGTTTAAAATTTGTAAATGATGTTTAGGTAAAGTGATTTAAAAGGCCTGTCATCTACTTTATTGCACTCACACGTAGATACATAAAGATCCGCATCCGTACACGTATCCGCGGATCTAATATTTTTAATCATCCGGCACATCACTAGTTTATTTTCAATCATTTCGTAAATTATATTCAAATAAACCATTTTGTAGGCACTCCCTTGCAATTTCAGAATAACTGTATCTATTGACAAATATTTAATCAAATATCAGTATGTCCGAGTAGATGGTACCTATGTATAATAATATGATAGGTATGCTAAACATATTAAGCAAACAAATATTATAATATCGCTCACCTAGTAATATAATGGCACATCTGCAAAAAATGCGAAATTGAGTCTCTACTATATAATATATTATGTACTATACATTGTATTATACATGTATAATTATATAGTGTCATTGTTCTGATTAAATTACCGTGTAATGTCTTTTGGAAATTAGCTCAATGATTGATCTATCAACAAAGGTGTGTCACATCTGTGAGTGTGAAACTTTATATACCTACCACTTTGTACCTACTACAGCTGAGACTAACACAAATCTCGTTACCCGTAAGGAAATTATACCCAACTTTTAATTGGGCACCAACTCGGCTTAAATTCACAAGTAACATTTATATTTTACGAGACATTAAATCACAAAGTTTGCTCACATCATTTGCTAAATACTCTACCAAATGTTGTTAAAGGGACTGTTAACTCCGATTAAATAAAGTAATCACAGAGTAATCATCGTAGTGTGTAATGGGCCGTTTACATTTCTGAGCTAACCAGGGGCACACTAGAGGGCACTGGTCTCTCCTTTTAACTGAAGAGGCCTGTCGAGGTCCGACAACTCTGCTCTAATCCAGTGTGGATTGGTAACTAACCCCTTCACTTAATGACCAATCCAAGAATCAGAAGTTTTCATGGCCAAAAGCCACCGATATGGCTTAACGACTGTTATTTTACGGTAACAATCGGGACCGATGACTTCACGTGCCTCAAAAGTCCAGAAACATTCAAGAAAGGAGAACCCCAGTTTCCATAGAAACTCAGGCCTAAGTAGACACGACTGGAAATTGGCTGTTAATTAGATTATTGCAAAAGGTTCAATTTCTCCAATTTTCACGGCTGCCAGCAATGGCCAACTAAGGAAATCCTAGAATGAATCACCTTAATTATAGGTTATGATTATGTCATACTCGTGTCACAGTGCTATATCGTTGAAATAAAAATGACAGTTTTTCACAAATACTAACACTTAAACTACGAGTTTAATGGCTAAAACTAAGTTGGCGGGTGACTATTATACTATCTACTACTTCAATGGTTTTCACCCAAAACGAATGTCATAAAAAGGTTGTATAATAAAAGCTATTGCATATTTCAAGAGATTTTATTAGTTTTTATTATAATATATTAATATTTCGTGTAGTTGTGCAGGAGGCGCTATATTTCGTTAGTACCTTGCCCAATCAAGATACCATAATATACTCATTGTACCTAAGTATGGCCACAGCAACCTCCTGATCTTCTAAAGATGTATAGGGTACGTTATCCAGTGTTCAGGACTTATTCTGAACCTTTGTCAGTCAGAAAATAGGCGATTAAGGAGTCCATGTTCATATAGTATTGGTTTGCAAGAAATTGTAGCGAATTGCGAAACACATTCACCAAAACACAAGTACGAAAGCGAATACAATAGAAAATTAAAATCACTGTGTGCGTGTCGATGAGTTTCAATAGTAAATAGGACTCCAAATACGCTGAAAATATTTGATAGTAAAAATATACAAGAACACGCGTAGAAAGATGAAAGATCGATGACAAATATGACAATACAGTGGTGTTATTTATAAATACTATGGTTACCAAAATGACATTATTAGGGAATACATCATATTTGTTGTCAAACGATTAATCGATGTCAAAATATTCGAAATGTTATTTAATAAAATTAGCGTAACGATTAAATGGTAATTATAATATATTACATAGTTTTGATTTATATGGAATACGAAAATATGTAAAAAATAAATTAATATTATAATTATAATCAATAAATAATACATAAAATATATTATTATGTTCCATCAATCGATCATTATCAATCGATTCAATCGATTATAAAATCGTATGTAATGAGGTAAATATTGTGAAAACTTTTTTGCATTATTTAGTTCATTTGGCAAGAGCAGCTGAAGCTAAGATTTAAATATGTTTATCTTATAAATAAGACGATTTTTTTGGTATATAGTTTACACTTGTCTAGTCCGATGTTCTAGCACAGATTACATATGGTTCGAGGCCGAAAATTGGGGTTCTCCTTTTAGCTATGACCCATCCAACTACCGCCCGCGACCGCTGATTTATAGCGACCACTAGACGCGGCACCGGGCTATAAAGCCCCTCGATATTTTAAATTATTGATAGACTATTATATGTATATGTAAGATATATATACGTATATTTCATTAGCGCTCTACTCGTATCTTTGGCTGCGTTATCCGGAATAATAAGTACATACTTTAAAATTAACTTATTCCAGATCATGTTCTATCTGTGTGCTAAATCTCATTAAAATCTGTTCAGTAGTTTTTGCGTGAAAGAGTAACAAATAGCCATATTTCCCCATGTTTATAATATTATATTAGTAGGATTAGTCTGCACATCCGTATATTGATCAATATTGATTAAGCAAGATCAAGCATGAGTAACGGCTGTTATATTATCGGAAGTAAGTAATAAAATGAAGTATTTAATACCAATCAATACTAATTTTAAATACTTTATTAACATTTATTTTACTTGTCATTATATGTATAATATAATATGTTCTTCATAATATTTAAAATTAGAGTTATTTACACAATAATTTGACTTCGTAAATCCGGAAGTATACACATTTTATCCTTCATAATATTGCCTGAATTGCAATAGATTTAAAATCATCATTTATAAATAGTTAAAATCAACCACTACTAAATGATAGCGTACAATATACATAAGTACCCGTATCACAGGAACATTTTCATAATCCAAAATTACTTGAAATAAATAATAAATTATTAATATTTCTATAATACATTTTTTTTCTAAATAAGGTACGTAATCGTTAATTAGCCGGCTGAAGTGGCAATGGGCTGGCCACATAGTGCAAAGGATCGATAACCGTTGGGGAAGAAAGGAATTCGAATGGCGCCCACGTCTCGGCAAAAGGAGCATAGGACGCGCCCCGAACAGGTGGACTGACGTCCTGAAGAAGACAGTGGGTATCTGCTGGATTCAAAAGGCTCAGGACCGGTCAGAGAGGCGCATGTTAGGGGAGGCCTATTTCCAGCAGGGGACCTCCAAGGGCTGATGGATGGAATCATTAATTAAAGACGTAACAAATTTTAAAGTCTTCTTTTTTGTATTTTTCTGAAGACCCTATATGCTATTCATAAACATTATAAATAAAATGAATCAAAGTTACTAAACTAAACTAAACTATTACTAAACTAGTTATATCTAAAGTGTATTGCAAGTGATGTTTAAAAAACCCGACAAAAAATCACCATCTGTACATTATAAAATAAAATTGCATTCCGTTTATTGTTTCTAACAAATAATATTTTTTTTGTGACAGAATAAATCTTTAAATCTTCAAATATACATTTCTTCCAAAATATTTACAAGCCTGATTTATTTTAATTTAATAAATGTTAATTGTGAGTATACACTTTTATTTGACGTAATTATCTTCATTAGCGTTTAAAAATCAACATTAAGAGAAAAATATCGCCAAAGGAACAAAACTTGCAGCGTTAATAATTCACTTTTTAAAGCACTAATGTAAGCTCTCCTTTTAAGGAATGGCCGCTTTTATATCTTCCTTTTGCAATAAAATATTTTTTCTTACTCTGTAATAGTTTAAAAAGTCTAATATTTGTAATTTCGAAAAAAATGGCATCTCTATGTAATTAAGACACATGTACAAACACTACTGAAAAACGTGTAACTACTTACCTGATACATGAACCCCTGACCGTATTGATACAATGTATCTAAGAAGCATAATCTCCTTGTGAGAGTACCCGTAACACAAGTTGAATCTTATCATGGGTTTAAGAGTTCAACAAACTATGTATCAGTTACATGTTTTTATAAGTACTTAGCTATGTAAGTGTTGTACAATTTTTATAGTAAATAAACGTTAATATTATTATTACACATTTTATATCACTCCAATAGTCAAACACTTGACATGTAGCAAATTGTTTGACTGCAAAAAACAATTCCGACTGAAATGGTTCATTAACAAGTTCATCATCATGAAATGTTCAATAAAAAACAGGTTATTTTAAATGAAATATAATTATTACACTGCTTTGTATTAAAATTAAAATGTAGACCCAATACAGCCGTGACGTATTGCAAATAAACTATCATAATTTATTTAAACTTTGGAATAATTGTACTGGACTGTATTTGTAACATTTTTTAATTATCTGCTTTTAACAGAGCAAAATAAATATATAAGTTAACGCTTACACACTCATACCCCCGCAGTATCGCGGGTACCTGTATCGCGGGTGGCATGGAAGATGCATAATAAAACACATCACAATAACACCCATGACCCAAGTACAAATATTTGTCTGTCACATCTGTTCCGGCCGGGAATCGCACCCTGGACCCCTCACTACGCAGGCAGGGTCGCTATGAACTAGGCTACAGGGTCATCAAAAATGCTAGACGGTAATGCGCAAGGTAAGAACAAATTACTGTAATTAACCCAAATAAAAAAATGCCTCAACATCAATCTTAGTCTGTTATGAGATCGATATTCAATGAGGTCAGTATTGAAAAAATTCAAGGGATTGAAGGTAAAAATGTATGAGCTCTTCAGATTCATCTTATACTTATTACCTGATGGTAAGCAGCAATTAAATCTTAGATAGTAATGCGTAATTTATCCTATTCGCGAATTGCTTACCGAATATGACCCGTCGGCATCATATACGCCTTTGTGACTAAACTTATGACTATTTGTTTTACCATAACCAGACCTATAGCCAGAATATGGGTCAACATCCGGGGTCAAATGTTGAACGCGATCGTAGTAGCCATGTTGATCAAAACTGTCGTGTAGATCATAGTGGCCGTGGTGAGGTTCGTAATGATCATGGATAGGTCCGTGGTGATCAAACTCGATGTGTTCGTGCGGTTGTTTTTCTTTCAAGTAGTGGATCAGCCAGAGGAGCAAATGCCAGCCTTTGGTCAGGATCACGTAGAAGATGACTCCATAGATGACCTTCAAAATGAAGAGCTTCGTTGCTGCGATGTAGAAGAAGTGCACTACGGACAAGGAAAAATAATATGAAATCAACGTTAAATAGTTTTTTATGCGCGAACTGTTGTAATTAAAATGTGTCGTTTAACCACATAAGAAATAATTAGTACATAATATAATGGTTTAACATAATTATGAACACTTTTCCTATCGATTCCACATAAGGAATTTATCTCAGAAAAGTTGCAACAAAAATAGTACATAGAAACAAAAAATAACGGACTTTGTCAAAATTTATTTAAAAGTAATAAATAAAATTCATCTCAAGATTTTTTCTAACTTTTATTTAACAAGGGTTCCATAAGAATAGTTTTTTAGGAGTCCTCACAGACTAAGAATAGCAAATTTAAATTCAAAATAAAATTGAATGATCCCACAGGAATCAGTTTTTAATCTTTTAAAGTATAAAGACCCAAACGAAGAGTCAAGTATCTATAAATTATCCAAACTAAGGACTCATAATAGCATTCCGAGTCTCGGGTAGACCGCTAACTCGGAGGGAAGTAATCCGTTGTGGGCAGTGCTCGACTAAATGTCTCAAGGAGTTAATATATTACTTGAATTAAATGAAAACTGTTAATATTAAATGTAAAGTAGTTACTTCCAAACATCAAACAAAACCTGTTAAGTAATTTTACAAGTACATTAGTAAGTTATAACAAAATAGCTCATGGAAGTTTGGTCTAGGATCTAGGTGGTAGAAGGTAGGTAAAACAAATTATTTAGCTTGATTTTCTCGAAGAACTATCGGTATTAAAGTATATTTTAATGACTTGTTATAGAATTGAAAACCGACGGAACCAACGGCTTAAATCCGACTTACACTTTTATGTATCTTATATTTTTTATTTAATCAATTTAGATTCTACTTCTGCGGTACATCTGGCGATAGCAAAGCAGACAGTCGTTTAGAAACATCTGTTGTTTGTGAACAGCACAGAGCTTTATTACCAAAGACAGCTTCAAAAAGAGCTTTTCGCTTAGGGGTGGAATTAGCAGAAAATTTATAATATTGTTATATTATATTTAACTAAAATTATAATATTGCTCAAGTAAGTAAGTTAGAGGAATAAGTTCTCATTACGAACTACAAAATTAACGACAAAGTTTTTCCCAATTTGAGGTCAAAAATAGTCAATTGCCGTATACAAGAAAATGTTTATGCCAAGAAAAGGTAATTGGTTCATTCCTCCGACGTCATGTAGCCTACGTCTACATCTACTACCCAAATTATGCAAATTAATACAGTTCCCGTGCTTTTATAAGACATACTTTGAAACACTTCAATTGACCGTTTGAATCCAAATGTGTTTAAATGAATCGACCTATTCCATCGATGTAAATTAAAAATGTTTACAGAACAAATGTTTTAAAGTCTTCGGAAATTCCATTCACATTTCTACTACCTAGTTATCTAGATGCTTTATAAAAGTATAGCATAATTCAAGTTCATCGGCAAATAAAACTTGTTTATTAAGTACATTAGAAGGTTGCTTTAACAATATCAAAAAACTCCATCTACAGAGAGATTCTAAACATACTTGTATTACACTTAAAATTAGATATGTTTTCCCATCATTTCCCACTTAACGATTAAAAAACACCTTGACACTGATAAAATTGTTATTGTAACCTACCAAATTCTAGTGATTAAACGTGCTTAGTAGGGCGTCCAAGACATTCGGCGGATGAGAAGCAGCGAATCTATCCAAATAGTGGTGATGCTGGAAGTGCTGGAACGCTCCTTGCTTATAATGTGGATACACATCTGGTACATATCTGAAGGCGGCTAGCACCCAAGCCAGAAGCACCATTATCTTGATGCTGGCTACCGCCAGAGCTATTCCTAAGAATATCTTGTACAGACCCACTTTCGCAGCTAATATGAATCCTAGGTGGGCTGGAACAAACGAACGGTATTTATTACTGACTTCAAAGATATAGTTTTCGACTACCTACTATCGACTCCCTACTATCGTAAAAAATACATCGATAACGCCATAATGTATACTTTATATATTTGAGGAGTTTCTCATAGGTCTCATCTTCGTAACAATTAAATATGTATCTTTTAAAAAAATACAAACCATTTGACTACTCCTTCTTAATTTGAGGTCGATTTGTAAGTAAAATAAAACTCTGCTTCAAGTACTATCGCTACATCTAATTGCTAATTGTCGTGAGTAAAATTAGTTCAAATTAGAAAGGTTGGATACAGTAGGACTTTAACTCAAGGATAGTAGAACCAAGGTGCATGCCAATTTGATAATTTTTCATAATAAGAAACGTCCTTAATTATTGCTACTCCTTAAGTTTACTTGACTCCTGTCATATTATTTTCCGAGAAAACTAAATTGTGTTTGGAATAGTAGCCAAACTTTTGGTTTGGTTGGGGGACTTCTTATTTACTTTAAAAACATTAAAACTAAAATACACAATATCCATTAAATTGTTTTGTATAGATTGACTTTGAAGTAGCATGAAATTCATAGTGTAAGATTTGAACAATTAAGGCTTCAACTTATCATAAGATAATACTATGAGATATTATAAGCATCGATGAGTTAAATACCGGCTTTGTTTTAACGAAACGTTTTAATATTGCTGTACAAGTTACAGAACGTGTTCCGGACAAAGTCTTGATCTCTCTTAGCTTAGATTAGGGACTTAACAAACATAGACAATATTTTCATAGAGAGTGGCTTACATAGACATTGCAATAAAGATAACATATACGTTCACATATAGATGAGAATCAATAGAGACAAAAATACGAATTAAACGATGTACCTACGAATTAATTTATTCTTGATGAAGAATAAGAATGACATAATGAACATAAGACTGAATAAATGCGAGAAATGGAAAGGAGATAACAGAAGACGTAAAATAATTATTATGTGGCAGTAGATTTGATAGTTCCTGTAAACCGTAAAAACTTTTTTTGATCATAACTATAATATATGTATATAGAGGTACATTTAATAACTCAATAGCAATGTGATGCAAAGTAACGCCTGATCCTAAAGCTGACATAATATTACGGTCATTGAAAACTGGATATTTTCATTTCATAGGAAACCTAACTGTAGCGTCCATTTTTCTCTAGATATAAATAGTGATTTTATAGTGTTTAACTGAGTGTTTTAAAATACAACGAAAAATTTAAAATCATGCTACTACATAATAACTCTAAAGGAGTTGTATACAGGCCTAACGTATTTATTGCGAAGCTCATAAAAACTTAGAGCAACAGAAAACGAGAAATAACGGCTTTATACCTACTATTTTGACCTATAACCACAGAATACAGAACAAACAAAGAAATATTGGAATACCGAAGAAAAATTGGTCGAATCTATCATTTGACAGTGTCGTCAAGGTATTGGTTATCATAATCTCGAGGAATATTATTCTATTAAACATCCCAGTCGGGTAAATTGACGTTCATTGTTGGGACACCGGTGTCACTGGTGACCTTCTGTAATTCATCAATCATCTGCTGAAAGAACACAAAGGGCGGTCCCCAGCGGCTGATAAATTAATTTGTTCACAAAGACACTTCCCGTCAGCTTGCCATGTACGACGCTACGGTATTGTGATACTTATCTGATCTTTTGGAGTAAACACATAACGTATAATGGAAAATGATTGAACCATCTATTCAATCTTGCTGCGAAAATATTATACTCACAAGTAGGTGATTTGCAACAAATAAACTACAATAATTTTATGCAAATATTTGATAAACAACAAACGCCTATGACTATTGACTAGGTCGGAGTAATAGGTACTTCTGGAGACCAAACCACGAAAAAGATTTGGATTTTTTTGATGGTGTTAACCACAACCAAAACGTATAAAAATACTCCATGATTGATTTTAGAAGCACAGTGTACCTTGTCAGTCGGCAAATTACAGTAGCAACATGCGCAAGCATAGACGGCATCATGCAGGAACCACGGACATGCCGCCATATCCTCGTCTAATTGTTTAGAAGGATATCTACTAGTAGGGGGTGGAACTCACTACACTAAAAAATTCCAGTGGTTTTCCTAACCCCACTAACCTTTAGTGGGTGTTTGTCGAGGTATGAAGGTTAAAGTGCATCGTAGAACGTTTTCCGACGCTACTAGTAGTGTCAACCATGCACGCATGTGAGCGCTGCATATTCTGCAGTCAGGATCATCGCCCTCTTGTCATATGTAAATCTATATAAAGTTATAATTTATTATAGTTTCAACAAAAATTAATGATTCCTTCAAAAAGTGATTAGAAATATAGGTCGGTTTTTTTTTGTAATTTTTTTGTCTGAAAGCAAAAAAAAATTTTAATTTAATAAAAGTTTAAATAGTGTTTAATCGTCAGAATAGCTTCTATTTTACCGCCACAAGAAAAAAACGTAAGGTTTGAAAAGTGCATAACGCGAAATTAATGCCGAATGCATGATGAATCACCAATCGACAATCGAACAAACGCGTACGCTCGACAAACGCTAGTATGATAGCGGCCAGAGAAAAAATTACTTAAAGCAACCCTGACTAACTTTACAATAGCAATTACTCATAAAAATTTGCGTATTGCAAGCACGTGTCATGGCTGGAACTGGAAATAATTGGAACCATTATGGCCCGATGCACTAAAATGAAACGCCGCCATTTCACACTTTTGTTTCGTCTGTTCACGTATTGTTCCTCCTTTTATTTTATTTGCCTCACATCTTTGAGAGCTCGCTTCATTTAATATTCCCTCAAATAGGAAACCACAACTTTACACTTCCTGCATATTCCTGATCAGGCATCGAATATTGAAGCGGAGGAGGAAATAAAAACGTGTAACAGGTTTATTCAATATATTACGATAATAATGTTTCTAGATATATGTATATTTTATTAAATGTAATAATGCGGCTCATATGCTTGTTTTTTGATTACTTACTTAAAAAACAAAGAGTTGATACATCAAAAACGAAAAAGACTAGATTTTTTTGTATTAAATAAATCTTTTATCAGACTGCTGCCTGTCAAAAGCATAACATAAGCATTGCTACCAATTAACTATTATACTAACGTACATTGTACTTCACCTCCGACCGGCAAAAATTCACATCACGCAAAACAATAACGAATCAAATAGCAGTATCTTAAAATAAACGTACTGAAGAAGCTTTTAAGACACAATAAACGAAAAAATAACTAAAAAAAACGTATAAACAAGAAGATTAAGGAAACATTTCAGTAACATTACGACGTCACGTGTAATTACAGCCGCGGGTTACGGCGCGATCCTATTTGCACAGCGACGATCCTATTATCCCACGCGACCGTTTAGCTGTTGAAAGGTTCTAACTTTCATCTTGCTAAGTAATGTAATGTTGTAATCTTTCTCAATGACGTTATTTAATAAGAAAATACAGTATTGAACTTAAATATGCGGAAGTTAGAATACAATAGAATAGAAAACGTTTACTCCGCAGTTTACACAACAAACTTAAACTAAAATTACAGGTACATGTATACTATTTAAAGAACAAAAAAAAAGGTTGAAAAAAGGGTGAAGATACATTATGTTGCGATACATGACGAAAAGAACAAAGGGCCGGAAGGCCCCAATCGCTGGGTTTCAGTGTGTCCTGTTTTTATCGTATCGGTCATTACATACAGGTCAATTATAGGTTGAGATGATTGAGGTAGACATACTTTACAATTAATATTTATTAAGGTGCTATAATTTTAACTGTAGTAGCTAATGTATCTCGTGTGTTTAATGAAATGTGTGCATAATATTAATTTATTCATTAGCATTTTACCGACCTTCACTCCTTATTCAAGCATAATTACAAGCGTCCCCTAATTGGCGCTTCCTGGCCAGTTTCCACACTCAATCAGCGAATGTCTATCAGTTCATCTGGCTAGCACCTTATAAGTCTTCTTAGTGTTAAAACCTTTGTAACAGTTCATCTAAACCAAATTAAATAATTAGGTACATGATACTTACTCAGCAATGCGTATTTTCCCTTGCCTCTTGCTTCTATATTACTTTTCTCCACTTCAGCTTCTCCAACCACGCAATTTAATAGCGCAGAGAACATAATAATTTTATATAACAACTCCATTGTGCCCGAAGTATTATATCTCCGTACTATTCAGATCAACAAAAAATATATAGAAGAAATAAAATGGTGATCAAATAAAAAAAATGGCCGCCGTTGTTTCCTTTTTCTAATTCGGTCGTTAAGTGCACCCGTGCTGATAAATACTATTTTTGAAATATGTTCGGTCACAGATTAAAATAGTTTTCCGACTCACACGATACAAGGAGCGAACTGGTAATAACGTTAAAAATGTGAGTCGAGGGACCCTGAAGGCGATAATGGATGATAAATATTGCCAAGTGAGAAAGTGTTAGAGAATTATTACACAAGTTTTCACATAATGGTGACTAGAGAGTTACGGTTTCACGACCTCTTGTTTGCATTTCAGTTTTGTTTATGGCTTTCACTGGATGTTTTGTTTGCTTTTTCAATGTCAGTAATATATTCAAGTGGTGTGTAAGAGATTGGCAAATTGACAATATGGATTTGATTAACGTGAGGTCTTACACAGGAATGTGTAGCAAAATTAAAGTAAAATGCTTTTTGCTTTTTTATATTAAAAGTTTAATTAAACCATTGGTTAATACACATATTGTTCCTAAGTCGATAAAAAGGATGTATTTTATTTTTTCAGTAATATCTGAAAAAAAACTTGCAGACACAAGTTTCCCGAAGAGATGGGAAGGTTGTTACCTAAACCTGTTTATAAAATGACTCCTATCGTCAATAAAATTTGTATTGCATGTAAAATATCAAAAATTTTCGAGTCAAAATTTTATTCATTGTATAAAATACAGCTTCAAACAGGAATGAAGAGTTGTCTCAAAGCGTTCATTGTAGATCGGAAGAACAATTTCGGTGCCCCTTGAACCTTGCGCTATTAAAACTTTGGTATCACACGTGTAATCGCGTACTGGTGGAGCAATCATCGTTAAATTTACAAATAATGAGCCGCGTTTACGAGCCTAGTGATACGGCTTTGGTGATGTCATTATGTGACAAAATTATCGATAAAACTAAATACGAGTATACCTACTTTGTGTTCATATAATATTTTACTCGATAAAATATTGTATTTGTAATACTTATAAGAGATATTATACATCTCAGAAGTACTATAATGAGACTGAGGTATCATCAAAGAAAAGAAAGAGGCAAAATAAAGTACATAATAACATTCAACATTTAATTAATTAATTACCATTAGTGATAAAAAATTTGTTCGCGATAGGAATATGTCAAGAAATGGTGTTGAAAGATGTCATTACTCATTTCACCTAGTCCTCGATAAGAGTCCTTCAAGGTTGAAGGTTTCTCCGAACTATTAATCACCTAAGTAGATAGTAATAATTTTACGCTCCCCACACATCAAAACCAGAGAAGGGTATAATGGATGCTAGTTATCTCAATTCTCAGCTATGAAAAAAGTACTTTGCTATCCATCAATTGACCATAAATCGCTTTATACATATTTACGCTGCTAAACAATTGCAACAGACCTCTCTCCTATCCAACTTAACTAATTTTGAATACAACCCTCCATTAGAATTAATCGTTCGAATCAACCAAATCCATTATTTTAATGAAAAGATTATTCAACTTCATCATTTCTTTGCCAACCTGTCCTAGATTTAAGTAGGGCCATTTGTTGCGGTAACTACGAGTATCTTACTTACCTTAAATCAAGCTGTCGATTTCGATAATCTAAGAAGCACCGAGTACCGCACTAGTGCGATGTAAGGAGCTATAAACTGAACGTTTTGATGGCAGATGAAATAGTTGTAGTAGGCGGGTATTAATGTTATTAATCTCTCCCACAAGCACGTTAGTACGTAAACAAGATATTTTGGGATACAACTATTATATACGTATGAGATAGTTGCCACGACCCAAGTTACATCTCTCGTCACCACAACTTATTAACATTGCTTGTCTTGGATATCTGAATGTGGAAAATTAAGGCTAAAGTCCACAGTATTCATTGACAGATTGTATAAGTCAAATGAAATGAAATAATTTTGAGGCATATCGGTTGGATGGTTTCAGACTCTATAAAGGACATCCGTGCAAAAAAAAATTGTGTTTTATATACATCTTTATTCGTAGTATATCCATCCATCCATCCATCCTTACTTTAAAGTAATTTCTTCAGAATCAATAACTGTATCGATCGCAATAATTTTTACACCATGTTATATTTTGTCCTAAAAATATTTAAAAAATGTTACAAGTTGGACACCTAGTACAAAACAATATCCTTATCACAGTCCATTATGACAGTCCAAAGCCTGCAAGTGTGATGGGAAATGTTGTCACCACATTAGATACTTACAAACATGTCTGTTGTTGTTGCAACGTTATCAATGAACGCGGCTCGCGCATCGACGCGCCGCACGTTCGGTAACCATGTTTAAGTGGGGACAATGGAGCAACACAACAAGCTTGTAACTTTGTGAGTTTTCAAGATACACCTTTGAAAAATTTTATGTAGATTGTTTAGACGAAAATATTTAACATGTATGTCGGTCTTTGTGTTTACAAAATATAACGTTATAAATGTATAGATTAGTTATCTTGTCAGTAGAGTCTAAAATATTATCCAAGTCAACACATCGGTGAAGCTTTTATTTGGTGTTACTGATGTCCATGGAAAATAAAGACCGTTACGTGGATCATCTGGTCGTATATGAGGAATGATGGAACCCTTATTAATAAGGTGGCAAGGAATTCCTTGCCTCCCCTAAGATCACTAAGATGACAATCTTAAATTAAAGTTTAAAAATCCCCCGACAGTTTGATTTACACTAAACATAGCTAAGAACACTCAATTAAATCACCTTTCAAACAAAAGAAAAAACTAGACCAAAATCGGTTGATCCGTTTGGGAGCTACGATGCCACAGAGAGACATACAGATCCACAGATACACAGATACCCCTTTTTTCGTCAGGGAATAAAAAAGGAAGTTTTAAAATCATTAAGCAAGGCCTACGAGTACATCTCTTTTTGAAATCGGATAAAATTTGATTTGACTATCCGGAACTTGATAAATGAAAGCTATGGCTCTTATTCCTTTTGACGCTAGAAGGAATTTACACGAACAACACACTTGAAGAAAAATCTCATTTACAATATGAGAAGCTAGTCATTTTGGACAGCGAGGGTTATGAAGTATTTTGTGTTGTACTAGGGCTTCCATTTTTACGTTATTTTTTTTATCAACAGCTGGCAAAAATGTTGATGGGATAACTAATAATAAATTACACAGCTATATATAAGTACAACTTCAATGCCAATAACTTAATTACTACAAGCTCCATCGATTTGACATCGATTTTTCTACTGCTCCCCACGCCTAAACCTTTCTCAACAACTAATGATTACACAACGAAAAACCTACCCTTTATAAATGTAGTAGGTATCAATTGAGTTACAGATTTTCAGTGAGTCCCAAATTGGACATTCGTCATGGCCAACCTAACACGTCTAAAAAATGATTAAACGTCACACCGCCCGACGTATAGCAATTTATCAAACAGGAGTCGGATCGTACATGGATATTCATCTCCCAAAAATTCGGCATCCAGACGTGCAATTTGTCATGCTAAGTGGACTCGAATCAGTAACCGGTGAGCCATATTATTGGAAATGTCACCGCGTGCGTCGCCACTGGAAACTTAGTTGCGTTTTGCGTGACGAATCATACTAAGTATATTAATTCGACCAAAATTGCTTGGTCTCGGTGAAAACTATCGTCGTATTTAAGTTAAATACCTACTCCATATGTTCTGAGTAATTATCATCGATGTTGATGTACATGAGGTTTTGTACTACTCGATTTAATCCGGTGCTGCTCCATAATGCTTTGGCAAACTATAATAACGAGCACTCTAATCTGATTTGACATTGTGCGCAGGTATTGCACGAATTAATTTCCTCATCCCCGTTCCTCTATCAAACAAACCGTCGCCGTCGTAAGACGACGATAGTGAACACCGCCGCCCGTTACGAACGATGCGATTCGCCTCATTATTATGCGCCACCGAAGGACTGGAATAGCTTGCAGTCTCGATTAGCTTCCACCTACAATGTAGGTGTTTTCAACAGTAGAGTGAATAGACTTTTACTAAGTTAGTACGCTCACCATCTCGGACTTATCGCCACTTACCATCAAGTGGGATTATTGTAAAGCACTAACTTATTTTATGAAAAAAAAATTAAGTGGTCTACACAGATCAACGCAGTTGCTGAGTAAGAAGTAGCGGAGTAATTCTAGGAGAATGATGGTAGCTGACCAGGCCACCCTGATCCCGTGCACGTGTACTAACAGATTAATAAGAAGATAGTAAATTTCAGATTAAATACTATTTATTATACATTAGCTTAACTAAATTAAATGTAAGTCCTTGTGTATTTAGTCTGAATAAAAATGGTTTCTTTCTTTCTTTCTTTTCTTAGTACAGAGCATAACTGTGAACAGTATGACTTGGCACCTTCACCGCAGCCATTAAGGGTTTACAGGTTGATACATACAACGTGTATCTTACCAGACCCTACTAGTAAATGATTCATCCATCCCAACCTTTGTTAACAAAGTTTTTCATTCCATACCCTTCCCATTAGCTCCTAAACTGACATGACATACGCCTAAATAAAGGGCAAAATTAAGACAAACTGCCTTCAGAGAAGTGTGTTTTGCTTTAAAACACCGTTGGGAGCTGAAAAATTAATACGGACCAACGTAAATCTTTACTTGTGTATGAATAATTTAGGGGTTAATGCTGCATGGGTGTACTTTGTAGAGAAATGTATTATGTTTATTTTGTTTTCTTAACTTGAAATTACTTATTTCAGAGAGCCAAGAACACTTGTTCTTGCTTATATTCCCAGTGTATTTCTAAAGTACTTATTATTAAGAAAGCAAATCGCGAGAAAATAGCTATAAGGAGGAAAAAGGCACTGCAACTTAGTTTTAGCTAGGTTAGATTACAATTTTATTATTATAGATAATGCACATATAATTAATTCTAAAAAATTTGAGTTTCGCAACTTTGGTCTTCTCATTGCAGTTTATTATAATAAATTTCGCCATAAAAATCAATGCATTTATTCAATTTGAGGAGTTGTTTAATTTTATAATTCTGTGAGCTTTCCTAGAGTGAAGGAATATTTCTTTTTTACAATAAAAAGCGATATAAACATTAAAAATAAAGTAAAAAAGTAAAATCGAAAGTCACAAACAAATGTAATCCAAAATGCTGAGCAAAATTCAATACGCAAATGAATTCGAACTCAACTAGTCAATAATAAAATGTTTTCTACGTCAAAACCGCACAGCTTCGGTATAACATGTAAATAGCGTACGTGAAAATAATATACATAACACCGTTTCCCGCGTGGTTCCCATACAAACACCCCTAGTGGATTTCATAAATCACGTGTCAATAACTCAAAGGCAATATGTTGTTTTCCGCTGATTTTTCCTGTAGGAAAAACAGTCTTATAAAGCCGCGAGTAAATCTTGAATGACGTGTCACGGCGCGGCTTTATTTAGTCGTATTTCTCGCTGAAGGGGGTTAAAGCAGGACCCGTGTTGGACACATGTTACAACGATTAATCAATTATAACTTTATGTTCTTTTATATCGTGCGTAATTTCTATTACATCAGTATAGTATGACAAAATGGGCTAAAAGAAAACAGTTACAGATTTTATATCTTTAATCACCAGCTCATGGTGGATATTTTGAGAAGACATGCCAATTGTCGTATTACTCAAATGCTTCAGAAATTATACCTCCAGTGGACACCTATCCAACTTTAACCCTACTTCATTTTTGATCTTGATATTCGAATAAAACTAAAAACAAAATGCTATCTGAGTAAGAACGCTACCTGTTTTATAATAAAAATAGTTCCAACGGGACGTCGTAAAGTCGAACCATAAAACCAACATAGTGTATGTAATCCCATCGTCTGTAACTGCAGCTGTAACCGGCAAGGCGGAATTTATTGCCCCCGGGCTATTAAAGCTTCCATGGTTTACATGGACTATTTAAGTTAGTAGGTTTTAACTATGTAAGGAAGCGTATTTAGTAGTGAGTCTTTATAATATTAGCAGAAGGTGTTATACGAAGTGGTTTTTGAAGTGAAACTTCTTTAGAATCGTTAGTGATTTGAAACCGGATGCAACGACAGGTAAGATAATATAACCGCTAATTTCGTCATTCAAATTAACTTGTCCGTAGCTCAATGGTCAGGACGTAGATACACAATACCAGGTTCGCGTCTCACAATATTTCTTTTTTTTAGTTTTATTTTTTTTTAGTTTTATTTTTATACTGTTTTTAAATACTTTCAAATGCTCTTTTAAATATTTTCAAAGAATTTATCAACAAAAAATAAGAATTTCATTCTTTCATTCTGTCGATCGACCAGCCGATTATACAGACAGTAAAAATGATAAGTTGTATTCATAGATGGCGCTTCGATTTATTGCTTTAAGATTCGATTTATTGCTTTTTCATATCATTATCTTGAAACCAAAATTTTGGAAAGTTTCACTTCTACCACGTGTGAATTGCACACATTTTATTTTTTTTTTAACTTAAAATACTTAATATTTTATTATAACTTAAAACTTAATACTTATATAAAATAATTTTAAAATACTTTATTAGGTAGGTACTCAATTCAGTTAATTTTAATTGTTGATGTTTGTTATTTATTAACATTCCTTATATGAACTCGAAGTTTTGAATGGGTGCTAATTAAACTGGCTTCATTATTCTCCCCTAGAAATCTACATTTTCCTCTGAATTACTAAGACCATCAATGTGCGTCTAAAAATACTATCTTAGCCACTATATATCTTCGATGTAAGCTACTGTAAATACAACTCAGCATAGTAGTTATTTTTTAGCATCTACATTTGTAACATAATTATATGAATAACTAGCTGTTGCCCGCAGCTTCACACGCGGAAATTATGCTTATCATATTTACCCCCTATTACACCCTCTTAGGGTTTTAATATTGAAAAATCTTTAACTAGTCCTATATAGGACAAGAGAATATTCTCTTGGCATCAAAATTTACCGAAAATTATCATTAAACAAACTGAATGGTCGTCAAATCGTACCTAAAATAATAATCTAATAGTACTCCTAAATTGTGGCAACTAAATGTTCAATTTAAATTCAATTATGCAACAAAACTACACTTCGTTATAAATGTTGACGGAACCCCGCTTCGCGGGATCCCTATTTCCACGTAAAAAAAAATATATACAAACCTAATCTAACCTAAACCTTTATATTTGGATTCCTGTAGCTTTTTTTAATTGCAGGGGGCTTCGCATTTCACGGCCCCGTTTTCTAAAATCCTCAAGTATGTAAAGTAATTAAAAATACAGTAATCTCAACTTATTTATTATTTTAAGTAGAGTGACGTACACGCTCTTACAACATGAGATTTATGTTCCATCAACAAGTCTTATCAAGATGTTTTCTATTAAACGAGGAGACAACGATAGACTGATGGCTTTCACATACCTTCATAATATTATCCTTGGAAAATTGTTACAAAAAATGTGTTGTTTTATCATCCTAAATCAGTATTTTGGTATTATTGAAAGAAGATTAGTCGGTACATGAAATAATTTAAAACGTTCTACAAAATATTATATTATATTTTATGCATCACAGACCACAGTGACTGCATCTAATCATTGGTCTTAGACAGATCACCTCTAATTTAATTAATAAATAAACATAATAAAATCAAAGACGATACCTTTCAATTTGATCAGCTTAATTTAATTTTTGCTCGTACACTTACGCTAATATCGCGGTTAATAATTTAACTCAAGAAGAACTAATTAATTTCTTCATTCAATTCAAAATTAACTGAATTACTTACTTCGACTCAACTGATTAACTTCGAGATCTAATTACACGTCTCAATAGATAATATACTTTACTTTAGAAGTATTGCAAAAGGCAGTTTAATAACTTTCATTATCTTTTCTTTTTAACACTGAACAAAGACGACTCCATATTTATTGTTAATTAGTTTGAATGGGTGCATTATTTTAATTAATATAAATAAAACGTAATATGTGTCGATCACATATTATATACATCTCAGTTGCGTTGTACTGAACTGCAGTGGGCTGTATTCTTATTTAAAAAACCTTGTAAAAGCTCCTAGTTATTCACCAACAAGCTATCAGATAAACAGCGAAACGCATTAGAAATAGCCAAGCCCTCCTATGAAAATTGAATCTAAATTATTTATCAGTTAATTTACCTGGTATCCGCTTAGGAACAGGTAGGATAAATTATGGGTATGCATTATTTATTTCCATAATTTACTTGTTCATGGTATAAGAAAGCTTTGTAAGCCGTGTGTGTTCATTAATACTTACATAAAATGGAGTCGCGCAAAAAGATTTGGGGTTTGTGAAGCTCCATCCATCATTGCGACCAAGTTATTTTTCCCTAGACACGGAATATGGCTTTAACCTATTAACGGCCCACTATTGAGCGCGGGTATTTCCTGATGAGGCCTAGAGTCAGTCTTCAGTATGGGTTGGAGGCCAACTTGGTGGCCAACTTAAGTGTCGGATTTTATCATACTTTTCATGCTTCCCGAAGGCTTCCGACATGGCACATCGAGTATCTTACGATATTAACTGCGACCGATGGCTTTACGTGCCCGCCGAAGCATGGACGCACACAAGAATTTTTTGCTACTAGTGGTCTCTCATCCAATTGCCGTCCGCGTCCACTATGGTTAGGTACTTAGTCGATCACTTAGGATCGACACAAGCCGCTGTAATATGAGTGTCTCACGCACACGAAGTGTCCAACTGAACAAATTATTAAAGAGGCTACGGTGTCGGGCTCTTCTTGTAGACTTTTTCCAAACAGTTATAACCCGATGGTACTTGTGATAACCACTAGTGATACACTTTTTGTCTACCTGGCAAACGAACACCGCTTTCTAGAGTCTACCATGTTTTATTTCAATATATAAAAGACATTTATTAATGTACGTAAAAAGCAAAACTAAGATGATTAATCTTAAATTAAAATTAAAAAACCCCTGACAGTTTTACTCACACTAAACATAGCTAAGAACACTTTCTTTTTTGTATTATTATCTTTTTTTGTAATATATTTTTAAAAAGATGTGCTGAGGAGTTTCTTTAGGCTTTTCTTCTCCTCCACGACAAAGCACCTTCCGAAAAGCCAAAAAATGACGTGCATAAGTGTATCAGTGATACCTATATGAATAAAATATTTTGACTTTGACTTTGACTTTCGATTAAATCACCTTTCAGACAAAAAAACTAGATTAAAATCGGTCCATCCGTTTGAGAGCATTGATACACAGACAAATTGATACATAATATTATATACCTCAAACTTATAACACCCCCCCCCTTTTCATCGGGAGTTAAAATGAAACAAATATAATTTAACACGATCATTTCACTTTTTTATTCAAAAGCCATTCGAAGGAGCCGGCGAGGTTGGGTCCCGGGTAGCCCGCTTCAACCGAGTCTCGTTCCGGGGGGCCATAGCTGTACCCCACAGTGTTGTAGTCCTGCGGGGGCCCGTACACTGCAGCAGGCTTCTCCATCTTGTTCATCAGATAGTGCTTGAGAAGCAGACCTCCAGCGGCGAAGAGCTTCTGGAACAGCGCCATCAGCAGATACATCGACACTGCCTTGAAGACTGCCACTTTGGAGAAGATGAACAGGAGTATCATACCTGAAAAAGTAATGTTGTTCAAATACAACTTTAGAGCAATAACTACTGTAGAATACGGTTCGAGAAACAAGCTCACAAGCCTGTGAAGTTTTATCTATATCTAAGAAAATGTCAATAATCTGATCAGTTTTTAAATTAATCGAAAAGAAGAATGTCTCCTTATTTTATATGTATATAAGATAAGATGCGGTCTAAATGGATAATCTTAGCGGCAATTTAAGGAAATAGTGTCTCTAGCTATGGCCTGTAGATTAATTAGGTCTGCAATTACCACTTATACGTAATAAAAAAGTTATGTAAATTCAATTTCAGATAGTGACATGGGCGACATGATGACACGCGATAGTGCTGTGATCTAGCCGTGGCTTTTGTTAGAAATAGTTTCACGGTGAATTATGATAACTGGACATAAAAAAGTGTGTGTCAGCTTCGACGCACGACTGGAGTTCAACGCCAGTTTGCAATCATCAAATCAGTAACAAGATTATTACAACGCAGTCTAATTTGCGATTGTCGAATTACAAACGTAACGAATAACGTAACGGAAAAGTTTGATTTGGGGTAATCCTGATAAATTTTCATACACCGGGCTTAAATATCAAAATGGAATCTAAAGGGGTTAAACACCAAAAAACTCAATAAATTTAAAAGCCTATGTTATAAATAATTACTTTAAATTACTTTAGCTCTGACACAAAGATTTCCTTTTGGAAAACTGAAATTTATTACGTGTAGAAATTAGTAGTGCAATTTAGTTGAAGAAAAAGAAACAGTCTGAAATAAGTAAATTTAAGAGAGTATGAAAAATTTTATTTAGTAAGTATGTAGCTCTGGAGGCTCAACCTATAATTATATGGTATTCCTTGTGTACTCATGTATCCCAATACGGGCTAGTCAACAGGTAGACCTATATAATTTAGTTGTTATGTACTTCCTGGTTTGTAATAACAGTGTTTTCATATTAATCGGCAATGCAACGGTCATATCTTTTGTGAACACGATATGTGGCTCATCTTAAAATTTTTATCAAGGTATTTATATAAAAAATATCGCAAGTTCAACACCCGGATTTCCTATTATTAGTCCCTCAGTCAATCACACAAGACCTCGTTATTGAAGAAGACCCATCCCCGGAAATAGGCCTCTTCTTATGTGGAAAAACACAATTCATACAATATTTTCAATACATTACTTTCAAACACGCCCCAAACTCAATTTATTGAGCGGCGAAATAGATTGTAAATTACCTGTTAACAATAGCCTATCGGTATTTCGATAATGGCTAATATTTCGCCGCTGCGATCGCAGCCGCGTCGCGGAAATTGCATATCGATACATAATATTGTATTGTTCATTTACATTTTGAACGAGCACTATTTACGATGTTGATACAGACAGACAGATAATCTGTGCGTGCCCGGACGACGACGCATACAGAATTCAGATCGTTACTCCGCATAATTATGCAATAAATGCCTTTGCACGGGCTACTAATCTGCGTGTCAAAACCATATAACGGTCTAGCAATTATTATTCCCATTGGCAGTCGCTCATAAAAACTCATAACGCGTCGAAAATAATTTCCGATATTACAAGATATAAGTGAAATAGCTTCACTCACGTCATCGAAGCTTATCATTTATCACAAGGTTGTTTAAAAATTGATAAACTTACCTAATAATTTCGCAGAAGTTTTTTTCTTTTTAGTAGCTCTCGTTTCCTCAGCCAGCGATGTATTACTCTCAATGCAATAACAACACACAACCAACAATGCCATTACAATTACAATTTTCCACATTTTACTTCAAACTCGACAAGAAATGAGGTGAATATCGTAAATATTTGCGCACGTTTTTGCAAGCATTCGAATTCCCGCCCTTTCCGAGTCCAATTTTTAAACTGTGTATCGGCGGGAAATTATTTTTTTAACTAAAAGAACAACTTTGCTCCTCGAACGACTACGGTTACAGATTTATGCAGCCTGGTCCGTTGTAAATAAATACAGGTGGTTTTAAACCCGTAGATAATGTCGGCTGAAGAAAGTTTCTTTGTTTTGAGAAGTCCAACAAATTGCCGAGTTTTCCCTCTCCGTAACTAACGCTTGTTAGGAGGCGATTACGGGTCCTTTGTTTTAAACTCGCGTCCGACGTGTGGGTATTTCAGTATGGAAATTTCACGCTTTTAAAAAATTTCACCTTATTGAGAGCGAAAGTAATTTACATTATAATATATGGTTGTGTAGGGTGATTGGTTGTGACTTGGTAATAACGTCTTTACAATACATTTTTTCTGTTTCTCAATGTACTTGACGTTTTAAAACCTATTCTGGCTATTTAGGGTTCCATGATAAAAACAGTATTGTTGCGTTCTTTCGTCCACAACTTAGCTCAGAGCTCATAGCCCGGTGGATTGTGTCGATTTATAATCTAACATTTTAACAAAAAATTAACCGACTTCAAATGAAGTACATTGTACTTTTGACATGGATGCCATTGTCAGATCTCGCTTAAATTTATGTGGGACTACACGACAAGCACCAGCTTTCGATTAAAAAAAGAATCATCGAAATCGGTTGGCACGATATTGAGTTATTCGTTCATTTATCGCGCACATACTTAATGCAAATTTAAGACTTATATGATTTTGACATGGATGCCATTGTCAGATCTCGTTCAAATTTATGTGGGACCACACGACAAGCACCAGCTTTCGATTAAAACAAGAATCATCCAAATCGGTTTACCCAGTCCAAAGTTCGGAGGTAACAAACATAAAAAAATCCAGTCGAATTGAGAACCTCCTCCTTTTTTTAAAGTCGGTTAAAAATGATCGATGTCGGTAGTTGGTGGGAGACAACTAGTGAAAAAAATTCTT
Organism: Thymelicus lineola; assembly: GCA_963932265.1. Classification (NCBI taxonomy): domain Eukaryota; kingdom Metazoa; phylum Arthropoda; class Insecta; order Lepidoptera; family Hesperiidae; genus Thymelicus; species Thymelicus lineola. The sequence continues at coordinate 1,103,369 of OZ010682.1, read as the reverse complement.
GAGCCTTTCCGTGCTTCGTACTCGTAAAGTCCTCAGTCCTGGTATAGTCCCTGAAGAGGTTTTAAATTATAATATTTTATCAGTCATAATTTTATAAGTAAAATAGGTAAATTACTAGTAAGGTCGTATTGTTAGACAGACATCGGCAATCGGCACATCTTGGAACGTAATATTTTCGATAGTAAACAACTTTTATGAAAAACGCATACCGATTCCAATATGTTTGCATGAAAACCATCAATATTAAAGCGCAGAATACATAACTAATTGATTAAAGAGAGTCGAGTATTTTTCTGTGGAAGCGGGCGCAGCCGCTCCCTGCTATTTTGTTTTTTAGTGTTGCGGAGCGCGATGAAATTTTTGCATAGTTAAATTGCTTCCTAAAAATATTATTGTATCATAAATATTTCCTCCAAATATTTCTGTAAATTGTCACTCTATTGCGGATTAAGAAAGTGCAATTTCGTGTAACTTAGACAACATTAAATTAAAATTTAAAAATAGCTAAAAACACCCTCCATTAAGACACCTTTCAAAAAAAAAAACTAGATCAAAATCGGTTCATCCGTTTGGGAGTTACGATGCCACAGACAGACTATATGTCAGACAATCATGACAAACATACAGATACACCAAACTTATAACATCCCTCTTTTTTCTTCGGGGTTAATAAATAATTAAATTACTACCAAAGTCGATATCTTACTGTGTATCCTATGAATAATAGTGAATTCTCGTAGACACAGACAATATTAAAAGAGTATTCAATAAGTCTCAATTTTGATGTATGAGAATTTTCTCATACATATTCTTATGTCAAGTAAGAGATTAATAGACAAATAACGAAATATAAAAATATTTCGAGCTTACACCACCTTAGCTGAGGTCGGTGAACGCTAAGAAATACCTGTGTGTATTGAAGGTTACAGAATTAATCAAGTGTGAAATATTGTTTTAAGAGTCTAAATGACTGCATTCATCTTGAAACCAAGACATGCTATCTTATCCTTGCATGGATGCACATCAACGCACGACAAAACCCTCTCAAAGTAGTAAGATGTCTGACTAGCTACGAGTGCTACGACACTCCTAGGTCAAAAAAAAGTAAAGCAACAGCCCATAACTGTCCCACTGCTGGGCTCGGGGTCTCCTCTCACAATGTGAGGGGTACAGGCCATATTCTACCACGCTGGCCAATTGCATTAACTTCACACACCTTTGAGAACATTAAGGAGAACTCTCAGGTGTGCAGGTTTCCTCACGATGTTTTTCTTTACTGAAGCAAGTTATAATTAACTTGTAATATGCACATAATGTTTCAAAATTAGAGGTGCGTGCCAGGATTTGAACTCGTGCCCCTACGTTCGGGAGAGCAATGTTCTAACCGCTAGACTATCACTGCTACACAAACTATTGCTCCTAAAGTCAACCGTGAAATATTTTTAACTATTTCGAATTTTTGGCCATACCATTGTGAGCTGCAATCCCACGTTATCTGAATATCAATTCATCTGTAGAATTGCGCCGTAAAGTTTTCCGTGACCAGCTAATAACTTTAACTTACCGTCATTCGAAGGCCATTATACCGTATTAACTTTTGTATGGCAATTCTGTCGTGATATAAAAGACGAATGAATTTGGACCCAGAAGAGCACAATACAAGTCATTTCCTTTTCGTCTGAAAGCCAACTCTTTCGAACAATGATTTATCTTTTCCTCGAGTTCAAAGTTTTAATTCCGCTAACCGTTTTTTCAATTCTTTTATCTCAAACCAACGGCTGATTCAGATTCTGTCCAAGTTTTTAAGTCTTATGCCAAAAGTTAAGTGGAGTTGTTCTGAACTTTTGTTACCCACTGATATTTCAATCAGCACTCAAATCTTTAACTAGTTAGACCGATTGTTGATTTAGCAATTGATATTTATTATCAATACTATATCTTTAGGAACACGAAAGGCACAGGTTAAAGATCTTATGGTTAACTAGCAAAACCGCCCACGCTTCGCTTTGATAACGATAAAAGCAACGAAACCTAATTAAATGTACCTACCTAATACAAAACACATCAAATCTCATGGTAACTGCTGAAAAGTATATTTTGTCTTCTACTTTTCAAACACATACCTAAGGAGCTTATAGTCCAGTCAATTCGGGCTTAGTTTTTTAAAAGGCTGGATATTAAAGGGCTCCATCGCGGGCCACAATTTGCCTGTCAGCCTGTCACCAAATGAATTAAGTCATATAAATTATGATAAGTTTACCCTATGTTGTATCTACCAGCATTGGTATTGTTCACAGACATTAATACTTCTCATAATAATATGTCACACAATAAAATGCAGTGCATGATAAATGAAAGCAAACAACCAGTATTATAATAGTAGTAATAACTAATCGTCATTTGTCTGTGATGTGATAGTACCGGTCGACAATGTTAACGAGCAATAAGCTGATGAATGTTTTTTTATTTGCTATTGTCTTTTCTCCATAAATATTACGCGACCTCAAGTTCATCATATGATTTGTCAGATTTGCTTGAAAAATAAATATAACAACACAACAATTATTCTGTTTTGAATTCGTTTAATATGTGGTCGTAAGTTTAAAGTGGGTGACGGCCAGTAATATGGTGTGATGAACAGCTGAGCTGAGGTAACCGCCCACAAATCACAAACCCTCACGGTAACAAACCAAAGTCTATCACGCTGGCCAAGTGCAGTTTCTACATAACTTTTCTACGATTTCTTTCACTGTGAGCATATGTTAAACTGAACCCTGTGCGGAAGAACAAACTTAAACCACTCGGTTAACATTGCTTTGCCGTTCAAGTATAAAACAAGAAATAAACAAGTGTTTTAAAAATGGTAATAATGTGTACTTAAGCTAATACCACCATTTAAAAGACAAAAAGCTGTACTTAAGTAGCACCTGGGAAACAACACGTTTCTTTCTTTACCCCGTAATGCGTGTTGACGCCACAATATTACTCATTTTAATGACTCGGATACCTCTGTACTCCTGTATAAAGTATTCCTGCTTTCCACAACTCCCGTAATACACTGCGAAGATCAATTACTAAGAAACATAAGACAGCTTAAATCCTTTTACTGGCAGATATGAATTGGATTCGTGGAGCGCGCTGCCATAAGGAAAACTAGAATGGTATCATTGTTGGGTACGCTCCGCCCACACGTTCTTACAGTAAATCTTCTTCACTGCGCATTTGAATCAGTTGCGCTTCTATTCATTTCTATTTCAACACTATCTTCAAATTTTCACCACGAGTTGGCTTTAAATTACATTTTGTTTTAAAGTAACATATGGATATTGGAAGGGATGAATGGATGGTCTATTGGAATTTTAAAATGCTTCCGTGTAACATGTCCAACGCGCGCTCATATAGCACATAAATTGGTCCAATGATAGTAATTCTCAGTGCATACCCATTATTCGACGCGGTGACGCTGTCTTATGTAGTTTGTAAGAAAGTGGCGCTATTTATTGCTTGTATGAAAAACTTAATATGAAATGTTCCACCGGATCTATCCTTACTTTAGAAATCACTAAAGCGCTTTGGAGAATACGTTAAACAAAAACATTATCATGAAAGCAGTCCTTCCATTTTTAAAGTTTCGGCCTTGTCTCCACAAGAATGAATGCCGGCATTATTCGCGACCACTACAATATATTCTTTGATCAATTTCTCGACGTTGAAATGGAACTGAAGTTTTCCAATCGGCTTTTCAGTAAGTTAGTGAGCTCATTATCTTAGCTTTCATCTGCAATTAACATATTGGAATTGTTGTCTTTAACTTATTTCATTCAAAAACTAACCCTGCTAAGTTTTATATAACTCTGCTAAGTTTTAATTTCTGTTCTTCGTCTGGGTGTGTGTGTTTTTGTCTCTGTGGCACCATGGCACCCATGACATAGGGAATGCTGGTGTGCGGTTATGAATTTGTAGCGTTATTTTTTTAACCGACTTAATGTACTGACAAAATTGGAAAAATAATAATCAGTGAGCTTGACTCGTTCGTAGCAGTAGGTAGCTGGTAGCAGGAAGCAGTCGGCAGGTCGCATTGCGACGGATGCAATTTACCGCCGCCTCTCTCACGTGAACCTTGGCTTTATTTCCAATCATTTTTAACAAGTTTTCAAACGTACTCGTTCGTAAAAGATATTTGAATATCCTTGTGTTTGTATGACATGAATGTAAGTTAACTTTGGATTACTAGTGAGGTAGGTACAAAGAATTCTTAAGAAGTAATAAGTCTTGCATTCTCTTGTATAATATAAATATGTATATACACACATACTCGTATATCTTATCTACAGATAATGTACTGTTGTAAGGCAATTCAAACTTTGAACGGATTACTATCCATGCAAAATTAAAAAGAAGAAAATAATTTCATTAGGTCAATTATTCTTTTATTGTGGCACTGATATTTTTTATCCTTCCTTATGTGGAAGTATAATTTCATGACGATAATATAACATCCAACCTGATATCATTTATCATTTTATTTAAATTTAATTAATATTTTTGTGCTTTGAAAGGCATAAGTAAATAACGAAGCGGAATTTTCAAAATTTCATACATCGTAAAACGATTCACTTAAAATGTTATAATTGTCGTTGGTTCTTATTAACGATGTCAATGTATGGACATTGAAATGTTGGAACAACAAACGCTTCAAGTAATCATCATTAAATTAAGTCGACGTATCAATAACGGTATGATAAAGTAACGCAGAAGATTCATTCAACAAATATAATTCATTCAATACCCTAAATTATTGCCTAGTCTTATTATCAGCCATGTCATGTCATGTAGTAGCCATGACAGTAGGATTGACCTGACTTTTTATCAATATTGCCAATGTTGCCAATTGAGTACTGCCAACATTCTATCTTTCTTGTGATGTCTTTTATGTTACTTTGCTGGGCAGTATCAGTATCATTTTTGGGTTTCTTCAGTATCACCCAGTAACCGTAACCGGTTACTTTAAAATGGTTTATGTTTCGTTTATGGCCATTTACATAAATACAGATTTATTCCTGTATTCCTCAACTAGCACTGGCCGCGGGTTTGGCCGCCTTTTCTGGGATAATGAGTACCGTATATCTTATCACATACAAAAATAAATGAAAACCCGTTCATTTGTTTTTGTATGAAAGAATAACTGGTAAGTAATTTCGGAACGCATCCATCCCCTCCTATATACACCGTCCAATGTCCCATACCTGAGGGTAGTAGTAAAATATGTCGGCTTCAACTACCGCGAGCAGCAAGTCAGGTCGAACTGCGTGTTCCCTTTGATTCCGCTGCTAATTCGTAAGAAATACGCTTAAACCGAGCGATCATGTCTCGTATAGTGGTAGAATAGTGGTGCACTGTATACAATCAAGAAAATCATCACATGAAGGATACTGGAAGAAAGGAATGCGCGCGCAAGTTAGATCTATCGGGAACATAATTCGAACCAGGTATTCCTTAAACCCTTTCTTTCTTTATCCAACAAGTAACAAATATTCACACAAACTTTCACATTTAAGTTACAATATTAGTAGGTAAGGTATACTCAAAATTATCTAAGAGCGCATTAATGATAGATGCCATTTATTAATATGAACCAACCTTGTACGTACGTCTTTGAGCAAAATGGAATAATTATTTAATTGACATGAATAGTTGGATACTTACGAACAAAGGATTTTGGCAAAATTTGTTAGAAATCCCTATTCGTATTGTATCGTATTCGTATTGACGTTATTTATAAATCATATTAAACGTTATAATCTACTAAAAATCCCATCACATCATAATTTATGCAAAATTGAATAAAAATATAAGGTGTCGAATCAATGTTATATGAAGATGACAAAATCTACACTGACGTTAAGTGATGTGACGGCATGAAAACACTTATAAAACCATAATAATCGATACATTACTAAAATCGAAACTTAAAATAAAAATGAATTTATTTTATTTCTTTCTTTGTGTTTAACAATTAAACAATTTAATTTCTTCTCTTCTATTAGAACATGACCAAAAGTGTTTATTACGATAATCTCTAACCGCAGCCATTTGAACTGATTAAAATACAGCTATAATATTCATTATTCAACCGAAACCAAAATTTCATACGCTGGATGCGGCGCGGACGAATTAACAGTGAGTTTTTTAGGAAAAAAATATTTTATTATAGTCGTAAATACACAATTATTGAGCGTATAGGTATGATAAAGTAACTTAAGTAGCTCAATGGAGGCAGTATCATTCCAGTTACTTGTGGATATCTAAATGTTTCGGTTTTTAGAATTTACAATTTAATTATTGAATCGATTAGAAAGTCTTACAAATTTGAATCGATTTGTTGCAAAAATTGGTTCTTTCGTGAATCGATTTTTTTTGTACATCTCTAGTGTCACTGCGATGACAAACGACAAATATGCATTCTTAGTTCGTGGGGACTATAGTTGGTACTACTAACTCCTACTAATTTATCCTTAATGTTCCTTTTTCCTAGACTTTTACATGACACTTTCATATTATGCATCACCTACTGCTCCGTCGCCACTCTATGTCCCGCTAACGTTTTATGATCCGCGTAAACGATTTATAATCGCGGGGCCGCCTCGGATGTGAATTTATAGCAAATTCGTTAGGCAACTTTATGTGAATGTTACTGCTCCATTATACACCGATCCAATTCGCCTCGTGTTGGAATACGAATCAGACGGGCCATAAACCGGAATCGCTACTTTGCTAAATAAATATTCCCTGGTACTACTTTTAGTGATGTGGTTAAGATTATTCCATTTGTTGTTTATTGTGACATAAGCTTTGTTATCCAATTTCATTCCTTTGGTTGGTGCAAATGTGTGCAAAACTTTTATGCTACTAGACCGGTTTAAACTGTTTTGATTATAAGTAACTAGGAAATCACCCTCGCTTCGGGAAAAATTGTAAAAAAATATATATAATATAGCCTATGTCACCCGGGATAGTGTAGCTTCCCAACAGTGAAAGAATTTTTCAAATCTGTTCGGTAGTTTCGGAGCCTATTCAGTGCAAACAAACAATCAAATTTTTTCTCTTTATAATATTAGTATAGATAATGTTAAGAATTGTGTTAAATAAATAAAATACACTCTCGGGATACTTTTTACTAAGTAGTCCAGTTCTAATCTGAATTTAGGATTATAATACTTAATTTGCATCACACCTCGCTTAGAAACCTTAACATCTAGGTTCGTTTGCCCAAAACAAAATGTTTTTTTACAAGAGGCGCTCCTATGATCCCATGTCGTATCAGCCTGCTATGAATTTTTCCGCCATGTTTTTTAAACAGCGAGCAATTTCACTGACAAATCCATAGCAGGCCAAACTTTAATTGGAGTTGCAGTTTTGTACTAACTGTGCACAGTGACTCGGAAACCTATCGGGAATGTTAAATTTTAACACACGCCACATGTACTAGCGAATATGTTCCATGAATTCTGAAAATTTCATAAAATAATGTTCAGAATTTTATTTACATTTTCAATAGAAAAAAAAACGATTATTTTTACTGTACGACTTTAGTATATCAGACAAAGATTAATTATTATTTTGATATTACTTTGGTACAGGTATTACTCTACGCGATCGAATCAGAAATGATGAAATCCGTAGACGAACGAGGGTGATCGACATAGCTCAGAGAATTAGCCGGCTGAAGTGGCAATGGGGTTCGAAAATGAAAACTGTATTAGTACTAGTTATTATTAGTAATTGTACTAGTCTATGGAGGCACTAGTCCATTGTACTAGTGCCTCCATAGACTCCCAGCGATGGTGAAATAAGTAAATAAAGCTGACTCGGTGAGTCAATACGTCTTTATAATACGCGGTCTCCCTATTTCGGTAGGATGTAGGAGAGTGTGCTTTTGCAACTTCTGAGGTTCCGTTATCACCGTTATCATCACCTAGTCCAAGAAATCTCCGTCTTGCCTCCGTGTTTGTGGGTGTACGCTGATTTGCCGATTTCGATTGATAGTGTAATTTGTAAAGTAAGTAATGAAACAAAAAATAATATGTTCCAAATAGGAGCCGTAATTCTAGAGATTACTTCCCACGTAGACACACGTAGTCTAACGTGTCACACTCACGTAGTCTACGTGTGTACTCAAAGAATTTGCAGTTTAAAAACCATAAAAACAAAACAAAAAAAATCAAAACAAATTTCAAAAAAGTTTTCAAAAAACAATAAAAAAAAACAATATTTAAAGAAACAATATTCAAGAAAACAATATTAAAAAACAATATTAAAAAAAACAATATTAGTAAAAAAAACAATATAATAAAAATAATAATAATCATTCTTACAAAACAAGCATTTTTATAAACGCGCGTGACGTTTTTCGTCACCGTCGTTATTGTGTCACCGTCCGTGTTACAAATCTTATTTCACTCTCATCATTTTTTCCCTTTTATTTCATAACGCGCGTAAACAAGTATAACTTCAAAAATCAATAATGAGACTATTTACAGTTTACACTATACAAATCAAATAATCCATTGCCGGCACCTGTACTATATCGCCAGCAATAAACGACGCATAATACAAATAATTCACTTGATTGCACATATTATGTGGGAAATTTATATGCCTCCACGGGATCGTTGTAGCGGACGGCAACCAGCTATTCCCAAAGAGTGCGGTCGCATGACATTTGTTACACAATATACTGAACGAGTGTCACACTGTGAACTAGAGCTGTTACGATACTACCAGTCGAGCGGTAGTACAACAAAATGCATCGCTCTATTTATTCACAGAGAGCCCGCACTAATAAGGGTTACTGAAAATATCTGTATTCGATTAATATTTGGTGTAAGGAAATAATTTATGATCATAATTTGAGCACTGGGCTAAGCTCAAGTGGCCTTCAATTTTTCTTCGTCAGAATATTCATATCCTTTCTGCTTTATACTGCGTTCTGTGTAACCCAAATCATGACTACTTAAAACAAAGCTCTGAATGCTAATTAATTTTACATCAAAATGGCTATCTTTGCAAGACTGAAAATCTCTTTCAATAACTTCCTATCCTATACTACTTCTTTCTATCCTTTAAATCCTTCATCACAGTGGCTGTCTATGACTCCATTGGATACCAGTTTCAATCCGACGTGTGCAGACGCTGGATCCCCTCAAAAAACGAATGAAAGATACCTACTTATCGTTTTGATAATCATTACTTTTATATTATAGTCATAGAGTACGCGGTATAGGAAACCTTTAGCAAGTTCTCTTTTTTTTACCTTACTTTCTTACTTAAGCTTTTTATTTATTTATTTATTTGAACATCAATACACTTAGCTGTAAAGAAATATACCTATTTAGCTGCAATAACTGCTGATTTAACTAAGTTTTTATAATAAGTTTGCCAATTTGCCTATGATAATTGTGAATTATTTTTACACTAGCTATGGCGCGCGGGTTCACCGCGTTAATTTGTGGAAAAAACTAACTACTTAAATGTATTTATAATGTAATAGCCTATAGCCTTCCTAGATAAATAGACTATGAAACACAAAAATATTTTTTAAACTCGAACCAGTAGTTCCTGAGATTAGCGCGTTCAACCAAACTCTTCTGCTTTATAATATTAGCCTAGATAAATAAAATGTAGAATAAGTTATTTAATCTTAGCCCCAACTTCAGCTTAAAACTATGAGGGAGGACACAATCAGTTATCCGTAAGCAGGGAAGCGCTGGCTCGCCGTTCAACGGAAAACTTTTTATATTTACAGTTTAGAACTGACTCTGCACGCGAGGCACTACGACCAACTAATTCTTGGAAACTTAAGCAATCTATGTTGCGATACTTTTTATCGGCTGCAGTTCAAACTTTAGGACACTTGGGAGATGGCGTTGATGATAGACTACTTTTATTTTGATTTAAAATTTAATAGTTTATTTAGTTACCTACCAGACTTACCTTGATATAATTGGTGGCAATCTACTTATATACCTAAAACATAAAAATGTTTGTACGGATGTCTATAAAGATAGACTTTGAAACCATCCAACCGATATGCCTCAAAATAGTTTCATTTGAGAGGCAATAATCCGAAAGTGGTTTGAGTCTACTAAAACAATGCATTAGGCACATTCGGTCCATTGATAAAGTAGATTTTCCACTTTTCCAATACAACAATTTGAAGATGATATGTAAAGATCAATGTCAACGTCAACACAAAAACACTGATCTGTCATTTTCATCAGAAAATTAACGTAGTTGAACAGCTGGGTATCAACTACTTCTAATTAAAAATAATTATTATTAACCCCACAGTGCAAGTGGACATAGTTATATCACAAATAATGCAGGAAACTAGTATCTTCTGGATATTACTATGGTTAAACTACGTGGGATATTCTAATCAATAAAATTATTATTCAAAGAAACTTCACGTGACCGTTTTTAATGAACAATAGTCAAAATTCATCTCAATATTTCTTAAACTGGGCTAACAGTGGTGCACTGTATGCACTGCACGGTGCACACCATAGTAATTATTCTATAATTTCACAAATCAAACAAACAAACCAAATATGATTTAGATGATGACCATTTTTATTAACTTTACCATAATATACAGTTTGATTTAATATAATAATTAATATAATACATGTAAACCAGACGTAATATTAGCTAAAAATAAATAAATAAATAATTACGTAATAAGTTAACTTTACTATTCCTTAACGATTTTATGTTTTAAAAATTTACAAATATTAAAAGAAACTAAGACTGCAGACCTTACTCTTACTTTTAGCCTTACACGTTCCTATACTCTATTGAATGGTCAAATCTATCTAGGCCTAATCAACGGCATTGACTGTAAAGCATCAAGTGGTCCTTTCCATCTTCATCAGACTCCATGATTTTTTCTCCTATAAGGTCCATAACCGTAGCCAGGTCCATGGTCATAGTGATGGTAAGGTGTGTGGTGGCCATGGTGTTTCTTCTCCTTCAGGACGCTGATGAACCAGCCGAGGAAGTAGCCTGCCTTGTGAAGCACAACCCAGAACACGAAAGCATATATCAACTTGAGGATAAATATCTTCTTCAATACTATGTCTGCGAAGTATACTGTAACAAGAATAGACAAATATATCATATCAATGTTATAAAAAAATTACATAAAAACCGGCGATTCATAATATTATTATGATGTCAACCAAAGGAGACATAGCCGTAACTTTATTTTCTACTAAACTCGGGTTTTCAGATTCAGATCATCATCACCTTTCATCTTAATGTGTTGTTTTTGATTTTTACCGTTTAAAATGTTCTACGGTAGTGGAGATAGGTACTTAAAACTTGCAAAATTGAAGATTCAGATATATTGAATTAAAACGAAACATAACTTTGAACAAAATGAATTAAAACTCACCAAATAATGCTATTTTTTTCTTCTTTCCCCTCGATTCGATCGGATCTTGTCCCTCCATCGCGGCACTAAGAGCTATGCACCACAGCAATACCGATAATAGAAAAACTTTCGTCGAACGCATTCTCTTGTTCGTATTTTCACTTTGTATTTCGAGACCAATTCCCACGAACTGTAGACAATTCAGAAAGATTCTTAAATTTTCGGTAAGAGCATAATATTTTGTTCTGTTTTAAATTTTAATGTAATGAATATTGCACGTTATAGCTGTTCGGTCTTAAGTGTCGTGACAATGAGGCTAGTACCTCATAACCCGAGCATGTGTGCTAAGTGTTAACGATGCTAATATTGCTAACGAATTGAAAGTTTCGCTTTCGACGATAGGTAGTATCTATATACCATGTACCTTAATTCTATCAGTATTATTTTGCACTTTGGATTTTATACCTCAAAAGTGAACATTTTCCTTTTATTCATTATAAATTGAAATGTTGAATATCTTTATTGTGCTACTAATTAATATTTTCTCAGAATTTACCTCTTACGAGAATTTATCCTGTATTTTTTCTATATTTTCTTGACAAAATTTGTTTTTCTATTCAAAAGTCGTCATCGTTGACTTCAGATAAACTGCCCCCACCCCTTGGCACCTCTCCTCCCCGTGTACTAATTACGTTACGGCGAATGGCACGACGCGACGTTTCAAAGTTTATACGATTTCGACTGAAGCTGTAATTAGTTATATTTTACGGCTGAGTAGGCTTTTCGATGAAATTATATTAAGAACAAAAATTTGTTTGTTTTGTATGTTTCGTAACTTCAGAACAATTATATTTAATTCTTGTTATAACCTTTGAAGAATATGAATGTTTGAATAACAAAGAATGATTAGGCATTTAAACATTTCGCTTTTGTTTTAACAACTTGAAGTCCTGTTGGGAGTCGCTCGGTTCCGTAATTCCGTATGACCCAGATTATATCAAAGGTACTCTTCAGTCTTATATGAATTGTAGATTTACATGCCTTGCCTACTCTTTGATAATATTTTTTAACAAACCCACTACAATTCCCTGTGTCAATGTTCGGTTTACACGTATTAAGTAGTTAAGTAGATAATTAAATTTTAAATTTTAAGTAAATTAATACTTGTAAACGGACAATTTAATAGTTAAAATTTAGTACGCAATTATACAATTTAGAAATTTTTCAATTTTTCTATTAAGGAGTTGGGTGGGGCTTATCACTTAACACGTTTGGACAGGAACTTATTAGTTAAAATTTTATAAAATGCATACGTAATTAAGTAGGTTGTGAAGAATTGTATTTATGAATTAAAGAACTTTACTATTATAAATTATTAAATTTGGACGCGCACTAAAAATTATTCACTTAAAACTTAGTTATCTACTTAACTGCATAATACGTATAAACCCGACTTAAATGGACAACACATACTCGTATAAAACAATAACACACGCCTAGACCACAGAATATTCAATTCAAATTCAACATTCAAACTGGCTTGCTGGAAATCGGCTCGGTAACATTTTCGCCACGAGGGTCATTGCTAAGATCTTACAGCAAGTTAATAAGCCATTTTTCTTCTCATAATTTCCTTTCCAGCATGCACTTTTTTTCTTTCTGCTTGTACCTTCTAAATAATTTTAAAATTCAGGTAGTTAAGTAACATCGAAGCGTTCACGTTTCATGGCTTATTTCAACAGTAAAGTTGACCGGGAATACCGGGACGGAGTGTAGAACCACTTGGTGTTTGTTCTTGCAAAACTTTGGCACCGTGTTGGTTTTTGCGCTGGACGTGCAAGTCGAAGAGCTAGAACTTCATCGAACAGTAGTGGACTTGCTTAAAGTTGTTACGTGGAATTTACATTTTGCATCGATAGTGTAATGAACGTTATTGGATTCCTTTACTTCCTTGGACGAAGGGTCAGATATAAGGTGGTGTGGTTTGTAAGATAGGTGATAAAATAGGGTTTATATTGTTTGTTATCCTGAGCTATCTCCATTATGTTTATGTCCACGACAATTCCCCCTCTTGTTGTGACCATAGCACTAGATTCCTTCTCTTTGAGATCGCAATTTTAACTATAATACAGATAATTAGAACATGGTCGTATCATTTTCCACAAAAATGTAATTTAAAAGTCATAAGGAAAAATTACACTAAATGAAATTCATGTCATAAAATCATGAAAATTGTCCTTAGCGACTAGAAGTTCCACGTAGAAAATTAGGAATGAAATATAGATATTAAACTAGGGAGAGGTGAAACCATTTTCTTAGAGTTATGCAGTACGTGAGCAGAGATTCTGCAGTTACCGTAAAATATTCGATGGACTGCCGCCTGGGACCATCTACCTACTGCTACCTGTGTAGCTGGAGACTATTCCTTGGTACAGTGACCTTCTAGCTCACGGTACTAATCCTTGGTTGGTACCTACGTTAGTACCTCAGTACCAATCACAGAGGTCAAATACCGGGCGACATTACACCACAAATACATGTTGTTTTTCGGGTCTTTTTAACATTTCATTTTGTTTGTGTCATTAGTGTATTTCCACGCCAACCTCAACTCAATGATTGCCATATTTTTACTTGTTTGCACCCCTCACATCGTTTCGGGTATGCTAATTAGTTCTATTTATTTGTGTAATTGACTCGCCAATTTTCGTTCTCTTCTTTATTTTTTTATCCTCTAAAGATGAACATTAAAAATTGTTAAACAGGTGTCAGGTATTTTTATTGTAATGTTGGAACGTAGTTCCTTATTTTTTCTACAAATTGTCTTTACAATCAATTGATGTAATCGCCATAAGAACTTTTAACACTTTAATCTGTGAACTTTGTAAAACTGCCAAGTAAATAATGATAATCTAAACATTTGAAGCTTACATAGTTTGTCCCAATCTCTTCCGATGATACGTACGAGGAGTATAGAATCTACATCAGATTTGCACGTACGTGGTTCTACAACCAGCACTAAATTATTATATCATTATCATTCTGTGAGTATGTGAGTAAAACAAAATTATCAAAGTCAGCTTGAGCAAACCGGAATATTTCTTCTGAATAGTTCCGGAAAGACATTCAACTGTCAGATAAGATATTTCCTTACATAAAATTTCTCTTGAAAATTGTAACCGTAGAAGTACGAGTATTAAAATGTTGGAACTAAAATTCAAAGAGACGGGTATGTTTTGACATGCAAATGGGCCACATTGCACTTGCATCCGTCTGAAGTTTGTATGAATTGTTGTGAGTAACTTCCCACACTAATAAACTTCACGCGGGTTAGTGCAAAAGATCATTTTTTATACTCATGTCGTGGTAGGTATATAACTCGTTAGTGTAATGTGTCGTGTTGTGAAAGGAAAATGATCGAGACGTAAGGGTTTTTTTTCACACACCTTTTCAATTTTTTTTTATTTTTTTACCAGAATCTAGCGCTTTCTGAACTGATCTATCGCCCGATGCTTCAAAGGACCTGGCAGTAATTCTGCAGTATCATCGTGAACACGATCCATGTAACTGGGTCGAAATATCGGCAGATATTATAAAATAACAATCGTGAGTACCCATTACATTTAATATGATACACAATTAATTATTTTTGGTAATTTTTTATAAGCAACTCGAAATCACAATTGTGTGATAATGAATAATTTCCGTTTTCTATGGAAATTTTAAAACAGGATGTTCGTATAAATCCAGATGGCACCGACTACGAAATTTTATATTTTAGAAATTAATTAATAGGTATATTTTAAAACTTTCATTTTAAAGTTTAAATCCTTACAGTGCCTAGAAAACACAATTTTGATCTAAATTAAATGTGAAAATTATTATGACCATCATTTTTAAATTTGTTTGTGGGATCATTTTTAAATTTGTTTGTGGGATCAGCCACTCTACATGATACATTTAAAACGATACTCTTGAGCCAAAAATTCTCGGTATCTCCGAACGCTACGTGCGGCGCATTATTTACAGAGGGCGGCGGGCGCCCGGGCGCAGTCGGCACAGGGGCTCACAGGGCGCAGCCTCGCCCGCCAGAGATATTTAAAATACGTACGGGAACCCCTTACTATTGGCTCATTGTCCATGATATTAAAGAAAAAAAATTAAGTAAATTATAATATTATAAAAAATACGTAAGTAGTTATGTGGAGTAGGTAATAATTTTTTTTTTCGACAATTATATAAATGTAATTGTTGCTTTTAGAACGGATAATGGGTAAAGTATAAATAGTTTTTTACATGTAATACACGCCATCATGATAGATAGATGGTTTACCTATTCATATGTTCAAACAGGCACCAATATACGTTATAATACGTGAACTTACCTTCGACAAAGAAGAATAGAACGCCGTTTTTAAAAAAATGTCTATTACGTGGTTATCACCACATCCCCTGGATTCAGAAGGATTATAGACCAGCCAGAGTGACATAAGCCAGGAGAAACCTACGTCCAGCAGAGAAACTGAAAAGGTTATAAGGAATTGACATATCATACATAGCGTCAAACCTACAAGCTAGGTCTACAAAAGAGTTTAATGCCATGAGGCATTCTCTTCCGGTCAACGCATGGTGAGAAGTTGTAGGAGATGGTAACAATAATCATAATTATTATACGTGAAAAGTAGAATTACTATACAATACTCGATATGGTTCCGCAATTCAATAAGTGATAAGACATTATGGTAGAGGCCCCATGATGTGACATGCGTGTGGGATTTCCCGTCCCGCGTCATTCATTGCATACTTTGATGTCCCGCTGCAGCTTCTCGAAGTGTCGCAATTACCGCTTTGGTTACCTAGTTTTAGCGCTTTTAGCTTTGGTAATAACTAATAACGTAAGCTATCTATAGATATCTCTTTAAGTTTTAATTTCTAACCTCCAGCGCCTCCTCTCCTCTCTTAGGTTCGGTTTACAAGTATTAAGTAGTTAAGTAGATAACTAAATTTTAACTAACTTTTGAGATAGTTAATGTGTAAACGGACAATTTTATAGTTAAAATTTAGTACGCAAATTAACAGGTAATTTAGAAAGGGTATAGCAGGTTAAGCATTAAGGATTTGCCCCCAGAGCCAAATGTAATGAATATTATATTGTTATGTAAGTAACTCATTTACATTACTATTTATGTAGTTTTTGACTGCCGACCTCTTACTGTCTTTGCGTAACCTTGAAAAATGTCCCGAGAACAGCAAATTTTTTAAACTTTTCTTTCTCTAAAACTAATAGAGCTAGGAATGTGATTCCAAAACCAAAGTATAGACAATATTATGAACAATATTACATATATTTATCTTAATTATTTTGCTAATAATAAATATTTTTTTTAATAGTAGTATTTTTTTCTTGGCTATAATTTGTAAGTTCTAACAGAGTGACCACTTTCAAAAAATTATGATAAATAACACATAATGTGTAGATTTTATTGTTATAAGTTTCATCGAAATCGGATACCTGCAACATCTTCAAAAAAAATTTTTTTATTACTCAAGTCGCTATTTGTGACTCTACATATTAAAGTTTTGAATGATATGTTTAATAATAATAATACAAAATAGGAAAAAGTTACACTCCATTCACTCTGCTAACCCCGTAAGGGTCTGGCATGCACAAATCAAATTCAAAGTATGCAAATCTGAGTGTATTTTTATTATAACTTTATATAGACTGTGCCTGTACAGTGTTAAAAAACGTAAGCAAATGATAGATTTTTCATTCACTTAAAACCGTCTACAAAACATCTATAATCTGTTCGCGGATATTTTACACTGTACACACTTCATTTATATTATTAGAATACGTTTGTAAAAGTATGGATTCCCATGCATGCATGCAAAGTGCATGAACGAACGTATTCGATTCAAATGTTACCGAGTAACGAGTAACGAGTTTAAACAAGCTTGTGTCGTGAATAGCTTATAAATACAATTGTGTTGAATATTTTTCTACAAAGTTGAAGTTTTAACTATTCATTTTATATTTCACTAAATACAAAGCTACATATCAAGTGAATTTAAATACAAACATTAAATAAGTAAAATTAACTATTTATTATTCATTTTGAATAACAGTTTTAGAGTGCGAAATAAAAAAAATATTATTGCAGTGATTTTTTTGTTTTACAATAAAATGTCGAACACTAGATGTAGGAATAACTGTTTTATCAATGTAACGTGAATAGAGCTCCGCTTCTCTTTGATCTTTGTTTTTTTTTTCTTCCTGCCACTGCACGCAAAATACGATCACAATTCTTACATCTAGTGTTCGACATTTTATTGTGAAACAAAAAATCACTACACTATAATATTTTTTATTTCGCACTCTTAAACTGATATTCAAAATGAATAATAAATAGTTAATTTTACTTATTTAATGTTGTATTTAAATTCACTTGATATGTAGCTTTGTAATTAGTGAAATGTAAAATGAATAGTTAAAACTTCAACTTTGTAGAAATTATTCAACGCAATTGTATTTCTAAGCTATTCACGACACAAGGTCACAAGCTTGTTTAAACTCGTTATGCGGTAACATTTGAATCGAATACGTTCGTTCATGCACTTTGCATGCATGCATGGGAATCCATACTTTTACAAACGTATTCAAATAATATAAATGAAGTGTGTACAGTGTAAAATATCCGCGAACAGATCATAGATGTTTTGTAGACGGTTTTAAGTGAATGAAAAATCTATCATTTGCTTACGTTTTTTAACACTGTACAGGCACAGTCTATTAAAGTTATAATAAAAATACACTCAGATTTGCATACTTTGAATTTGATTTGTGCATGCCAGACTCTTACGGGGTTAGCAGAGTGGATGGAGTGTAACTTTTTCCTATTTTGTATTATTATTATTAAACATATCATTCAAAAGTTTAATATGTAGAGTCACAAATAGGGACTTAAGTAATAAAAAACTTTTTTTTGAAGATGTTGCAGGTATCCGATTTCGATGAAACTCATAACAATAAAATCTACACATTATGTGCTATTTATCATAATTTTTTGAAAGTGGTCACTCTGTTAGAACTTACAAATTATAGCCAAGAAAAAAATACTACTATTAAAAAAAATATTTATTATTAGCAAAATAATTAAGATAAATATATGTAATATTGTTCATAATATTGTCTATACTTTGGTTTTGGAATCACATTCCTAGCTCTATTAGTTTTAGAGAAAGAAAAGTTTAAAAAATTTGCTGTTCTCGGGACATTTTTCAAGGTTACGCAAAGACAGTAAGAGGTCGGCAGTCAAAAACTACATAAATAGTAATGTAAATGAGTTACTTACATAACAATATAATATTCATTACATTTGGCTCTGGGGGCAAATCCTTAATGCTTAACCTGCTATACCCTTTATTTTTCTGTTAAGTAGTTGGGCGGGGCTTATCACTTAACACGTTTGGACAGGCATTTTATAATAAAATTTAGTAAAATGCATAAGTTTTTAAGTAGGTTGTGAAAACTTGTATGAACTAAAGAGCTTTAACGTTTGGACGCGCACTAAAAATTATTCACTAAAAATTTAGTAAGTAATCTACTTAACTACTTAATACGTATAAACCGGAGTTTAGTAATGCTGAACAACAAGTACATTATCTTTAAAAAACTTCTTTATTTTCACTCACTCACTTGCTCATTGTACCTATATCATTATTTTTGGGAATATACGGAATATGTACGATTATATTACGGAAGCATACCTACCTGAAGTTTCTGTTGTTTATCATTTAGTTATTAATATAATAATTCAAAAGAAAAAATAAATCAGATTTATAGAAATACAAAAAACGTTGTACGCTTTAAGTATTTTCGTAGTTTTTTTTATAGAACAAGTAATCTATTTCTTTAGAAATCAAAAGCTCACGAGTTAGGTAGTAAAAAGAGCTAAAACCAAAAATACATTTCATTTTGATAGCCGTATACATTCAAAGCTTGAACAGGGCTAAGTGTCCTCACCGCGTGTAAAATGACTTAACCGTAATTCTACACGAATATACTGGCCGCATAAATCTTCAACATTTCACAAAAAACAGAATTTTTGATATGGCGCAGACGTGATAGTTTCGCTGCACTGCTCGTATCGTATGGCTGAAGTTTGTATTTTATTCACGAGTCCAAACTATTTGTATGTACGACCAAAGTAATTTGAACGACTGAATTTTGTCACGAAAATTGTTTTCAGTGTAATGCTACATCGCTCACGTTATATTTTAAAAACTTCCTGCATTAAAAGTTTCAAAGTGTGTTAACTGATTTTAAAACTTTGGTTTGGAATTGTAGATAGGTATTTTCAGAAAGCTCGTCTGTTGAGGTTGTAAGATTATATTACTCGTACTAGTACTTAGATCATTTTTTGGAGATATTAACTACTGTTTAACCGACTTCAAAAAAAGGAGGAGGTTCTCAATTCGAATTTTTTTTGTGTATTCATAACTTTTTACTTATATTCGAAAGCATGGGCATGTTATCTCATTTAAATTTGAGCGAGATTTTATTGGTAGTTTCTGAGTTATCCCTAATTTTGAAGTCGGTTATTTTGAGAAGTATTATGAAGACTAATGATGGATTCACTTTTTAAATTGTAATGCAGGTCACCCTATCATAAAATAAAATCTTTCACATAAATCTTTTGCTAATAGTCCTTAATAGAAAACACACTAATAATGATGAAATGGCCGTTTCATACACATTCAGTGATAGTATAGTTGTTTGAATGTGGTTCTCCCCACTGGGGAGTCTGAGTACTAATTCAAAATAAGTTTACTTGCTTTAGTAAAGTATAACTATTGAGAGAAATGGGAAAGTTCGAAGTATATTATGTTAAGTAAATCACTATCTCGCAATAACTAGCACATTTGCGTATGATTCGCTGCTTCATAATTTATTTATATCCCGTGGCGAACTATTTCATACACAAAAGGGATACAAAAGCGAATCCCCTTTCAAAGGATTAAGATTTATTGAAAATCTGCAAACATATTTCAGTTTGGGTAGACAACGACAGCTCACGTCACTTTCCACAAAAACTGTGGGTCTTCGAACTGCATTGTAAAAATAAGAATAGTATCTTCTGTTGTTGATAAATTTCAGTGTGATTTAGATGCTCAGAACAGTTTAGTTCGACTTCTTTTTCGTGGTCTTCCTGCGCATCTCACTATCTTGACAGATTCAGATATAGTTTCGTCATGTCCGTCTGGCCACAGTCTGGCTGACCATCCATCCACAGCATAGCGCAGAGAATTTTATGCCCGTATTCAGAAACAATACTGTGAGGTCTCACAAAGCTTGCTTACGTATAGTAGCATAAAACCATTTCACAAGGTTCTGGAGAAGAAAATTGTAACTCCTCAACGGATGTGAATAATTGAACCTTGTTTTAACTTTTAAGACATTATCGTTGGTAGGCAATAATATTTTGTAGATGCGGGAGCATATCCAGACGCATGTCAGGTTAATTTTCTCATTGCTATTTTTTTACCTCTTACTGCAATTTTATAGTTGTAAGTCTGTTCAACTTTTTTAAAGTTTTTTATTTGAATTTTTCAATTAGGTACATATTACTCTTATTTTTCACTAGATACAATTTGAATTCCACCTGGATGAAGTTGCGAATAGAAGCGTTAGTTTTAATTTCTATCTTACTAAATAAATATAATAAAGTAGTTTGTGCTTTTACTACATAATTGCATTAACATTTGTCTGAATTGAAACTAAGTATATTACTATTTACTCCTATTGTTAAGGTATTATGAACATGTTGAACGTCTCTCAAATACACGATTCGAATACACTACTTGCAAAAGCATTGCATTTATCATGTTGTGGGAAATTTATTGTGACCAATATCTGCAGAATAAGACGGCTCCGTCCGTACTGACTGTAAATATAATATGAGGACTTATAACTTATAAGTTATCACGATTGTATCTTTGTGTGATATTTTTTATATTTTAAGTAAGTATACATAATATCATGATTGCGCTTTACTTGTCTGCTACTACATACACTTTATTTATTTTTTCAATTTAGCGAATTTAAGATATTTGTAGCCATTTCATCGCCGCTTTAACATTACTAACTAAAATTTTACACACAGACGGACCGTGACCTGGATTAGTACAAAGGGAAAATTGTCCCGCAAAATGCGAGCAAAGCCGCGGGCAGCATGCTAGTAAAGATTAAATGAAAATTCAAAATGTTAGTTTTCGCTGAAAATTGTATTTTACTGTGGTATTTTACATTTTGCTCTTGCCACGTGGCGCCTGGAACGGCCGCTGCTATGAGTCTATTGTTTACTGTTTACCTCGCGCTGTTTAGGTACTTGCATTTATTCAGTTCACAATCAACTATAATAATATAATTCGCAGTTATAATCTCCTTTTATTCACTAAGTTTATAACATCTTGTTTGTAATATTTAATAAGCTACATTTTGTTAATCTAGATAATAGTAAGGAATTGTAACTGTTACATTTTCACAATAACCAAAAAATAACCGACTTAACAGGTTGCTTTAAGTCGGTTATTTTTTGGTTATTGGGATTACGCATTAATGTGACTAGTATTGATACTGTTGATAGTTGTTACTCCCCCCTTCCCCTCCTTTCCCGCGAATAAAGCCCAAGCCCGCGATATAAACGCACAACAAATTCGCACCCGCAGTCTCGTGATAAACATAAATCCCGCTCAACTCTGCACCGGATTCAAACATTTTATTCTGATGTTTTGGATCACAGCTATAAGATTGATGGGAAAATATATTGTAGACCGAAACGCTGCGACTTTATTGGCTCGTAAAATATTTGTTTTTTTTTACATACCAGCTAAATCTTCTGCCGGGTGTCGACAAATACAGATAAGGTTGCTCCTCTCACGCCACTTCTTTACTTTTTCTGTTTATCTCTGAGCTGCCTTTCTCGTGTTTGTGATAACCCTTGTCTAGTCAGAATGGCAACCGCTTGTATTTTACATAATAATGTGGCTTTATTCGCAAACCGGCTTTGTATGTTGGCCTCATATGTACCTAATACAAATACAATGTGTCCTATATTAGCTTCCCTAGACCAAGAATACTAGGCTTATTAAGTATACAAAATATGAAATAAATTCATGATATTCCGGAATGTTCCAAATATTCGTTCCAAACTTCCAAATATCTCTATGAAACTCTACAAACGGCTTTATAACTACATATTTTTAAACTTTGACAATACCCCTAATATTGATAGGTAGTGTAGTAACTAGGGAATGCAAATCTCGCGAGATTGGGGCTCAAGCGAGATCTCGCGAGATTATGAATAACAATACTGCGAGATCTCGCCAATTTCGAGATCTCGCGAGATTGGCAGTTTTGTGTGTTTTCTTTGCAAATAATCACTATATTTAAATAAATTAGGAAAAAAATAATAAAAATTGTAAGTATTACAAGATAAACATTTATTTTCATGAATTTTTTCAATAGACTTTTATGTTCCAAACATTGTTTGACGTATCTGTCTATAATTTTTTAATAAACTTCTTAATAGTAATCAAAAATCTTTTAGTAATAAAACAGTTATTTTATAACAAACAAAATAACGAGAAGTAAAAAAAATAAACTAATTAGCTAAGTAGAGTTGACTTATTATCGATTAAATAAAACTATATCTACTCAGTAGATCAATTAGATATTAGAGATTAATTAACAAAATATAGCAATCAAATGAAAGATTTGTTCCGCCTCCCGCGCACCGAACGAAGCCGACAAATCGCAGCTCCGTCCGTGACAGTCCGTGTCAGTCCGCGCTTCGAATAAGACGATTTTATGCTCGAGTGCAATCTCGTTAATCTCGCGAGATCTCGCCCTGTTTTTCGTCTGAGATCAATCTCGCTAAAAAAGGCCGAGATCTCGCGAGAACGAGATCTCCCGAGATCGAGATTGCATTCCCTAGTAGTAACGTAGCCGTAATCGACTCACCATCAACCGTTTTCGACCATAATAAAAACCCAGCGAATTAAAATTTTTAATGTAAAATGATAAATAAGAATATAATGTACCTACGCCCCTCGAATTAGAATAAGTATTGTGTACAGTGTTAAATAAGCGTCAGGTTCTCCGCAAACATGTGAACACAGTCAACAAGCGCCAGCCACAGCTTTCAAATATTTGCACATCCCGAAATTCCTCAACACCTCATTTATGAAGAATTCGGGGAAAAGTTTCAAAAGATATTTTGACGCGCGTAGGGTTAACTAGAGATGTAAGTACTACCGCAAAGGTAACCGAATGTCAATTAATCCATCTACAAATAATTTTATCTTTTGTTACAGACAAGTAATTTGTCGTAATTAAAAAAAAGTATATTAAAGGGTGAGGTACGGTAGGTACGCCGGATGAGATGCCTCAACAAATTATTTATTAGAGAGACTGGTGAGTTACAATATAAAACGTAACGCATATAAAACAAAGAGGACTTCGCAGCTTGTTATATTATTATCATAAAGGTATCTCTACAATCACGTCTTATAAAATGTATACTCAAATTTTTACCATAATTTTCGCAAGAAAATAGGTTCGGCAGTCCATAGTATAATGGCGTGGAGGACTATAACCCTTTATACTATTGTTTATAGATTTTAGCTTAGAATACTGACCCCAATCCTATGCTGAAACACTAGGGTGTCATAAATGGTAACAGAAGCCGGCCATAAATATTATTATTGACTAAATAAACGACGCTTCGTGATATGGCTGGGAGATTCACAGCCAGTTAATTATTTCTTTCTTTATGAAGAATAAATCAAAAGTAAATCTCTTTCTTGGATGGCAACGCATCGCTGATATCCATGGACGACGAGAGCCACTTACCATGCACTATCATGGTTGTAGAATAGAATAATAATTTCACTATCAGTATTAGTACCATCAATCAAAAATGTAATACAATGTGTCCTCTATTACAGTATTATACACAGTAAGAGAAGACTTACTTACCCAAAACAAGGAATTATAGAACACCCTTTATAACTCAACACTTTTCATCTTTGCAACTGCAAACCGTTGAAACATTTTACGATTAGTTTTCGTAGTGACAGGCCACAAAGCGAGTCTTACAAAGTGCAGAATAAACATTCCAAAGTCAAGAGAAGACTCAGCACTCGTGCATCCTAGCAATATAGCCGCGCGTGACACCCGGGTATACCGTGATACGACACCCGGGTAGACCGCCGCGATACCCGGGCGAGCCACCTGGGGAATTCAATTAAATCGGTTGGCCGCAATGTTACCGGCTAGCAGCGCCATGTTGCTCCCATTGTGCCGTAAAAACTAAGATGACGCGTTTTGCAACACCATTAAATTAATGAACAACACAATAAAATTAATGTAAGAGGAAACATTTTTAACTAACACATAAATTTTAAAAAACCCCGAAAGTTTTATTTACGATTATGATTACGTCGATCACGTCAACTTGCAAATAAAAAACGTATCATAAAATCGGTCCATTCGTTTAGGAGCTACGATACCACAAACAGACAAACATACAATTAAAACAAACTTATAACACCCCTCTTTTAGCGTCGGGGGTTTAAAAATTACACTCGTATGAAAAGCGAAATTTTCCTCCCTACATGCAGAATATTGCAGAACCACTAAACAGTCGTCAGAAGATATCTCCCCGCAGTGCGCGTAGCCTACATGTCTTCAAGGACATATCTTTTGAACATCAAATCAGCTCGAAGCGAGAAAAATTGCAGCAATTTGTATACAAATGCACCCACACGATGCACGGGCGCCGTGATTGCCCCCGAACGTGCCAGCGCCGCGGCGCGACGGTTTCAACGGCAATTTATTTGAAAATTTTTCTGCAAAATTCGTACATTTTGGGTGTTAAATAAAGGAAATAGTGCTACTTTTTTTTTTTTTTTTTTTTTTTTTCATTTATTTGGATCAACAAACGGTTAACAATAATCTCTTAAATATAAAGGTGACACAAAAGTACTTATATTGCTACCAACACCGTTGACCACCGATTATTTAAAAGTTGAGTAGTGGAATAGTTACATCTAGTATTTATAAGGAACAAGTTGATTTATTATTATATATTATCTAGAATAGTGAGCCAAAAATAGTATTTTAGATCTTACATTTCAGTCATCTTAACCTATTAAGAGTGCTATAATCTCTTTTTTAAATTTATTACTGTTATTTATACCAAAAATATCAATGTTATTAAACTTAGTATTATAAGATTTCAAGAGCATATTCATCGGAGATCTCTTACCCATATTGGTTCGACATCTAGGTACGTAGAAAGTTCGTTTGACACGGCATGTCCTGACATTAGCCGATACAGGTACCGTGTAATATATCATATTAACTAAATCCATACAATCATAGCGATTATGACAAATGTCATACAGCAACATGGCTTGTAATTGGTGACGTCTACATTCCAAACTTAACAAGTTATATTTAGTTAACAACTGATTATAATCTAATTTATTATAGTTACAACGATAATGCATACTGCGCAAAAATTTCTTTTGAATGGATTCAATTTTGGTTAAATATTTAGCATAATACGGACTCCAAATAGCAACAGCATATTCAAGTTGAGGTCTAATTAGAGATTTGTATAAGTACAAGTATGTGAGGGGGTTTCGAAAATCGCATCCCACTCGCATAACAAAACCATACATTCTATAAGCTCTGTTAATGATATGTTGAATATGTGCATTTAATAAAAGTTTACTATCTAAAACTACTACTCTACCGCGTCTACTTTTGCACTATAAACGTGTTATACACATTCAGACTGCAGAGAAATCAAGTCTTTTGAAGCCAGTTTTACGTATCTAGCACGTCATGAATTCGTCACGGATTTAACGTTAACAGTAAACTGTACTGCAGAAGCGTGTAACTTGACTTTGCCACTCTGATGAGGGGTTATTATGCCGATGCGCGACGGTAACCACTGTTGAACGCGATAGACAGTATGAAGTCACTTGGCTAAATGCGAACGCTTGACAACATTTTTGGATCGCTTTCTGTAGGAAGTTTTATAGTTTAAGGGGCTTTCTGCATGATTGCGTATATCGTTGACGTGAATATTTACTTTATTGCTTTCAATGCTTTTATTTAAAATTATATATACGTAACCTACTTAATTGTAAGTTTATAACTTGCACCATAAGCTGGCCAGCATTGCATCAGATAACTACTAAACAGCGGCTATCTTCAAATAATTTTAAAACTTTTCAGTGGTTATTCGCACCTTCAGTAGAAAAAGGCATAAGATGAAAATTGCAATTTTACAGGAGAGCAAAGTAACTGTTAAAATATTAGTAAGTAGTCAAAGGAATATATGTTACGATTTCTTGCACAAAACTGTCAAGATTAATGATAAAAATTTGAAAAAAATTTAGCTTATTATGCAGCTTTTGTCCCTCTTTCCAATCATATTAATAACTAAAATTCAACGTAAGATGATTCATGTTTTTTTTTCCACTAAGGATGCGATTTGTTTTAAGCTATTTTATTTCAACCATCCTGCAAAATAAAACTGAGTTCAAATCCAGCACGCACCTCTTATATAAAAAAAGTTATTTGTGTATTAGCAGTTCATTTTAAGTACTCGCTATGGTGAAGAAAAGCATCGTTGGGAAAGCTAACACCTAAGAATTCCCTATTATACTCAAAGGTGTGTGAAGTCTGCTAATCCATTGTGTGAGAAGCCCAACAATGGGACAATTATGGTTTGATACCTTTGTTGTCAGGATTAGTATTTACCATCCACAAACATGATCAACGATACTGCAACATAAGAATTAGATATAGAAAATCCCGAGTTAATTCACAATTAAATTAAAGTAAATAAACACGTATATTTTAGAATATTAGCGCAAAATCTCAGGTGATCGCGAGTCCTTATAATTAAATCAGGGGTTGTGACGTCACTCGAATAATAATTACCTAGGGCGCGGCTCCGTGCCACAGATCTGTAATCTGAGGTTGGGACCTGTTCCACTGCCGCACTGGTAAGGTAAGCTGCTAAGAGTTCTGCTTAATTTATCATGGTGGTCACGCACTCACGGCCCAATA